>JANAVB010043256.1:0-67205 GCA_029216955.1 Iris pallida | reverse complement strand
TCATACTGATCTGACTAGGATAATGACTAGAGTGATCAAGTGTTCATGAAGAGATTTTCCAGCTATAAACAATCCCGTTATCTGGACGCATTAAAGTGACTTGTAGCCTACCGACGAGTATGGCACATTTCCAGCACATAGTTACGTGTTGCATTCTTCATAAACGGACATTCGACCTGGATACAGATGGTCTGCAGGGCTTGTGTTGGGATAATCTCATTGCATCTTGCTAGTAACTAGGCCAGTGATAACCCTAGTTAGTTAAAAGTATCATGCCGTACTCTTGATTGGCCGTGATTGATTGGATGGAGTTTTATTCTTAGTCTTATCCTGATCCTGTGCAAGATTGTAATATGACATGATTATTGATGCTTGCCTTAACAATAACGATCGGGGGTCCAGTTTTGTTCATACGAAGGGTTACAACCCCGGTCCTTGTTTGGTTTAAGGATTGTAACCTGGCTCCCGGAGCAGTTCTGTGTCCTCTTTTCGTTTATTGTCTTATTGCGACCCCATGCCATGTTCGTCATGTTTTACCTTACCTTAGTACCATGATTATTTATACTTGTCTTAACAATAACGATCGGGGTCCAGTTCTGTTCAGGCGAAGGGTTTAACTCCGGTCCTTGTTTGGTTTAAGGGTTGTAACCTGACTCCCGTAGCAGTTCTGTGACCTCTCTTCGTTTATTGTCTTCACTGTACCAATATTATTTGAGACGGGTTTCTACTCAGGTGAAGGGCTGCAACCTCGGTCCTTGTTTGGTTTAAGGGTTGTGACCTAGCTACTTGAATGGTTTCCTTGTACTCAGTTTACTGCTGTTATCTCTATTATTATCAGTTTTTTTTATTTCTTATCTTGTATTCTATTGTGATATGCTGGTTTTAGTTCCTAAGTGAAGCCTCCTTCGTGGCACTTGCTCTTTCTGGGTCTGACCCAACTGGTTTTGTGTGGCCAGATATCGGAGCAGCTCCAGAGGATCGACCAGTCTTCCAGCCAGATGGTGACCACCAGGCGTAACCCTGTCAACAAGTGGGTTTCTTTTGTCCTCCCATTTATTTGTAAAATTATTCTTTTGAGGCGTTTAGCCGACGAGCACGTGTTAGCTCGTATTGCATCTTTATTTACTATCTGCCTACGGGTTGTAACATGATTGACAGATCCTAGGGTTGATCATGTATGACTAAACTCTTGCTAGCCCTCACATTTTGTATGACTAGCTTCATGATCAGCTGAATATGTAATGTTTGGGATGCCTTACGATTGTATATTTGGTGATCTTGCTTCTTGCAACTTTTACTTACTTGCTTGTAATTGAGACAATAGGCTTGTTCTTGACCATAGGAGACTGATGGCTTGTAGTTAAACCCTCATGTATCTAGACAGCCGTGATCATATAGCGAGGTGGATTGTACTTCGATATACGTAGCTGGCTATGTCCGCCTCTGCTCTCCAGTATTCTGGTTCTAGGGCGTGCACGGTTTAGTGGTGGCCCATACAGGTCTTGTAAATCAAGATATGTGAGGGTTTACAGAATAGATGTGTCACAACCCGGTCCCAATTTCTTGGATCAAATCGGATCATGCCCAGCCTGCACCGTTGTTGAGACGGCGGTTGTAAGCTGTATCACTCATGCAGGTAATCAAGAACACAGACTAATTGCCACAACTTAATATTCCGATAATTAAAACTTGTCCAACAAAAGTTACAACTGATAATAGAAAAAGTCTTTTCAAACAACAACAACTGGAAATAGAAAATAACGATAGTTAAAATAGGCTCGTCATCTCCAAGATCAGCATCATCTGGTAGCACAGCTGGATACAACTCAGGATCATAATAACTACTAATCAGTAGCTCTGCATCATCAATAGAACCTAAAATTGTAGTCTCCAGTCAGGAGGAAGCAAAGTACAATTCATGATAATTTAACAATTGAAATAATAATAGAGTTATGCACTTTTAAACAATTTGAAATAAATAGTTTTCCAGCAGTTAAAACATTATGATGTGAATAGGCAATGAATATGACCGGATTGGGTTGTACAGTTGTATCCTATTGATACGATATGGCTTATCCCCGTATGTATGAGGGGTAAGCTAACACGTCATTATACTATTTTGGATGTGGTCATACTCATTACACTACTCTTCCAGTACCCAACAGTTAATCAGTCAATGCTCTCAGAGAGAGTTCCGTGTTGCATCGTGGTTTAAACTTGCAATAAACGATTACTAAATAATTGTAAACTACCACAAAAATGTACTTGCCTTGGTTTGACTGGAATGAGGGTAATGTCTTCGAGATGAATTTCAGACTTGTCCTCGAAATCCTACAATCGAGAAGTCTGCCTTAGATTTCAAAAGTTGTCATGCTAGATGTGCTAGTTACAATCTCTAAATTTGTCCTAGTCAATTTTAATCTTTATTATACTAACAAACAAAACTCGATTATCTAATGCGTTATATTTAATTATGATGGAAAGTTCACTTTATATTTAATTTCGGAAAACTTTGTATTTATCGGTTTATTGGCAAAACTTGGTATTTTATTTTATATAATAAAACTACATTTCTCTTTAAATGAGAAGAACATGAATTTCTAAAATTTTATAATTGTTTATCACTTCTAAATTTTTTACGTTTCCGAACAAAATCAGAAAATACGAACACATTATTAGCTATTACAAAATTAGCAGAAATAAATGGACTTATGCCCTTACAGACCATTTTACATGAATTTAAATAAGAAGAAAACTTTTGTTAGTCTCTAAAATTTTTCCTACAATTTAATTACAAAATAAAATAATAATTTAAATTAAATTAATTTCGAGTCTCAGACTTTGGTCCAATCGTCAAAATAGCTAATGCCTCAACATCCGGGTGAAACCGGTTTCGTTTGCATTTCGCTAAGGGCCCATGGACCGATATGGTCGTCGCCCAAAAATCTATTTTATAAATATTTCGAAAAAACCGATTTGAAATCCATTTATAAATTTTATAAAATTTCGGCAGCATTTCCTCTATTTTCGGGATAACCCAAAACTGGAAAAATGTGCCACAATACCAAATAATATCCTCGAACCAGAAAAATGACCCAAAAATTAATATCGAACTCCACAGTACGTTCCCGAAGATCACTCGGACAACCCGAGAATTTATTCCACCAATTAAACCCAAAAATATTATCAAATCTGAAAAATATATTATTTGCCATTAAAATTCTTTTATTGCAAATTTCAATACAAACAGAACAGTGTTACAATATAGGACTTAGATGTAGTCCTAGGAGTACACTTTTGTTTATCTGGGTCCCTTGTGCCGATGGAGCGAGTGGTAATGCGTTGACTCCGTTGACGATCTGACGACGGTTATCGGTTCTCTGAAGGTCTGGATTGCTCTGGGTGCTGGAGCTTGCTGAGAGGAGGAAGACGTTGAGTGTCTGTATCTGCCTCTCTGGTGGTACGAAGTCTCTGTCTGTTCGTTGTGGACGTTGGTATGTGTGTACGTTAGGTGTGGAAGAAGGAGATGATCCCCCTCTTTCTATAGTCTACAGGCTGGCTGCTTATACGCGCATGTAGGATGCGCCTGTACGTGGGGACGCCACGTGTTGATTGCTGATGGAGGCGCATGGACGATGCGCCCTGATCGAGGGGTTGACTTCTTAATGTTGCTGTTGTGAGCCAGCACGTAGCTGAGAAGAAGATCTTTCTGTTGCTGAGATCTTGGATGAGTTGAGTCAAAGGACACGTGTCATCGACCCATGGCTCGGAGATCTCGGATTTGGTGGAGAATAATCTGGTAGGATGTGCCTAGGATTGGGCGCATGGCTTTTGAGGCGCATGCAGAGCTTCAGTAGTGACTTTACTCCTGTCTTTCAGGATCAGAGAGAAGTCTGAGGCGCATGGCTTTTGAGGCGCATGCAAAGTTTTAACAGTGACTTTCCTTCTGTCTTTAGGGATCAATAAAAAGTCTGAGGCACACAGATTTTGAGGCGTATGCAGATTTGGGCGCATGGCCGCGGAGGCACATGCGAGATGGTTGGGTGGCCACGTGGCAGTAGCCGTCGGAGGAAAGTAATGATGATGCTGACGTTGGCGATGCTTCGTCTTCTGAAAAAGCAGCCAACTGTTCAGACTTTGGGAGACGTGCTGCCAACTCTGTCAGTTCAGCATTTAATGTTTGTGACATTCGATGGACAGCTGAGTGGACACGTCGGTTGGCGTTCCACTAAGCGTATGGGGATGCATGGGGGCGCATCCCCTATGATGCACTTGGTGCTGAAAGGTGCGTCTGTATGATGCACTTGATATTGTAGGCGTCTGTGTGATGCGCGGTCTGGCCGACGCATCCGCTTGACACTTCTTTAATGGTGCGACTGTTATGTTCTTCGAGTGCATTAAATAGCCATTTTGACTTGGCTGAATTCGAAGCTTCTGGTTCATCCATTTAATGCAAATTTATTGCACGGAATTCGAAGAGCCATCCACTTGGCGCATGGGTTTGATTTGCCCGGCCTATAAATAGTGGCATAGAGAGAGGGTTTGCATCTCGTTCTCTTACGTCTTTTCGACATGAACTTGTGTACTCGAATGTATTATGTTGACGAGATGCTCCCGAGAGTGAAGATGCGATGCAGTGTCTTCGTTAATGCACTTGAAGGTGACTGTTACATCCAAAAGTCGGAGTCGAGGGCTTCTGAGGCAGGCAGAAGGTGCCTGTTGCATCCAAAGATAGGGATGCTCGAGCCTCGTCTTTGTTGTGCAGGAAGAGCCGTAGATCAGAATGGCGGTACTGCGGCTTTGGTGGCTCTTTCTTCCTTCAAAATGGGTGTAGCCCATTCTGGTTGTGTTGAAAGCTGCTTCTTTGGCCGCGGTTTCGATCACGGTCTTCCTTGGTGTTTGGAGGCTCTTTCGAAGCCTCCCCTGGCCATAGGTTGGCTTGTGGTTCTTTTCTCTTTCTTGGCTAGAGGGTTGATCGCCACCCTCGTTCTGCTCAATAAATGCTTCATTAGTCGAAGCATTTAGACGGCGGTGAGCCTGGCTGGAAGAACGACACATAACTGGGCTGCTGAAGGGATGCACATAACTGAGCTGCCAAAGGGATGCACATAACTGAGGATGCACACAACTGAGCTGCTGAAAAGGATGTGCCTTGTTGAGGGCGCATGGTGGGATGCGCCTGGCTGAGGGCGCATATTGATTGCTGCGCCTACTTGAGGGCGCATGTTGGATGCTGACTGTAGTTTAGGATCTTTTCTTTGTAGAAATTCTCCTTTATACAGTCTTTCTTAGACATGTAATAGACTTTTATATGTTAAATAAAAAGTCCTCTTTTAATGTCTATATTTGTTGCTTTTTGCTGTGAGGTACTTTGTCCAAGCTCTGGCGCATGTAGTCTGGCGCATAGACTTTCTGGTTCTGAAATTCCATGCTCCTATAAGACCCCTTCAAAGTTTTCAAAACTTTTGGATAAGTTTTGGAATACTTTGAATAAGAAGCATGGTAGTGGGGGCGCATGACCGTCGGGGCGCATAGATACTCCGCACATCAGTGATGGGGCGCATGCTCCGCTCAGTTAATACAAATGATGACGTCTCGGTAACCGAAAAAGATTAATGATGATCTTTTTGGTTTTATTTGTGGTTATCTTTTCACAGAACCCGAGGCGACGGCTGAGATCACACATCATCGGTTCACGCGTACGACCAAGCCCTATAAATAGGCGAGAGATGGGAGAGAGAGTTCTTCTTCTCCTTGCTTTTGCTTTCTTTAGAGTTCTTCTTCAAAAACCCTAATTTTTCTTCTCTCAAAGAATGGCTCCCAAGACTTCTCGCGGCGGTGCTGGCAAGGAAAAAGCCGGCGGAAGCTGCGACAGCTGATGTTCTCCGTCGGCCCATCGAAGTTCGGCCGGAGGTGGTTGGTAAGTTTCGTTACGTACACCAACACACATAGACCTTGAGTCTTTGATGATGTGCCGAGGTTTTTGCCGCCGACGTGCATGGGTTTAAGCCCTGAAGATGCGCCGAGGCTCTACTGCTGACGCGCATGTGTTTAGACCCCGATGATGTGCCGTCTACTGCTGACGTGCATGGGTTTGGACCCTGATGATGCACCGAGGCTCTACTGCTGACGTGCATGGGTTTGGACCCTGATGATGCGCCAAGGCTCTACTGCTGACGCGCATGGGTTTGGACCCTGATGATGCGCTGAAGCTTCTTTTTCAGACACGCTACGCGCCTTTGATGAGACTCAGATTCTTTTGTTATTTCTAACATTTTTTTTGAATCTTTGCTAGTGTCGTTGCCTATCCCACTCTTGAATGAAGTGCTTCTGGACGCTGCCTTCTGTCAGTCGGAAGAAGATTATAACGAGGAAGTGATAAACCCTGTTCAAGCCACTATTATGCTGGACCAGCATCCTGAGAGAATGACTCAAATCCGGGAACAGCAGTATGGGTTCCTCAAACGGATGATGGAGCGTGGTGTTTTAAAATTTGCCACATCTGATAAAGTGACCTTCTTGAAACCTGAGTTCCTATTTGGAGACCGCCTTACTTCTACTGAAGCAACAGTATTGAAGGTCAAGGAGGACAGGTTTTTTACAACAAAAGGAGTGCATATGACCGTTAAGCAATTTGAACGTTAATGGCCTTTGACGGCCTTCTGTCGTCTTGCTTCCAAGAGTAGGATGTCTTGGGATCTTACTCCCTCTCAGGGGGAGCGGTGACTGGCATCATCAAAATTGATTCTACCTCTGATCAGAGAGATACTTTGACCGCGGTGCGGTCTGGGTCTTCTTTCACCGGGCGGACTCTTTGTCCTGGGAGCATTTACAGTAATGTTCCCCTCGATACATTTGCTTATAGTGCCTTGACTTTTGCACATTGCATGCTGTTGATGGAACGCTCATACCCGAAAGGAGAGTTTCGGGTAGAGGGTTGGTGTCATTACATTTTTAAATGGGATAAACTGACACTCTGGGTTTTGTTGCGGTTTCGGACTGAGCTCCGAGAGATTGGGCTGACTGCCGCGATTCGTGCTACCCAAGCAGGTGTTGACATTAACATGCATATGTTCCTCGCACTCTTGGAGATGTTTGATATCCATACCGGGACCTTTTTTACTCCGGTGGGGAGTTAGGGCTCGCACTTCATGAGATATATTAGGTATCAAAGCCCCCTTGGGGATCGGAACCCTATGAAGAGTACTTTCCGACCAACGAAGAGTTTCAAGTCCTGGGGGACAAGGCTGAGGAGATGACGGCCGTCTTTAAGAAAGTGGCGAGTCATCATTACTATATGCAGAGAAGGGATAAGAGCGGGTCACAGCCTCATGTGACTACTTGGAGAGATTACGTCTTTAGGCAAGACAAGGGGGATCCCTCGCAGTTCTCCACTCCGCCAGCGCTCTCTCGTAGCGAAGTGCTCTCTGCGATGAGCAGGTTAGATGAGAAGAATCCCCGAAAGAACGAGGACCAGCAGTCTGATGAACGCTCCTACAGTTGTTTCTGGCATCTTGCTCCGGATGTCGTCGAAAGCAGTATTGGTCGCGTATCTTATGGTTTGGCTTCGGGATTACGTCTTCCCGGGCGGATCCGGCTCTGTAGAGAGGGTGACCCGGCACTTAATCCTGCCAGCTGTGAAGTTGGTCTTTGGCCGACGCTTGGCTATACTCCCGCAATGGTGTGTAACTTGCTGCGAGGTTTACGCGAGTTCGTGATTCATGACCGAGGTCAAAAAAATAACTTCCAGCGCGCTGAACTGCCGTTTCACTATCTGATGGGGGGGTTAATTTTACACCATCCCAATGTAATGAGTCCGGGTTCAGAAGAAGACTACAGGGCCGGAGATGCATTCCTCCACTGTTTCCACCAGAGGAGTTGGTCGCACACTAGCGTCCCTGTTTGCAGAAGGGTTTTATCTCATCTTCAGGGATGGAAGATCACCAAAGTTGGTCCAATCTTCTTGGGTTTTGAGGCCAACGAAGACTTAAGGGATTCAGGTGAAGACGCCACCGCTCTGTCTCCATAGGGATTTTGCTGGTTGCAAAGTATTCGGCCATCCCATCTGGTGTACCGGAACAGGAATCAGTGCTTCCTGGAGCCGTATTTATCGAGCCGCTTTGCACGACAATTCGGTTATGCGCAGCTGATGTTGGACAATCCCAGTATCACCCTGGGGTATGCTGGAAGTTTGTTGGATGGCGCACGAGCTTGGCATTACTATTATGCTGGATGTACCGGAGCTCGCTTTACGCTGCCCGTCCAGGACCCCGGCCGCCCATTCTTTACTCGGCCGCCAAGTTTTACTGTGTTATGGCTGCCGCGCCTCCCGGGTATGATAGGGAGACAAGTCTTGTTGCAGGCACCCCGTTAGCAGTGACCGGACATGTATCGACTAGGGCTCGATTGCACCATCCACGAGAGGTGGGTCATCAAGGTGCCCCGGCCGCATCCCCAGGGGGTCAGGCCAAACCTTCGGTTGATCAACCGAAACGACATGCAGATGCAGGGGCTGGATTTTCTGCGTCAAAGAAGCTGAAGAAGACATCGTCACCGACGGTGTCATCGGATTCAGCATCTGCAGAGGTAAGGATGTCCCACATAGTCTGGTTTGGGTTCAACATTTTAATCAATGCTTCCCCTTTTTATAGGAGCCGCTAAAGAGAAGGCCTCGTACTCCAAAATCTGGTAGGAGCAGGCCAAAGGAGATGGCGGGCTCGTCTGAAGTGCGCATCCCGCCGACTATGATGTCTCCTATGAAGGAGAATCCAGAGGATGTTGTTGTCGTGGAGATTCCAGCGTCCCCAGATTATGTCAGAAGGGAAGCTGAGGATGCAGCAGCTTCCGAGATGATAAAGGCCGCGGCGGGGGCCTTGGATGCCGAGGGTCCAGCAGATACGAGGCTTCCTGGTGATGAAGTGGGGTGGAGTTCGTCGTCTTCAGATGACGTCGCTCCAGGGTTGCAAGAGCCTGTTGCGGGGGCAACAAAGATGGTTGGAACAGAGAAGAGGGTTGATTCCCCTCCTTGTTATGATGAGGGGAGGTCGGCTGCATCATTATCGAACCCTACCCCGACTTAGCAGCAGAAGCTGAGGTGGCTACCAATCAGGAGGTAGCGACAGATCCTGTCCCTGTAGAGGGCTTTGATGAAGAGACTCGTCTGGCGGTCCTAACTTCAGGGATGAGTCAGGAGGCAAGTGTTGATCTCCCCGTTCTGCCAAGGGAAGTATTGGCTGCTGATAGCACGTTGGGGATTGGAGAGGTAGCCACGACGTCGGTGGTACTTCCGAGTTTGGGAAGGGTAAGGGTGTGATGGAACCCTCTGTTGCTCCTTCCACTTGGGGTACGATCTCGACGCCTGTCCCGGCTTCTTCTGTTCCCTTGGCTCTTCGGGCTAGTAGTCAGGCCCCTGTTGAAGAGCCTACTGATATCGAGGTTCCAGCCTCGTAGGTTGAGGTCGGCGGGTCTTCTTCCGGTCCGCCGACTGGAGTAGCTCCTCCAACCCCTGCTATGACGCCGCAGGTGCTGGCGGAAGCAGATGAATATGTGAAATTCATCGTCGAGGCAGTATACAAAATGCTGTAGAGGGGGGTGTCGGCAGTGATGGATGCCAAGGGGAGCTTTGCGACAGCAAGAACTCTGGCACTGCCTCATATCAACTTGATCCGTATTCACCAGGGCCACGATCATATGGCCGTCATTCTGGAAGCCACGGTGGTTGAGTTGGACCAGCGGCTTTTCGAATTAGAGCGCATCCAGCGTAATGACCTCTCCGTCCTGATAGATACGGAAAAGGAGAAGCTGCTCGCCGAGACTGAGTCTTCCTACCAGGCCACTGTGAGTGTCTGGAAACGCAAAGTGGCCGAGACTGAAGCTGCAGTAGAGCGGTTATCTCGGTCTATGCGGGAGACAGTGGAGACGCGAGCTGCATTGGACGCTAATATTGCGGAGATTGACGCGCAGATGCGTCGCCTTGAGGACCAGCGAGCCCGACTGCTATTGGATGCCGAACGTGTCTAGGCTGAACACGTAGCGTTCAAGAAGAAGGAAGCAGCTTTTACTCTCCAAGCTCTTACCCTGGCTCAACAGAGACATCAGCTTGATGAGAAGCACAAGAATGAAACTTCTGCTGAGGCGGTTGAAGCGATGCGTCAAGAAGCTGAACGTTGAGTCTTGGCGACTGTGGAGACTCGGGCGGCAGACTTGAAATGCCGAATTGCAGAGCTTTCCGCCAACCCTGGGGATTAGGCTTGTAGTCTCTGCTTTTTTTATTTTTGCAACTCTTGCTGGGGATAGTGTAATCCTTTACTCTCCTTTTTCAGAAATAAAGAAGTACACTATTTTCTGTGTGTGTTCATTTTTGCTTGTCATAAACTTTGATGATTTGTGTGGACCTATTATCTTTTGCGTACCTTGGTTTTAGGTACAGATAATAAGTTTGAAAGAATCATATATTTGCTCAGAGGTAATGTGGACGTAAAAAATATGGGGTTCAAATGATAGAATCTTCCTACTCAGAGGTGTTATGGACGTGGTAGAAATGACTCTAGGGGATACACGGAACTACTCAGAGGTAATGTGGACGTGGAAGTTCTGCGATCAATGTACGGCAACGCGGGGGTTGTCTGTAAGGGATGTTTACTCAGAGGTAATATGGACGTAGTAAACATGGTGGGTAGCGTAGTCTTATGGGATGTAAGATTCCGCTTTGTAGGGTGTAAGGGGGACAACTTAGAGGTGATGTGGACATGGTTGTCCTTCTACTGGAGGATGCTACGGAACAACTGGGTTCCGGAAGCGTATGATTTTGTGGAAGGGAATTGTCTGTGAGCCCAGATGATTGGGTCCACAGATCCCCTGGTGGAAGCACATGTCTGAAAGATGTCAAGAGTAGTACTTCTTTAGGAACTTGCCATTGATGGGCATCATGAACAAGTCTCCATTGGGTTTGGCGAGACGGTAAGCACCGTTTGAGTATACCGTCTCAATGATGAAAGGTCCTTCCTATTTGGGCTCGAACTTTCCTGGTGTTTTGTGAGTCAACACCATCGGCCTCCTGACTGCCAGAACCAGGTCGCCTACTTGAAAAGTCCTCTACTTGACCTTCTTGTTGAAAGCATGTGATATACGGGCTTGGTAGAGTTCGATGCGCTGTTGAGCTAGGAGACGCTTTTCATCAAGTGCCTCCAGTTCTTGCAGACGACGACGTTGATTGTCCTCTTCTGTGAGTTTGTTTGTGATTGCTACGCGGAGTGAGGGTATCTGAATCTCGAGAGACAGTACCGCTTCGCTCCCGTAGACCAAGAAGAATGGTGTGTTGCCTGTCGGGGTCCGTACCGTTGTGCGGTAGGCCCAAAGGCATTCGTCGAGCTTTTTGTCCCAGTCGCGCTTGTTGGATGACACGACCTTTTTGAGTATCCTGATGATAGTTTTGTTAAACGCCTCTGCTAATCCGTTTGCTGCCGGATTGTAGGCGGTTGATGCCACGTTTTGAATGCGATTCTTGTCACAGAATCGGCTGAAAATATGGCTGATGAACTGAGGACCATTATCCTGGATGATCCTCCGGGGTACCCCGAAACGGTAGATGACGTGGTGCTTGATGAAGCTGATCACCCTGGAGCTTTTCACTTCTGCCAGCGAAACTGCTTCTGCCCATTTGGAGAAGTAGTCGGTGATTGCTAGGATAAAGCGGTGTCCTCTCGATGAAGAAGGGGTGATCGGTCCCACAATGTCCATTCCCTAAGCTTCGAAGGGCCAGGAGGCGACTGTAGGATGTAGTGGTTTTGACGGTGTATGGATGAAGTCTACGTGAAGCTGGCACACATGGCACTTCTTAGCATAGTCGACAGCGTCAGCGGCCATGGTTGGCCAGTAGTAGCCCATACGTCGTAATCGGTCTTGCAACTTAGGGCCAGGTTGATGGGCCCCGTAGGTTCCATCATGAGCTTCTCGAAGGGCTTCGGCTGCTTCTTCGTTGGATAAACATCGAAGGAGAAGTCCATCGTAGGAGCGTCGGTACAACATTTTAGTGGCTGTATTGTAGTAGAATCGAAGAGAGCGTCTCCTGACTGAGACGGCTTCTTTCGGGTCCTCTGGAAGAATTCCGTAGATAGCGAAGTCGATGAACGGGAATCTCCAATCTCAGACGTTAACACCGGCACCCGTTGACATGGCGTGGGCCACTTGTGAACGCAGGTTGTTTTTAGGGCAGACCAAGTCTCGACCCACTACCGTGACGTAGTGTTGAGTCCCGAGGGGTGCCGCCAAGGAGGCTGCGAGGCCAGCTAGAGCATCAGCCTCCAGATTTTGTAGGCGAGGTACGTGTTCGATGAAGAACCCGGTGAAGGTTGAAACGATATTCAATACAACTTCATGGTAAGGAATCAGGTCTTCATGACGAACCTCGTATTGCCCTCTGATCTGGTTTACGGCGAGTTTTGAGTCGCTGTAGGCTTCCAGATGATTCACCCCCAGCTGTTGTGCTAGTTGGAGTCCCATAATGAGTGCGTTGTACTCGGCAACGTTGTTGGAGCACGGCTTCAAAAGAGAGTAAGCACGCTGGATGACCAGTTGATCAGGGGAGACTAATACCACCCCAGTCCTGCGATGATTTGGCCTTTGGGGCCTGTTCTTGAAGCGCCATCGAAAAACATCCGCCAGACGGAGCCTTCTTCGGTGACGTTTGATTCTTGGACCTCATCCGGGATGTCCTCGTAGAGCCTTGAGGACTCTGGGATGGGGTGTGCAGCTAAAAAGTCGGCCAGAGCTTGACCCTTAACAGCTTTTTGTGGAATGAACACCATGTTGTATGGCGTTAGCAAGATCGCCCATGTGGCCAGCCGGGAGTTCAATGATCCTAGCTTCGTCATGAGGACCCTGAGCGGATTGACTCAGGAAATGACGTAAATTGTCTGCCCCGAGACATAATGACGAGTCTTTTGGATGGTAAATACCAGAGCCAAGCACTCCTTTTCAACGGGGTTGTACCGGTGTTCGGCCCCGATCAGAGTTCGGCTGAGGTAGTAGATTGCTTGCTCATAGCCCGTGTCGCTGTTCTGAGCTAGCAGAGCGCCGAGGGAGTGAACCATGGCTCGGACGTAGAGGAGAAACGGTTTGCCAACGACGGGTGCCACCAGGACTGGTGGGCTCGTCAGGTAGGCTTTGATGTCGTCGAAAGCCTTTTGGCATTCCTCTGTCCAGACGTAAGAGACTCCCTTCTTCATGAGCTGGATGAAGGGTTGACATTTGCCGGAAAGGTTTGCTATGAACCTCCGGATGTATGCCAGACGTCCCTGTAGGCCTCGAAGTTCTCAAAGGTTCTTCGGAGGGTCCATATCAAGGATGGCTTTGGTCTTCTCGGGATCGACATGAATGCCTCTCGCCGTGATGATGAAGTCCAAGAACTTTCCGCTAGTAACCCCAAGAAAGGATTTAGCGGGGTTCATCTTGAGTTGATGCGCCCACATGAGATCAAAGACTGTCATGAGGTCTTGCAGGTGATCTCCTTTGAGACGGCTCTTGACTACGATGTCGTCAACATAGCATTCGACTGTCTTGCGAAGGTGTTGACGGAAAATGGTGCTCATAGCCCTTTGATATGTCGCACCAACGTTCTTCAAGCCGAAGGACATCACTGTGTAGCAGAAAACGTCCTTTGGAGTCCTGAATGACGTGTGTTTTGCGTCGTCAGGGAACATCTTGATCTGGTTGTAGCCCGAATATCCGTCCATAAAAGATATGCGCTCGAAGCCACATGTGTTGTCGATCATCACGTCGGTGATTGGAAGCGAGAATTTGTCCTTCGGGTAAGCAGGGTTGAGGTCTCTGAAGTCGATACAGACTCGTATCTTCCCATTCTTCTTGGTGACGAGGACGACGTTGGCTACCCAATCTGGGTGTTGCTCTTCACGGATGAAGTCGCTGGTCAAGAGTTTGTCTACCTCCTGATCGATGGCATTCATGATGTCCGGACGAAAGCGTCGCTGTTGTTGTTTGATAGGCTTGGCATCAGGCAAGATGTTCAACCTATACATCGTAATCTGGGGATCAAGTCCCGGCATATCTTCGTAGCTCCAGGCGAAGACGTCGATATACTCTTTAGCCAGCTGGATTAAAGATTTTCGATCTTTTTCTTTTAGGCTTTTGCTGATGAAGATGGGTTTGGAAGAAGATCCATCCCCAAGGTCGATCTGCTCGACTTCATCCTCGGTGGGAGGTTCGCGTAGTTCGAAGCGAGACTCCCATTGTTGTCCCAGGCGTTGAGCCCAGGGTTCTTCTTCGAAGAATTCCGGCGCTTGGTCTTTGCCTTCTTCTTCTTGAGATTGTACAGATGTCATGTTGGCTGACAGCACTCTCTTGAAGACAGATCCGCTACTGGTATCGGAATCCCACGTTGATGCTTCAGACGAGTGAGAATGTTCTACTTCTTCTGCATCTGAACTCTCTGGAGTTGACGGTGGCGTGACATAGCCTACCCCCTGTCGAGTTCTATTGTAGTAGTCCTACGGCTTTCCTTTAGGTGTTGGAAGTCGGAGAGGGAGGCGTCGACCTTTGCCGTAGTTCAGGCCTTTGTTGCTTTTCAGGTCGTAACCCATCTTCTGGATGAGATACTTTGCCTTGTCCGTGTACCGATAGAGTTGCATTCTGCCAGCATTTGGTTCTGGCTCGAGTGGCGGAAGGTCTTGATAATGCTCGACCTTGCCGAAGATGATGGATTCTTCGTCTCGACTCCGTGGTGGGACTATGTCACTCCCCGTTCCAAGAATGCGTATTTTTATACAAGAATGCGTATTTTTATACATGTACAATTCATGTATATTTATTTAGTATTTATCATGTATTATCCTGTATTTAAATTCCTTCAATTTTATGTTAATTAATTTTCTGTATTTTATTTCCTGTAATTTTATTCCTGCATTTTATTCCTGCATTTCATTTCCTGCTGTTATTCTCTGCTTTTAGTCTTGCTTTGTGGTTCGGGTTCATGGATGGTTCTTCTCGGGTTCATGGTGGTTCACATGAACCGAACCACCACAAACCCTCACCTACCACCACCCTTTCTATTTAAGCCCCCATCTCCTTCTCTCTCCTCATAACTCTCATTCTTCACCATTACTTCTTCTTCTTCCTCATCACTCCCTCCACCAACCCATCAGCAGGCAAGTACATCTTGCTTCTTGCTTCCACTTGGAGAACCATTTTTATGGTTCATTTCTCTTCCTCTCATGATCCTGAGAGAGTTTAGTACTTAGCATTTTTGATTTCTTTGGATTGTTCTTCTCGGTTGTCCATGGGTTTTGATCTCCCAACCTGGCGTGCTTTCTGGCTGGGAACTTCATTTCTGGCTGGAACAAAGGTTTAGCCACGCACACGTCTTTACGTGTTAGCGTGAATTTTTAGTCACGCTCACGTTCTTACGTGCCAGCGTGAATTTTTAGTCACGCACACGTCTTTACATGTTAGCATGAATTTTTAGTCACGCTCACGTTCTCACGAGCGTGCGTGAATTTTTAGTCACGCACACGTCTTTACGTGTTAGCGTGAATTTTCAGTCACGCTCACGTTCTCACGAGCGTGCGTAAATTTTTAGTCACACACACGTCTTTACGTATCAGCGTGAATTTTCAGTCACGCTCACGTTCTTACGAGCGTGCGTAAATTTTTAGTCACGCTCACGTTCTTACATGTCAGCGTGAATTTTGAGTTACACTCACGTCTTTGCGTGCGTGCGTGAATTTCTTATCACTTTTCACGCTCACGATTGAGTGCGTGAATTTCCCTTCACGCTCACACTGTGCGTGCCAACGTGAATTTCTTACCACTTTTCACGCTCACACTGTTTACACGCTCACTCGTACCTACTAGACTTAGCGTGACTTGCTGGCCTTAGCATAGACTTGTTAGCGTGACTTCCTGACCTGAGTGTTTCTATTTGTTCTATAATTTATTCATTTAATGGTGGCATGATAATTCTTCTATTATATCCTTACGCCTTTTATGAACTCAAAATCTTAGCATGTTAATATTTTGATACATATGGTTGTGTAGAACGTGTCCTGTGTCTTGATTGGTTTATGGATACCCAATAAGGATGGAACTTAACTCTGAGGAGTTATAGACTCGACCCCACTGAATACTATTTGATTTTTATGCCTTGTCACCATTAATAATGATTGTGACATTGACTAATAATTGATCATGCGTTCCTAGTTGGAACTAAGAGACTGGCTAGTCGTCTTATTGAATTGAATGAATGAGACATGTTCATGTAATGAACTATTGCAATCGATTAGCCGATCCCGAATATTGGCATACAGGCACATGCAGGCTTCAAATTATTTATTTATTTATTTAGTTATTTATTTATCTTACAAAAATAGCATGTGTACTTTATGGTCAAGGCAAGATTACTCCGTGGTTAGATTTGATTGTTGTATTACGCTATGTAAGACCTACAACATAGCCGCACGGGTATCGTTGTAGAGTTGCGCATATCGTACCCCGTACAAAAGTACTCATTTGAATGACCATGATCCACGGCATGGGATTTCGCTTAACATAGAGGCTTTAAGTTAAATAAAATAATGATGGCATGGAGAGAATGGATTCCCGAATTCTTACATGGCAGCCCTCTTGGGACTAGTAGTGCCCGACAGGCCGGCTGGTTCCTACAGATACTGTAAATCTGTCACACGGGCAGGGAACGGTATCTGCTTATATTATTAAATTGTACATGGTATATTACGACGGCGCGCTCCCGCTGGGACTCGTCTAATTACATGATTGGGCGCAATTGATTGATTGGATAGACTAGCCTTGCTCGCACATAGTAAAACTGAGGAATCTTTATTGCATAATTTCAGGATAACTTGGGACTCACAATAGCAAGCCGTAGTGTGATTGGTCGTTTCAAGATGATTTGTTTGTGTACTTTACCTACTCTGTTGCCTAACTGATATGATCAGAAGTCATGACATGACGGGCCAACTTCTGTCCTTGTTTGGTTGGAGGTTGTTTCGAAGTGTCGTGATGTTATGTGAATCCTAGTACATAGCAGAGATCTCTTATCATATTCTCTTTATTACTGGTCTAATCCTTCATATCGTTCTTCCTTGTGGTACTTGCTATTAGAGGTCTAACCTCTCTGGTTTTGCATGGCCAGATTTAGCCAGTCCTCGAGGATCCAACTTACTTCTACCTCCAAGATGGTCAATACTAGGGAATGATCGCAGGAGGACTCGAGTGGGTTCCTTACTTCACCGCTCATTTTGTTATTTACTTTATACTTAGCCGTTTGGCACCGACATGTTAGTCGGATCGTCTTGTACTTACTTTTACATAATTGTAACTAAGTCAGACTGCAGCTGATAACAATTGTGTATATGTTACTACCATCTGGCTATGTTTTGTAAAGCCAGATCTCAAGAACATTTTGACTAAGCGTTTGGGATGCCTTACTGCTTTATCTTACATGTTCTCTATTTTTGCTTCTTGTTTGAATGATTGAGATAATAGATGTGAAGTGACCATAGTAAGACTTTCATATAGTATGTACCCCTCATCTGGTTAGACAGCATATGATCGTATTATACGGTATTCATCTACCCGTAATACGTAGCTGGCTGAGTCATTCTCCCGCTCTCCAGTATTCTGGTTCTGGGGCATGACAAGGTTTTAGTGGTGGCCCATGCAGGTCTGATTTCAGACTTGTGGGGTATTTGATTTATAGGATGTCTCAATCACACGTGTTTCCCCCTTGATCTCATGATTCATTATTCTCAACCCTTGCCATTCCAGTATCCTTTGACTTCATTGATCCTTCATGTCCGGTTGTTTGATTGTTCTCTTGTCCCTTTTCTTAGGGGCATTTCGTCCGCATCGGTCAGAGCTGGACAACAGCAGGGGCAACATGGACAACCTGACTATGCTGGTCAGCAACAAGGGCCAGTACTAACTCAAGAGGCTATTCAAGAAGAAGTGATAGTGGAAGCAGCAGCTGGATCGCAGTATCCGGATGTTCTACCACCACCAACAGTTCCACCTACCCAAGTGGACACACCAGCCCTTCTGGAGATCATGAGAGGAATGATGGCTACTCAGCAACATCAGATGTTGGCCCAGCAACGTATGCACACTCAGCTACAAGAGCAAATGTGTTACTCAACCAAGGATTGCAGACGGCTTTAGAAAAAGGAGTGAGGACTGATTCAGGAGCATCAACCAGGTTTTGCAAGTACAACCCCCGCCGTTGCGAGGGCACGGAGGATGCCATCTCAGCAGATGTATGGCTTAAGGATATTGAGGCTATTCTGACAGCCGCTAAGGTGCCGGCAGAAAAACGTGTGGATCTAGTAAACTTGTTACTTCAGGATCTCGCACGTGATTGGTGGGAATCAGAGGAAGTGGGCATCAGACGTCCTGTGGCTTGGGACGATTTTACTATAAGATTCAAGACCAAGTACTATGGAGTTGTGGCACGGTTTGAGCTACAACAGAAGTTTATCAACCTCAGGCAGGCCGGCAAGACTGTAGATGCTTATGCAGCGGAGTTCTACAGATTGAGTAGATTCGCCCCAGAGATGGTAGCAACAGAGAGCCAGAGGGCCATGAGGTTTCAGCAAGGGTTGCATCTTGAACTCTTGCAATTGATAGAGGGGCACAATTACCAAACTTTTAACAAAGTATTAACGGCAACTCGAAGGCATGAGATCACCATTCAGAGGCTTGCGGTAAGGACTGGGGGCCAGAAGAGATCCCACAGTCAGATTGAAGGAGGAGAGGAGCAGCGCCCCGAACAACAGTACCATCCACTGGTATTCGTATCCATGATGTGGCGATAAGAGGACCAGCACCACCACCCAGGCAGCACAACAGCAACAGAGGAAGAACCAGCAACCCCCGACGGGCTGCACTTATTGTGGGAAGATAGGGCACACTAGAGATGTGTGTCGGACATTGAATGAACTGTGTCTGATATGTGGAAATCCAGATCATCGGGTTACCACATGTCCCATGAATTCGAGGTCAGGCTAGGCAGCAGTTTCCTGCTCTGCGAGCACCAGGGCAGGCCAGTATCGAGGACCAGCGGTGGCAGTAAGGCCGTTGGCACAGCGTCCGTTACTGCCGCAGGCTCAGATATTTCGGCAGCAGGGGCCGCCGATGCAGCAACACCAGCATAGACCACCCCAGCAACATCAAGGAAGGGGCCAGCAGCAGCATCAGGCTAGGCCGCAACATGAAAACCAGCAAAGAGGTCGAGGACAAGCATTCACTCTGTCCTTGGAGGAGGCATTGGCATCGGGAGATGTTGTGGCAGGTAACATTCTCGTCGCCTCATATCCTGCAGTAGCATTGTTTGATTCGGGAGCATCCCATTCATTTATATCTACACAATTTGTGACACGACTAGGAATGGAGTTCGAGGCATTGCCAGGGAGGTTGAATATACTCACTGGTAATGGGCTCATAGGAGTTAGTAGAGTTATTTTAGCATGTAGCGTTGTAGTTTGCGGGCATTCCTTACCCGCCCGGTTGATAGAATTTTCTGTTGGAAATTTCGACGTTATCTTAGGCATGGACTGGCTGAAAGACAGTCATGCGACAATAGATTGTCGTAGAGGGAGTGTATCTTTTGATATTCCAGGCATGAAGCGTTTCACCTTAGTCAGAACAGGGGCAACTCAACAAGAGCAGGGAGTAATAACGGCAATGGAAGAAGTTCAGATTCCGAAGGTAGTTGAAGAGTTTCTAGACGTATTTCCTGAAGAACTTCCAGGTCTACCACCGGTTAGGGATATTAAGTTCAGTATAGAATTGGCACCAGAACTAAACCGATATGAGATCGAGTTTACAGAATGGCGGATTCAGAGCAGGCCAAGGTATACCAGCATATAGAGGAACTGAAGGAGAAGAAGTTCATCCAGCTAGCGTGTCACCATGGGCATCACCAGTGGTACTTGTGGGGAAGAAGGATGGGTCATCCAGATTGTGCATTGACTACAGGCTTAACGTGGCAACAGTGAAGAACAAGTACCCATTACCCAGGATCGACGACTTATTTGATCAGTTGAGCAAAGCTAGAGTTTTCTCCAAGATAGATCTTCGTTCAGGACCATCAGGTGAGGGTTCGAAAGGAGGATATTCCCAAGACAGCATTCAGGTCGAAGTATGGGCATTATGAATTCTTAGTAATGCCGTTTGGATTGACCAATGCTCCAGCAATATTTATGGATTTGATGAATCGCATCTTTATGCCATACTTAGACCAGTTTGTCGTATTTCTTGACGACATTCTCGTATACTCTGCTAGTGAAGAGGAGCATGAAGACCACCTCAGGAAAGTGTTACAGGTTCTGAGAGAGAACCAGTTGTATGCCAAGCTCAGCAAGTGTGAGTTTTGGTCGGATCACATTTCATTTTTGGGTCACATTATATCAGGAGCTGGAGTAGCAGTAGATCCCAAGAAGATAGAAGCAGTAGAAAGTTAGCCAGTACCCAAGACCGTAGCAAATGTGCGGAGTTTCTTAGGATTGGCAGGATATTACAAAAGGTTTGCGTCAGACTTTGCAAGGCTTCAGCACCCATGACCCGCTTGACCCGAAAAGATGTACCGTTCGTTTGGTCGGCAGAATATCAGGCATCATTTGAGACTTTGAAGCAGAAGTTGATATCAGCACCTATTCTTACATTGCCAGTTGGACCCAGAGGTTTTACAGTATATTGTGATGCGTCAGGTAAAGGACTTGGATGTGTCCTTATGCAACATGGAAAGGTGATAGCATATGCATCTAGGCAGCTTCGGGACCACGAGAAGAATTACCTAACTCATGATTTGGAATAGCGACAGTAGTGTTTGCTCTGAAGCTATGGAGACATTACTTATATGGTGACCGAGTGGACATATACACAGACCATAAAAGTCTGAAGTACATTTTTACTCAGAAGGAACTGAACATGAGGCGGAGAAGATGGTTGGAGTTGATTAAGGATTATGAGTGGAGCTTCAGTATCACCCAGGCAAGGCTAATGTAGTAGCAGACGCTCTTAGCAGAGAGGCGGCGCATTTATGTTGACAACACAGAGGCATATCTTAGAAGACCTTCAGGAGATGGGCATCGAAGTTATACTTCCTAGTGATGTAGGAGTTCTAACAAGTCGCAAGTTCAATCCGACTTGATAGGCAGGATCAAGGCAGCTCAGGCACAAGACCCAAGGATTCAGAAGCTTAAGGTAGAATGTGAATCAGGACTCAGGAAGGAGATGAGAATCATGAAGATGGTACACTTAGGTTTGGATCACGTCTATGTGTGCCTAGTAGAGATATCAGATAGGAGGTTATGGCAGAAGCTCACAGTTCTCAGTATTCTATTCATCCTGGGGGGGCCAAGATGTACCAAGATATCAAGCAGCATTTCTGGTGGAACGGGATGAAGAGGGAGATAGCTAGATTTGTTTTCCGTTGCTTGGTATGTCAGCAAGTGAAGGCAGAATAGCAGAGGCCAGCTGGGTTATTGCAACCGCTTCCTATTCCAGAATAGAAATGGGAGCATATTACAATGGACTTTGTGATCGGTTTACCGAGATCACCAAGTGGTAAGGACGCTATTTGGGTAATAGTGGACCGACTTACGAAGGTAGCACATTTTTTTCCTTTCAGAGTAGGACAATCTACAGAAAAGTTGGCAGAGTTGTATATGCAACAGATAGTCAGGCAGCATGGAGTCCCTGTCAGTATTGTGTCGGATCGAGATACCCGCTTTACCTCACATTTTTGGAAGAGCTTACATCATAGTCTGGGTACCAAGTTAAGGTTTAGCACGGCCTACCATCCGCAGACGGATGGGCAATCAGAAAGAACGATTCAGACTTTGGAAGATATGTTGCGAGCTTGTACTCTAGATTTTGGAGGGTCTTGGGAGAGTCACCTGCACTTAGTCGAGTTCTCATACAACAATAGTTATCAAGCCAGTATCCAGATGGCGCCATTTGAAGCACTATATGGTAAGAAGTGCAGGTCACCGCTTGCATGGGATGATATCGGAGAGAGGAAGATATTAGGCCCAGAAATGATTATTCAGACGGTTGAAGTGGTTAAGGGAATTAGAGAGCGACTTCGAGTTACGCAGGACCGGCATCGTCATTGGGCAGACCAGCATCGTAGGCCGTTAGAGTTCTCTGTTGGGGACCACGTATTCTTGAGGATCTCACCTACTCGTGGGGTCATTAGATTTGGCGTTCGCGGGAAATTGAGTCCGCGGTACGTGGCCCATTTGTTGTCCTTGATCGGATAGGCAATGTTGCTTATCGTTTATCCCTTCCACCTTAGGTACATGACGTATTTCATGTATCTCAATTACGTAGGTATGTATCGGACCCAAGTCATATCCTCAATCATTCTGAGCTGGTTGTTGGTACCAACCTGTCTTACGAGGAACAGCCTGTGTCCATTTTGGACCGAAGAGAGAAGATACTCAAGAACCGAACAATTAGTCTTGTCCGTGTTGCTTGGGGTCATCAATCCTTGGGAGAGTCAATGTGGGAACGTGAGGATGATATCCGATCACGGTATCCACACCTGTTTGACTCACAAGGTATATCTCTTTCTGTATACCTTGATTGTCCTGATTCTTCATGCTTGTCACCTTATGGGTAGAGCTACTTGATATCATGGATTGATGAATTTACATATATAGTACTTACTTTTGATATGGTAAAATGATTGCTTGCTCACTAGAATTGCTTGTATTAGTTTAGCTCCGATATTTCTACCTGCTTGGATTTGAAATTCCGAGGACGGAATTTTCTAAGGTGGGTAGAGATGTCACTTCCCGTTCCAAGAATGCGTATTTTTATACAAGAATGCGTATTTTTATACATGTGCAATTCATGTATATTTATTTAGTATTTATCATGTATTATCCTGTATTTAAATTCCTTTAATTTTATGTTAATTAATTTTCTGCATTTTATTTCCTGCAATTTTATTCCTGCATTTTATTCCTGCATTTTATTTTCTGCATTTTATTTTCTACTGTTATTCTCTGCTTTTAGTCTTGCTTTGTGGTTCGGGTTCATGGATGGTTCTTCTCGGGTTCATGGTGGTTCACATGAACCGAACCACCACAAACCCCCACCTACTACCACCCTTTCTATTTAAGCCCCCATCTCCTTCTCTCTCCTCATAACTCTCATTCTTCACCATTACTTCTTCTTCTTCCTCATCACTCTCTCCACCAACCCATCAGCAGGCAAGTACATTTTGCTTCTTGCTTCGACTTGGAGAACCATTTTTGTGGTTCATTTCTCTTCCTCTCATGATCCTGAGAGAGTTTAGTACTTAGCATTTTTTATTTCTTTGGATTGTTCTTCTCGGTTGTCCATGGGTTTTGATCTCCCAACCTGGCGTGCTTTCTGGCTGGAACGAAGGTTTAGCCACGCACACGTCTTTAAGTGTTAGCGTGAATTTTTAGTCACGCTCACGTTCTTACGTGCCAGCGTGAATTTTTAGTCACGCACACGTCTTTACGTGTTAGCATGAATTTTCAGTCACGCTCACGTTCTCACGAGCGTGCGTGAATTTTTAGTCATGCACACGTCTTTACGTGTTAGCGTGAATTTTTAGTCACGCTCACGTTCTCACGAGCGTGCATGAATTTTTAGTCACGCACACGTCTTTACGTGTCAGCGTGAATTTTCAGTCACGCTCACGTTCTTACGAGCGTGCGTGAATTTTTAGTCACGCTCACGTTCTTACATGTCAGCGTGAATTTTGAGTTACGCTCACGTCTTTGCGTGCGTGCGTGAATTTCTTATCACTTTTCACGCTCACGATTGAGTACGTAAATTTCCCATCACGCTCACACTGTGCGTGCCAACGTGAATTTCTTACCACTTTTCACGCTCACGCTGTTTACACGCTCACTCGTACCTACTAGACTTAGCGTGACTTGTTGGCCTTAGCATAGACTTGTTGGCGTGACTTTCTGACCTGAGTGTTTCTATTTGTTCTATAATTTATTCATTTAATGGTGGCATGATAATTCTTCTATTATATCCTTACGCCTTTTTATGAACTTGAAAATCTTAGCATGTTAATGTTTTGATACATATGGTTGTGTAGAACGTGTCCTGTGTCTTGATTGGTTTATGGATACCCAGTAAGGCTGGAACTTAACTCTGAGGAGTTATAGACTCGACCCCACTGAATACTATTTGATTTTCATGCCTTGTCACCATTGATAATGATTGTGACATTGACTAATAATTGATCATGCGTTCCTAGTTGGAACTAAGAGACTGGCTAGTCGTCTTATTGAATTGAATGAATGAGACACGTTCATGTAATGAACTATTGCAATCGATTAGCCGATCCTGAATATTGGCATACAGGCACATGCAGGCTTCAAATTATTTATTTATTTATTTAGTTATTTATTTATCTTACAAAAATAGCATGTGTACTTTATGGTCAAGGCATGATTACTCTGTGGTTAGATTTGATTGTTGTATTACGCTATGTAAGACCTATAACATAGCCGTACGGGTATCGTTGTAGAGTTGCACATATCGTACCCCGTACAAAAGTACTCATTTGAATGACCATGATCCACGGCATGGGATTTTGCTTAATATAGAGGCTTTAAGTTAAATAAATAATAATGGCATGGAGAGAATGGATTCCCGAGTTCTTACATGGCAGCCCTCTTGGGACTAGTAGTGCCCGACAGGCCGGCTGGTTCCCACAGATACTGTAAATCTGTCACACAGGCAGAAAACGATATCTGCTTATATTATTAAATTGTACATGGTATATTAACGGCGGGCGTCCTGCTGGGACTCGTCTAATTACATGATTGGCGCAATTGATTGATTGGATAGACTAGCCTTGCTCGCACATAGTAAGAACTGAGGAATCTTTATTGCATAATTCCAGGATAACTTGGGACTCACAATAGCAAGCCGTAGTAGTTGATTGGCCGTTCAAGATGATTTGTTTGTGTACTGTACCTACTCTGTTGCCTAACTGAGATGATCAGAATGTCAGAACATGACGGGCCAACTTCTGTCCTTGTTTGGTTGGGAGGTTGGTTCGAAGTATCGCGATGTTATGTGAATCCTAGTAGATAGCAGAGATCTATTATCATATTCTCTTATTACTGGTCTAATCCTTCATATCGTGCTTCCTTGTGGTACTTGCTATTAGAGGTCTAACCTCTCTGGTTTTGTATGGCCAGATTTAGAGCCAGTCCTCGAGGATCCAGCTTACTTCTACCTCCAAGATGGTCAATACTAGGAGAATGATCGCATGAGGACTCGAGTGGGTTCCTTACTTCACCGCTCGTTTTGTTATTTACTTTATACTTAGCCGTTTGGCACCGACATGTTAGTCGGATCGTCTTGTATTTACTTTTACATAATTGTAACTAAGTCAGACTGCAGCTGATAACAATTGTGTATATGTTACTATACCATCTGGCTATGTTTTGTAAAGCCAGATCTCAAGAACATTTTGACTAAGCGTTTGGGACGCCTTACTGCTTTATCTTACATGTTCTTTATTTTTGCTTCTTGTTTGAATGATTGAGACAATAGATGTGAAGTGACCATAGTAAGACTTTCATGTAGTATGCACCCCCTCGTCTGGTTAGACAGCATTGATCGTATTATACGGTATTCATCTACCCGTAATACGTCACTGGCTGAGTCATTCCCCCGCTCTCCAGTATTCTGGTTCTGGGGCGTGACAGACTATGTAACAGACCCCTTGGGACGGGACTACTCGATTTACATGATGGACGGTCGTTATTTGTGTTTGCAACGACCGTAGAGCGTTATCTAATGTATACATGGCATTCCAATGTGGAAGACTGGAATAATTAAAAGACACTCTATTATTGATGAAATATGAGATTTTATCCCGTGGGATTACATTGTCAAGAGATGGGGCATCTACATCGACCGAGATGTATTCCCCCAGCTCTTCATCTGTAAGCACTGGAGTAGGATCGGGAGGGTCTACCACAGTGCTGATCTGGAAGTCCGAGAGGACTACATGGGCCTTCTCTGGCAGCTGGGATGGCAGCAGCTTGCCCTTAAGATGCACCTATAGAGGTGCCTCCACTGTGCCTCCGGTGATTGGCGCCTTCTCCTGTAGTTTTGCCACAAGGGGATCCAATGTTTGAGGCGGCTTTCCCTTAAGCCGTATCTTCAGGAGAGCTTCAGGAGCATCTGGTGCCTTCCCGGGTAGCTTAATGCTCATGGGAGGCAACTTCTGAGGCGGTTTGCCTTTGAGTCGGATCTTCAAAGGAGCATCGGGAGTGACCTCAGGCTCCATGTCCGGCTCTGCTGCCATTTCTGCTTCGTCGTCAGCATCATTGGCCTCCTCCTCGTCAGGTGACTTGTGTAAGTCGGCATCGGTGAAGTAGGCTTCAATCCCTTTGAAAGGGTCGATGTTCGCAAACTCCGTACGAATGACGTTGTTGGTGGACACGTACTTCATACATTGGTGGAGCGTGGATGGCACCACCATGTACTCGTGCAGCCGTGGGCGACCCAACAGAATGTTGTAGTTGACTTCGGCGTCCACGACATAACAAGTGACCTCGGTTCTGAGGTTACCGATGTGGCACTTTAGTCGTATTTTGCCCAGTGGTTCGCTTTTGCTGGCGTTGAAACCACTGATTGTTGTGTTGGAGGGCGCCAGTCGGTACATTGGGATCCCCAGTATTGAGAGCAGCGTCTTCGGGATGATGTTGAGGGAAGACCCCGGATCGATCTGGATCCGCTTTACCTTGACTGAACCGATGTACCCTGTATAATACAGCGGCCTGTTGTGTCGATTGTGCTTGAGCAGCATGTCCTGTTGGGTGAAGGTTATATTGGGGATAACCTCCTCCGCACAGTGACAGTGCTTGCACACAGTCGAGAGATCCTCAGGCTGCTTGACCTGACTGAGAAAGGATTCAGCATCCTTCAGAGCTTCGCAGAGAGCTTCTCGGGAGTCTTTGGAAAGACGAAGGAGCTCGAACAGAGATAGGCGGACAGGATTACTGGCCAGTTGTGCCAGTATGTCGAAGTTGTGGGGCTTGGCTAGCCCCAAAGCATTCTCTTTTTACAGAGGCCTATCAACGTGGGCCTCTATCTGCTTCTGCTTGTTGGCTGCTGAGGGTTTAGACGGGCCCTCGTTCTGGACAACAGGGACGGTGCCAGGATGCACCACCTCGATGACAGCTTCGTCGGGTTGGACGTTCTATTGTGAACGCATCTACACAGGAAGTGCCTCTTCCGCTGAAGAAGAGACCGTGCGGCAAGACTTGATCTTCCTGCCTTTGGACTTGGAGGTAGGGCGTACCTCCGGTTGAGTCACCTCGGAGACGAGATCGGGGTGAACCCATAGGATCTCTCCCCGAGATGTGGTGAGTGGGATGAGTCCACTCACGTTGTCACGGGTTGGTGGTAAGTTAGCCACCTCCATTATCGCCTTAGGGATGGGGACGACGCCATCCTGTGTTGTAGTTGGCGGTAGGGTGCCAAACTGGAGTGACACCACGTTGGCTGACACCGTCTTCTCTTCGTAGTCGACGGAGATTACATCCGCATTAATCATGCGCTGGATGTAATTCTTGAGGATATAGCAGTCCTTGGTTGGGTGTCCGACAAACCGATGGTAGTGACAGTACCTCGGGTTGTCTACTTTTCCAACCTCATCGGGACGCTTCGGGTTCGGAAGCTTGATCTTGTCACCCTGCTTCAGTATCTCAAAGAGCTGCAGGGTGTCTTCGTCGTTGAACGAATAAACCTCCTTCGGCCTTGGTACAAGTGGAGGCTTCTGAGTAGGTGCTGATGCACCTTTTGAGGCATTGACAGTCAATGCCTGCTTCCCCTTTGTTTCTCGTCCAGGGTTGTTGGCTGCAGGCCGTTTCCCTTTATCCTCGAAGGCAGGGAAAGTGACTCCTAGAAGACGAGCATTGGCCGCCTTCTTCTCCGCGGCTTCCGCTTCAATGATCAAGGAGCTCCAGTCGGGAGGAGGAGTAGAGTTAAGCCAGAGTTTGACTACAGGCAGCATGTTCATACTGCAGGAGAAGAGGAGTGCATGTTCTGGCATGCCCGGGGGGCAGTGTGAAGCAGGCCTGTCGGAAGGGTTTGATGAACACTCGAACTGTTTCCTTCTCCTTCTGGCGTATCTCTATAAGGGACGCCATTGTCATGTCCTTCCCGCCGTCGTAGAAACGGTCGAAAAAGAGGCATGTCAGGTCGTCGAAGGAAGATATTGAATTATCGGGGAGGCTGCAGTACCAGTCGTACGCCACTCCTTTCAGTGCCCCAACAAATATGCTGGTAAGTAGCACGTCCCCCTTCAGAAGATGTCCCGTCTGAGACTGGAAATATGTCAGGTAGCGGCGCGAAGAGTCCTTCCCGTCATATGGCGTCAGTGTTTGTGGTTTATACTTAGGAGGATAAACCACCTTGTTCCACTCGAGGGGATAAGACTGGGGGATGCCCATTTTCTGGCGCTCCTCTTGTCTCGTCTTGGACTCAAAGCGCTCGTGCAGGTCCCTGATCATCTCGACCACGTCTTCCGTGGAGCTGGGAGTCGGAGAAGGCGGTACCACCGGATGTTGAGCATTTGAGGGCTCTGACGTCCGAGGTGCTTCTCGGTGATCCTTGTCCGAGGATACCCGTTGAAGGGGTACACTCGACTCTCCATTGGCCCCTGGATTGGGACCGGTAGAAGGTTTCCTGGTCAAAGCTGACCATATCTCAAACACTGCTTGAGTCAGTGTTTGCATGGAGGCAGAGAGGGTTTTGAGTCCTCCCTCCAGGGTATCTATGCGCTGGACGAGGTCTGTCGGCGGCGCATCAGACTCGACATCAGCCCCAGTCATGTTTACTGTCATGATGCGATCGGGAGTGGATGGATGGGTTGAGGCCTCACTCTCTTGTAGGGGAGTCGCCTCTCCTGGAGCTTCGTCTTGGCTACCCCCGGCTATGTTCGGGAGAATATTCACCACGGGCGCATCTGCAAGGGCCTGATTACCCACAGCTCCGTCTTGAGGGGCCTCTTCGTCTCCGGAACTCGGGTCCGCGGATGCTAGACTACCCCCAGCTATGTTCTGGGGGATATCTTTATCTTCAGGGGCTTCTGGGAGGCTGATTTCGCCTCGAGGATCTGCCCCAGGTGTGCTTTGGACACACTCGTCTTCGGAAGGAGGCTCCACAAGGGTCTGACTACCCCCAGCTTCTTCCAAGATCTTCTTCCTTCCTCGAGTGCCATCGAACACTCCGGAGGACGAGACAGCTGTCTTGGTTTTCCTCGGCTGGCTTTTAGACGAGGAAGAGGAACTGCCAGTCGCCTTTCGGACTGACGAGGAGTTGGAGATCACGTTGCATGAAGCAACCATTAGTTCTTCTTCTGTTGACACCTTCTTCCCGAGGCGATGTCGGAGGAGTGTCGATGGTTGCAGCCGCTGGAACACCGACTGCCTTGGTAGGACTGCCGCTTTACAACAGCAGTTGATGGTGACCACAACACAAGTATGCCCCGTGAGAGGCGCATCGTGCTTGTCAGTCAACTCTACTGATCGGCGCTTATGAGTTATCACGTTACGCAGATCGTTGGAGGAGAGTGCCACCTTCGCACCCCCTTCAGGTGCATGGCAAGGCCAAGCGCCGGGGTGGTCAAGTGAGTGCTGCGCCCCCTGATCTAATCCAAACAGGCATCACGATCCGTAGTGGGGGAACCACAACATTTGGAGTGACTTGAACGGACCTCAAACGCACAACCAGAGGAGGCACGGGAGTTCAAGACTACTGGATTTGACTTACTCGACTTGGTTGTGCACGCAGTAGATGCGCCCAAGTGAGACAAGGACTTCGAAGGTCGGCTCGTTCTCGGCGCCGCAGCACTCGAGTCGACCTTGTACAACTTACCATCAGTAGCGTGCATAATTGTGAGCGCATGCTTCTGGCTTGTTACTGGCATAGCACGTTTGGGACGCATGGCCCGTGCTGCCTTGGACTTCTTTGTACCAAGCCGCTGGGGCGCGTAGTACTCAGAATCCAAATTCTCCTCGCCACTACAACGAGTGAGTTTGTCAAAGACAGAGATCTTCTGTGGCGCATCAGAGGTGATGCACGGGGCATTGGCTGCGCCCCTGCTCCGTCGACGCATCTTCCTCGCCTGAGAGGGAGATGGCTGGGGAACGTGGTTAGCCGCACGTCTCCCCGAGAGATGTGCTGCACCAGCGGGCGCATCTTGGTTGCTGAGGACGTCAGCAGAAAGGGAAGGCTGGATTGGCACATCCCCTTCGATGGTGGTGCCTGAGGCGTCGACCTTGCGCACCCATACTCGGTGGGTCTTCTTCGGCTTCGGCAGCCGCTTCGAAGGACTCGTACTTCCTTTAGAGATGAACTCCTCATACGCCTGTTGATTGAGGTGTACGACCAGCGTCTTGTTGGAGGAGCCCACCTTCACGTCGTCAGATTGCGATACAGCTTTCTCGGTGGAGGAGAAAGAGGACCCCAGCAGAGTCGCCAGCTTGTTTGCCATTAAAATTCTTTTATTGCAAATTTCAATACAAACAGAACAATATTACAATATAGGACTTAGATGTAGTCCTAGGAGTACACTTTTGTTTATCTGGGTCCCTTGTGCCGATGGAGCGAGTGGTAATGCGTTGACTCTATTGATGATCTGACGATGGTTATCGGTTCTCTGAAGGTCTGGATTGCTCTGGGTACTGGAGCTTGCTGAGAGGAGGAAGACATTGAGTGTCTGTATCTGCCTCTCTGGTGGTGCAAAGTCTCTGTCTGTTCGTTGTGGAGGTTGGTATGTGTGTACGTAGGTAGGTGTGGAAGAAGGAGATGATCCCCCTCTTTATATAGTCTGCAGGCTGGCTGCTTATGCGCACATGTAGGATGCGCCTGTATGCAGGGACGCCACATGTTGATTGCTGATGGAGGCGCATGGACGATGTGCCCTGATCGAGGGGTTGACTTCTTCATGTTGCTGTTGTGAGCCGACACGTAGCAGAGAAGAAGATCTTTCTGTTGCTGAGATCTTGGATGAGTTGAGTCAAAGGACACGTGTCATCGACCCATGGCTCGGAGATCTCGGATTTGGTGGGGAATGATCTGGTAGGATGCGCCTAGGATTGGGCGCATGAGGAGGCTTTGGCTCGTAACCTTTAGGAGTCACGAACCATTCTGGGTGCATGGCTTTTGAGGCGCATGCAGAGCTTCAGTAGTGACTTTACTCCCGTCTTTCGGGATCAGAGAGAAGTCTGAGGCGCATGCAAAGTTTTAACAGTGACTTTCCTTCTGTCTTTAAGGATTAGTAAAAAGTCTGAGGCGCACAGCTTTTGAGGCGTGTGCAGATTTGGGTGCATGGCCGCGGAGGCGCATGCGAGATGGTTGGGTGCCCACGTGGCAGTAGCCGTCGGAGAGAAGTATTGATGATGCTGACATTGGCGATGCTTCGTCTTTTGAAAAAGCTGTCGACTGTTCAGACTTTGGAAGACATGCTTCTAACTCTGTCAGTTCAGCATTTATTGTTTGTGACATTCGATGGACAGCTGAGTGGGCGCGTCGGTTGGCGTTCCACTAGGCGTATGGGGACGCATGGGGGCGCATCCCCTATGATGCGCTTGGTACTGAAAGGTGCATCTGTATGATGCGCTTGATGTTGTAGGGCGCGTCTGTGTAATGCACGGTCTGGCCGACGCATCCGCTTGATACGTCTTTAATGGTGCGACTGTTACGTTCTTCGAGTGCTTTAAATAGCCGTTTTGACTTGGCTGAATTCGAAGTGTCTGGTTCATCCTTTTAATGCAAATTCGTTGCACAAAATTTGGAGAGCCATCCACTTGGCGCACGGGTTTGATTTGCCTGACTTATAAATAGTGGTATGGAGAGAGGGTTTGCTTCTCGTTCTGTTACGTCCTTTCGACATGAACTTGTGTACTCGAATGCATTCTGTTGACGAGATGCTCCCGAGAGTGAAGATGCGACGCAGTGTCTTCGTTGATGCACTTGAAGGTGACTGCTATATCCAAAAGTCGGAGTCGAGGGCTTCCGAGGCAGGCAGAAGGTGCCTGTTGCATCCAAAGATAGGGATGCTCGAGCCTCGTCTTCGTTGTACAGGAAGAGCCGTAGATCAGAATGGAGGTGCTGCAGCTTTGGTGGCTCTTTCTTCCTTCAAAATGGGTGTAGCACATTCTGGTTGTGTTGAAAGCTGCTCCTTTGGCCGCAGTTTCGATCACGGTCTTCCTTGGTGTTTGGAGGCTCTTTCGAAGCCTCCCCTGGCCACAGGTTGGCTTGTGGTTCTTTTCCCTTCCTTGGCTAGAGGGTTGATCGCCACCCTCGTTCTTCTCAATAAATGCTTCATTAGTCGAAGCATTTAGACGGCGGTGAGCCTGACTGGAAGAGCGACACATAACTGGGCGGCTGAAGGGATGCACATAACTCAGATTCCAAAGGGATGCACATAACTGAGGATTCACATAACTGAGCTGCTGAAAAGGATGCGCCTTGCTGAGGGCGCATGGTGGGATGCGCCTGGCTGAGGGCGCATGTTGATTGCTGCGCCTACTTGAGGGCGCATGTTGGATGCTGGCTGTAGCTTAGGATCTTTTCTTTGTAGAAATTCTCCTTTGAACAGTCTTTCTTTGACATGTAATAGACTTTTATATGTTAAATAAAAAGTTCTCTTTTAATGTCTATATTTGTTGCTTTTTGCTGTGAAGTACTTTGTCCAAGCTCTGGCGTATGTAGTCTGGCGCATAGACTTTCTGGTTCTGAAATTCCATGCTTCTACATATATAACCACAACACATTTCCGAAGGATATTCAAAAAACTGAAATTACTTAGAAACTCGAAAATCAAAGAACCAACACTCTCAGAAAGTCTCAGAACCAAAACCAAAACAAAGCTACAGATTTAAACCGAAAAAATCATAGAGCTATTCCGAAGCTAACTCGAAAATTCCCGAGAAGCCGACAGAACGTTTCCGAAAGATTTCAGAAAGTCCGAAAATGCCCTGACTACGAATTACCAATTTTTCGGGGGAAATTGGGGACCAAATCTCATCATTGACTATGGAAAATGGCAACGAAAATATACCTAGGTTGCTCGGCTAGAGCTCTCAGGTGAAAATTAGGAAAATAGAAATCCACGTGAACCTGAAAAACTCCAAAAGCATACGAACGGTGCTGGAATATCACGAACACGGTCACGGGGAAAGGATCGAGACCCGCAAGGTTCTGCGGACAGCGGATCGAGTACAAGCGGCCGGATCGGTGCTCACGGGGTGATGCAAAATCGGAACAGCAGTGTCGGGGCCGCTCGTGGAGCTGGCGCCGAAGGGGCGGACGCGGAGGGTGCCGGAAAGGGTCGGTCGGCGTCGGGGTTGGGTCGCCGGACAGGGCACGGCCTGGGGCGGCTGCGGGCGCGGATCGGGTTCGTCGGACGGCGCCTGGGCTGGCGCGGGAGACTGCGGGAACGGCGGTGGGAGGCCGCTGGTGGCGAGGCTCGCCTGGCTCGGGTCGGGTCGTCGGAAAGAAATTTGGGGGTTAGGGATTTGGGAGTGGTGATGAAGGAGAGGGATGAAGGAGAGGGATGAAGAGAGTGGTTTTATAGGGTGTAGGATGGGGTTACGGGAAGCGGAAGAGGTGCCAGACGTTCGGAGAGGAAGGGGCTCAGCCTGGCCGTTAGAGTGCAGAAAGGAAAGGTCTCTTTCCCCGGGAGAAAGAGTGTTAATGAGTGAAATAATGGAGAGAAAGGTAAAGAAATTAAAAGAATTCATTGGTTTTGTTAATGAGGAAATGATATATATATAATTATAAATATACTAAGGGACTTCTGAATAAATTTCAGAAAATTGAACTTGGGTTCGAGATGGGTTCGGGCTGGGTCAGAACGGGTCAGCCCCAACAATCAAAAATCCAGGACAAATAAATTTATTTTTTCTAAAATATGGTTTTCATTAATAATAATTAACATGTTTGACCTGAAATAATAATAATTTTCTAAAAATGCATTTTCCTAAATAATTTATATTAATAATTAGCTAATTAAATTATTCAATTTAATTAGCTAAAAGTTACGGGTTTCAGAACATTCCCTCAGAAAATTTCGTGCCCGAAATTAAAGGATAGGGTTAGGAATTACCTCAGGTCTCAAACAAGTACGGGTACTGCTCTCGTATCTCATCTCCTCGCTCCCAGGTAGACTCACTTGGGAAATTGTGCCTCCACATAACTCTGACTATAGGAGTCACCGAATTCCTGGTCCTCTTCTCGCCTCTGTCTAAAATTGCCACTGGCTTCTCTAGCATGGTGAGGCTAGGTCCAATCTCTAGCTCTGAATGGTCCAAGATGTGACTCGGATCCGGGATGTAGCATCTTAGCTGCGAAACGTAGAAGCGGAATTACCTCAGGTCTCAAACAAGTACGGGTACTGCTCTCGTTCCTCTGGTAGGAGAAATCTTCACAAAGATACTATCTCCTTCTTCAAACTCCAGTGGTCGACGACTGCTATCTGCCCAATGCTTCTGTCTGTCTTGGGCAATCCTGAGCTTGTCCCTGATCACCTTTACCTTCTCTGCTGCATCAGTCACCATTTCAGGTCCAAGCTGTACTCTTTCTCCTATGTCGTCCCAAGCAAGTGGAGTACGGCAACGACGTTCATAAAGAGCTTCAAATGGTGTCATACCAATGCTAGCTTGGTAACTGTTATTGTAGGAGAATTCCACTAAATGCAAGTGGTCCTTCCATGACCCTCCAAATTTTAAGACGCAAGATCTCAACATGTCCTCTATCATCTGGATGGTTCTCTCCGATTGTCCGTCAGTTTGGGGATGGTAGGCTGTGCTGAACTTCAGTTTTGTTCCCAAGCTGTCATACAAACTCTTCCAAAAGTGTGAGGTAAATCTAGTGTCTCAATCAGATACAATAGTTACCGGTACTCCATGAATCCGATAGATGTGCCGTATGTACAATACCGCCAACTTCTCGGTAGATAAACCAACCTTGAAGGGGATAAAGTGAGCTGACTTAGTCATCGGTCCACAATAACCCAAATGGCGTTCTTCCCTCCTTAGGATCGAGGTAATCCTGACACAAAGTCTATTGTTATATGCTCCCACTTCCACTTCGGAATGTCCAGCGGCTGTAGAAGTCCTGCGGGTCTTTGTCTGCTAGCCTTCACTTGTTGACAAATCAAGCATCTACCCACAAATCTGGATACATCCTTCTTTTTCCATACCATCAAACAATGGTACGCATATCCCGATACATCTTGTTAGCTCCAGGATGTATGGAATACTATGACTGGTGCGCTTCTTGCATCAGCTCATTCCTCAAATCGCCAGATGGTACACACAATCTCGTACCATTCTTTAATGCTCCATCACTGGCGATAGAGAATCCTTCAAGTGTTCCTTCCAGCACTTGATCTCTGAGTTTACAAAGCATCTTGTCTTGGAATTGTGTCCCCTTAACTTTGTCCATCAGACTTGAATGCAATTACAACTGCATCATGGTTGAATCAGCTCCAGGTACAATAGCTTCTCGCCCCAGTTCCTTTATCTTTTCCCCAGGCAGTACAATCTCCAGACCAAGCTTCTCTATGTCCTCCAACAAGTGCCGCTCCTTAGTTAAAAACATCGTCATCGAATATCGACTAAGTGCATCTGCAACCACATTAGCTTTACCCGGATGGTACTGCAAGTCGATGTCAAAATCCTTCATCATCTCCAGCCATCTTCTTTGTCTCATGTTCAACTCCTTCTGAGTGAAAACATATTTCAGACTTTTGTGGTCTGTAAATATTTCTACTCTCTCTCCATAAAGATAATGCTTCTACAGCTTCAAAGCAAAGATGACTGCAGCAAGTTCCAGATCATGTGTGGGATAGTTTTTCTTATGAGTCCGTAATTGCCTAGATGCGTAAGCAATTACTTTTTCGTGTTGTTGAAGAACGCAACCCAGTCCTTTTCTAGAGGCATCACTGTATATTGAGAAACCGTCGGTACCTGTGGGTAGCGCAAGTATCGGTGCTGTGGTAAGTCTCTTCTTCAATTCCTCAAACGATGCCTGGTAAGCTTCTGTCCGGATGAACTCTTCATTCTTCCGAGTGAGCTTCGTCATTGGTTCAGCAATTTTGGCAAAATCCTTCACAAACTTCCGGTAGTAACCAGCCAAGCCCAAGAAACTTCTGATTTCAGCAACTGAGCTTGGAGTAGACCACTTCTCAACAGCATCTATCTTCTTAGGGTCCACCAAAATTCTTTCTCCTGTGACAACATGGCTAAAAAAATCCACCTTGTCTAGAAAGAATTCATATTTGGATAGCTTACCATATAACTTCTCTTTTCTCAAAGTTTCCAGAACTTTCTTGAGGTGCTCTTCATGCTCCTCCTTAGTCTTCGAGTAGATCAGGATGTCATCGATGAAGACAGCGACAAACTGATCCAAGTATTCATGGAAAACCCTGTTCATAAGGTTCATGAATACAGCAGAAGCATTCGTCAGTCCAAACGGCATGACCAAGAATTCAAACTGCCCATACTTGGTGTTGAATGCCGTCTTTAGAATATTCTCCTTCCTGACCTTGATCTGATGGTATCCGGATCTGAGGTCTATCTTCGAGAACACCTTAGCTCCACTGAGTTGGTCAAATAGGTCATCGATCCGGGACAGAGGGTACTTGTTCTTGATGGTGATGTTATTCAGCGCCCGGTAGTCGATGCACATCCGTACTGTTCTGTCCTTCTTGGGAACAAACAAGATAGGTGCTCCCCAGGGTGAAGCTCCGTCTCGGATAAATCCCAAAGCCTTCAGTTCATTGATCTGATCCTTCATCTCCTTGGGCTTCTTCGGGTTGACTCTGTAGCATCCCTTAGAAATAGGGGAAGAGCCGAGGACTAGGTCAATGGTTAACTCTATGTCTCGATCTGGGGGTAACCCGGAAAGACTATCAGGGAAGACGTCAATAAATTCTGCTATGATAGGATGGGGAGGTCCGGGTTCTTCTGTGATAGAGGTGTAGGTAACACACTCCATATCCTCCGGAGTTCGAAAGATTTCAAACTCCGGCTCTCCAGGTAGGCTGAAGACTACACATCCTCTGTGACAGTCTATCAGCGCATGCTGCTTACTCAACCAGTCCATCCCTAGGACTACATCATAGTTGGGTAAGGGCATCACAAGCAAAGGTACTATGAACTGGTGGCCTGATATATTTATGGAACAGTTACAGGTCTCCGTGATGGATAGGGGTCCTCCACCGGTCATGACTCTACATATCTTCTTACTAAAACCCGTATCTATGTGGTGTACAGAGATGAATTGTGTTGATATGAAACTATGTGATGCACCCGAATCAAATAATGAAGCAGGATATGAATGCACATAAATGAAACCTGCGATGACATCAGCTGTAGGTTCCTGCTCTGATTCTTGTTCCTCTGCTGTTAGGGCAAAAGCTCGCCCAGTCTTCTGTTGATGTAGCCCAAATTGTTGTTGCTGAGTGGAAAGAGGACCTTTCTGTTGAGTTGCTCCAGTCCGGTGGATTGACGAGGGGCAGTCCTTTACTTGGTGGGTGGCAGACCCACAGACTAGGCAGTGTCCTAGCCTCTTCCTGTAGATGTTCGACTGATGCCCTGGCCTCTTGTAAAAATCACAGACAAGGATCTGCCTCTGAGGTGCTTTATCATTGTTCCTCGCCTGTTGGTGCTGCTGCTGGTGGTGAGGAGGCCGGTTGTTGTTGTTGTTGTTGTTGTTATGCTTCTTCTGATTATCCTGGAAGTTGTTAGTTCTAGGATAATCCCTCTTTGAGCGAGCGGGTTGACTCTTCTATATATCCTGAGCTCGCTCCAGGATCTTTTCATAAGTCTTTGCACCGCCTGAGATCACATGGGTGCGGATCTCTTCTCTCAGTCCATATCTGAACCTTTCAGCACGATCATCAGGGTCAGCTACCAAATTCTTAGCAAAATGGCTGAGTTGGTCGAATTTTGCCGTATATTCTCCAACAGTCATATTTCCTTGCTTCAGGTTCTGAAATTGCCTCTCCATCTCCCACAACTCTGATGTTGAAAAGAACTTCCTCTGGAACAACCTTTTGAAGGTATCCCAGTCAAGTTGCTTGTCCGGGAGTCGGGGTTCATTTCGATACCAGGTGCTAGCTACATTTTGTAGTTGGAGTCCTACTGCTTCGGCCTTGAGGTCTTCTGGAAGTCGAGCGACGCTTAGGAGACGCTCCATGCTGTCGAGCCATTCGTCGGCATAAACGATTCCCTCGGTTCCCTTGAAGGGTCGAGGGTTCTGTTTCTTGAAACTCTCAATATCACCCACCTTAACAATATGATCCCCATTAATTTAAATGGCCTTAATGTTTCATAAATTAATCCCTTAGATTTATGTTTACCTTGGCACGCCTTGGTTCAAGTTGAGCTGCTTCTCCTCTTCCTAGAGCAGTCATAGTCACGTTATGAGCATTCTCCATGCTTTCCCTCATAATCGCGGTTTGCTCTTGATGAGCTTCCGTTTGAGCTCTCTGGGCTTCTAGCACTCCTCGTAGCAGACCTATGAGGTCGGTGGGGTCCACAGGCACCGGTGGGGCAGTTGGAGTAGGTACTTCCACAGGGGGCTGCATCTCTGTCTGGGAATATGATGGATCCGCCGTTGTATTATGGGGACGGTCGGCCAGCTGCCGAGGTGTAGGATCCGAACTTGGTTGGGGAGGTAGGGTATGATAGGGTGAAGATACCCCATCACCAGCAGGATTTGTGGCCATATTCTGGAAGGTTTAGGATTGCGAAACATAATCAAGATAGCCTACCAGTCTATAACAAACAAAAATATTTATTTATAATATATTTCGGTCCTGTGTGTGATAAATTAATGTTCTAGTGTTCTAGATATTTCTAGATATATTTTCCTAAGTTGTTGATCCGACCTGTATGGGCCACCACTAAAACATGTCACGACCCGGTCCCAATTTCTTGGGTCGAATCGGATCATGCCCAGCCTGCACCGTTGTTGAGACGGCGGCAGTAAGCTGTATCACTCATGCAGGTAATCAACAACACAGACTAATTGCCACAACTTAATATTCCGATAATTAAAACTTGTCCAACAAAAGTTACAACTGATAATAGAAATAGTCTTTTCAAACAACAACAACTGGAAATAGAAAATGACGATAGTTAAAAGATAGGCTCGTCATCTCCAAGATCAGCATCATCTGGTAGCACAGCTGGATACAACTCAGGATCATAATAACTACTAATCAGTAGCTCTGTATCATCAATAGAACCTAAAAATATAGTCTCCAGTCAGGAGGGAGCAAAGTACAATTTATGATAATTTAACAATTAAAATAATAATAGAGTTATGCACTTTTAAACAATTTGAAATGAATAGTTTTCCAGCAGTTAAAACATTGTGATGTGAATAGGTAATGAATATGACCGGATTGGGTTATACAGTTGTATCCTATTGATACGATATGGCTTATCCCCGTGTGTATAAGGGGTAAGCTAACACAGTCATTATACTATTTTGGATGTGGTCATACTCCTTATACTACTCCCCCAGTACCCAACAGTTAATCAGTCAATGCTCTCAGAGAGAGTTCCGTGTTGCATCGTGGTTTAAACTTGCAATAAAATGATTACTAAATAATTGTAAACTACCACAAAAATGTACTTGCCTTGGTTTGACTGGAATGAGGGTAATGTCTCCGAGATGAATTTCAGACTTGTCCTCGAAATCCTACAATCGAGAAGTCTGCCTTAGATTTCAAAAGTTGTCATGCTAGATGTGCTAGTTACAATCTCTAATTTGTCCTAGTCAATTTTAATCTTTATTATACTAACAAACAAAACTCGATTATCTAATGCGTTACATTTAATTATGATGGAAAGTTCACTTTATATTTAATTTCGGAAAACTTTGTATTTATCAGTTTATTGGCAAAACTTGGCATTTTATAATTTATATAATAAAACTATATTTTTCTTTAAATGAGAAGAACATGAATTTCTAAAATGTTATAATTGTTTATCATTTCTAAATTTTTTACGTTTCTGAACAAAATCAGAAAAATACGAACACATTACTAGCTATTACAAAATTAACAGAAATAAATGGAGTTATGCCCTTACAGACCATTTTACATGAATTTAAATAAGAAGAAAACTTTGGTTAGTCACTAAATTTTTTTCTACAATTTAATTACAAAATAAAATAATAATTTAAATTAAATTAATTTTGAGTCTCAGACTTTGGTCCGATCGTCAAAATAGCTAATGCCTCAACGTCCGGGTGAAACCGATTTCGTTTGCTTTTCGCTAAGGGCCCATAGACCGATATGGTCGTCGCCCAAAAATCTATATTATAAAATATTTCCGAAAAATTGATTTGAAATCCATTTATAAATTTTATAAAATTTTGGCAGCATTTCCTCTATTTTCGGGATAACCCAAAATAGGGAAAATGTGCCACAATACCAAATAAATATCCCCAAACCAGGGAAATGACCCAAAAATTAATATCGAACTCCATAGTATGTCCCCGAAGATCACTCGGACAACCCGAGAATTTATTCTACCAATTAAACCCAAAAATATTATCAAACCTGAAAAATATATAACCACAGCACATTTCCGAAGGATATTCGAAAAACTGAAATTACTTGGAAACTCGAAAATCACAGAACCAACACTCTCAGAAAGTCTCAGAACCAAAACCAAAACAAAGCTACAGATTTAAAACTGAGAAAATCACAGAGCTATTCCGAAGCTAACTCGAAAATTCCCGAGAAGCCGACAGAACGTTTCCAAAAGATTTCAGAAAGTCCGAAAATGCCCTGACTAAGAATTACCGATTTCCCGGGGGAAATCGGGGACCAAATCTCATCATTGACTATGAAAAATGGCAACAGAAATATACCTGGGTTGCTCGGCTAGAGCTCTAAGGTGAAAATTAGGAAAATAGAAATCCACGTGAACCCGAAAAACTCCAAAAGCACACGAACAGTGCTGGAATATCACGAACACGGTCACGGGAAAAGGATCGAGACCCGCAAGGTTCTGCGGACAGCGGATCGACTACAAGCGGCTGGATCGGTGCACACGGGGTGCTGCAAAATCGGAACAGCAGTGGCGGAGCCGCTCGAGGAGCTGGCACCGAAGGGACGGACGCGGAGGACGCCGGGAAGGGTCGATCGGCGTCGGGGTTGGGTCGCCGGACAGGGCGCGACCTGGGGCGGCTGCGGGCGCGGATCGGGGTTCGTCGGACGGCGCCTGGGCTGGCGTGGGAGGCTACGGGAACGACGGCGGGAGGCCGCTGGAGGCGAGGCACGCCTGGCTCGGGTCGGGTTGCCGGAAAGAAATTTGGGGGTTAGGGATTTGGGTGTGGTGATGAAGGAGAGAGATGAAGAGAGGGGTTTTATAGGGTGTAGGATGGGGTTGCGGGAAGGGGAGGAGGTGCCAGACGTTCGGAGAGGAAGGGGCTCGGCCTGGCCGTTAGAGTGCGAAAAGGAAAGGTCTCTTTCCCTGGGAGAAAGAGTGTTAATGAGTAAAATAATTGAGAGAAATTTAAAGAAATTAAAAGAATTAACTGGTTTTGTTAATAAGGAAATGATATATATATATATATATATATATATATATAATTATAAATATACTAAGGGACTTCTGAATAAAATTCAGAAAATTGAACTTGGATTCGAGATGGGTTCGGGCTGGGTCAGAACTGGTCAGGCCCAACAATCAAAAATCCAGGAAAAATAAATTTATTTTTTCTAAAATATGGTTTTTATTAATAATAATTAACAGGTTTGACCTGAAATAATAATAATTTTCTAAAAATGCATTTTCCTAAATAATTTATATTAATAATTAGCTAATTAAATTATTTAATTTAATTAACTAAAAGTTACGGGTTTCACAAGATGTCTCAATCAGTACTCGTCCTTGATCTCTGCTCGTATTTTCTGAATCCCTGTAATCTTGACCTGATCACATGTTTGTATCGTTGATCTATTCTGGTCCTTCCTTATTATTTTCTATGTCGTCTTCTTCAGCAGCATTGTTTCTGGACCTGTCGATCAGCAAGGCGGAGCACCTCCCGCGGACCAGTAGCAACCTGGAGATCTAGCCCAGCATTCAGGAGTAGCCTCCAGAGTCATGCCTACTGGAGGAGAGCCCCCAGTTCAGCCTGTCCAGCCTGTAGAGCCTGATGATAGAACTTTGGTGGGTCTCATAAGGTCACTATTAGCCTCCCAGGATCGTCGGAGAGATTTCTTGCACCAGGAGGTGGCAGACGCTTTGACCAGAGGGGGTCATCAGGGTAATAGCGCGGCCAACAGCTTCAAGCGCTTGAACCCTCCCTTCTTCGACGACAGTGGAGATATGATCACTGCAGATACATGGCTTTAGGACACAAAGGTGATTCTAGAAGCAGTCAGGACTCCAGAGAACGAGAAGGTGGCCGTGGTGCGCCTACAGCTATTGGATCTTGCCCACAGCTGGTGGGCGACACATGCCGTTGGATTAGTGGCCCCTATTACCTGGGCAATATTCAAGAAGAGATTCCAGACCAAGTATTTTGATGCAGTAGCTCGGTATGACCTACAGACGAGGTTCACCAATCTGAAACAGATGAGCAGGACGGTCGACGGATATGCGACCGAGTTTTCAAGACTCAGTCGGTTTGCTCCCACCTTGGTTACGACCGAGTTCGATAGAGCCCAGCGGTTCCAACAGAGGCTCCATTTAGAGATATTGTTGGCAGTGGAGCAGTTTAAGCATCAGACCTTTGATGCAGTACTGAGGGCAGCCCAGAGGCATGAATATACCTTCCAGTGGATCGTGGATAGGACCGGCGGTCGAAAGCGATCCCATAGCCAGATGAATTAGTCATCAGCACCAGCCCCGACAGCCAGGGCTTCGACCATTGGAGCTCTGATGGAAATAATAGGCTTGTTCTTAACTACAAGCCATCAGTCTCCTATGGTCAAGAACAAGCCTATAAGTCAACTTCTTCCCTCTCCTCCATTATTTGTATTTACTTCTTCATTTACTCCTCCCACCTGCCAAGCCTAGGCAAGTGCAACTTGATTCATGATGTATCTTAAGTTTTATTGTTCCATTCCTTCCTTACTTCATTCTAAGCCTCTTTAGAACTTTACATTTTTGGATTTGATGGATGGATTCTTGTAGATCTAAGTTTGTAACTTTTTGGTTTTTCTTGTTTTTGATCTCTAAAACTTGGATATTTTCAAAATCTAATAGTTCCATGTTGTAGGGAATTCAATTCTACCCAATTTTGGCTTTTGAACCACTTGATTTTGACTTCGTACGAGAAAGTTATGCCATTTTTGAGTTCATGGGTTCCCTATGCCTCTTAGTGCTGTCGGGACGATGAACAGTGCCGTGCGCAGTGTCTTCACAGCCGCGCGCCCGCGTGCCGTGCTTGCACGTAACGTGCGCCGTAAGAGATTTTGCCCGCGTGCAGTGCGTGACTTGCGCGCCGCGTGCCCGCGCACTTCGTTGCCGTGCGCCGTGCTTGTGAGCAACGTGCGCCGTGGGCGATTTTGCTTGCGCGTAATGCGTGACTTGCGTGCCGTGCGCCCGCGCACTTCGCTGCCGTGCGCCCGCGCACTTCGCTGCCGTGCGCCGCGCTTGCGCGCAACGTGCGCCGTGGGCGATTTTGCCCGAGCGCAATATGTGACTTGCGCGCCACGCGCCCGCGCACTTCTCAGCCGTGCGCCCGCGCGCCGTGCTTGTACGCAATGTGCGCCGTAGGCGATTTTGCCCGTACGCAATGCGCAACTTGCGTGCAGGTCACTCCAAATGACTGTTTTTGCATCTTTTGAGCTGTTTTGTAGCTAAAATCTTGAAAAACTCAAAACATGAAAGTTGTAGATCTTTTCCTTGGCTTCAACAATATGTTATTAGTTATTTTTATGTAAGTTTCTCTCAATCATGATAATGTAAGGATAGAACACGATAGTGGCCTGTTAAGGCGCACCCTTAACAAGTATCAAGTAACATAATAATTCTTGATAGTGATCCATCGTGGCGCACTCTTGAGAAGTAACTTGACATGATAATTCTTGATGATGGTCCGTTGTGACGCACCCTTGACTTGATAAAGTAATCAAACATGATAATCTCGATATGCCTTGCTAAGTAAATCTTGCCTTGACACCGTGGGTGTTTGTTCGTGTATAAGCTACATGTCTCGTCTTGCATCATGTCTAGGATATAAATTCCTGATTTCTACAGTCAGGAATTCATACTGAATTTGACTAGGATAATGACTAGAGTGATCAAGTAGTTCATGAAGAGATTTCCCAGCTACAGTCAATCCCGTTATCTGGGCGCATTAAGTGGACTTGTAGCCTACCGACGAGTAGGGCACATTTCCAGCACACAGTCACGTATTGCATTCTTCATAAACGGACATTCGACTTGGATAACCGAATGGTCTGCAGGGCTTGTGGCTGTTGGGATAATTTAATTGTATCTTGCTAGTAACTAGGCCAATGATAACCCTAGTTAGTTAAAAGTATCAAGTCATACTCTTGATTGGCCGTGATTGATTGGATGGAGTTTATTCCAGCTTAGTCTTATCCTGATCCTGTGCAAGATTGTGACATGACATGATTATTGATGCTTGCCTTAACAATAACGATCGGGGGTCCAGTTCTGTTCAGGCGAAGGGTTACAACCCCGGTCCTTGTTTGGTTTAAGGGTTGTAACCTGGCTCTCGGAGCAGTTCCGTGTCCTCTCTTCGTTTATTGTCTTATTGCGACCACATGCCATGTTCGTCATGTTTTACCTTACCTTAATACCATGATTATTTATACTTGCCTTAACAATAACGATCGGGGGTCCAGTTCTGTTCAGGCGAAGGGTTACAACCCCGGTTTTTGTTTGATTTAAGGGTTGTAACCTGACTCCCGGAGCAGTTCTGTGACCTCTCTTCGTTTATTGTCTTTACTGTACCAATATTATTTGAGACGGGTTTCTATTCCGGTGAAGGGCTGCAACCCCGGTCCTTGTTTGGTTTAAGGGTTGTGACCTGGCTACTTGAATGGTTTCCTCGTACTCAGTTTACTGCTGTTATCTCTATTATTATCAGTTTTTTATTTATTATCTTTAGTATTCTATTGTGATATGCTGGTTTTAGTTCCTAAGTGAAGCCTCCTTCGTAGCACTTGCTCTTTCTGGGGTCTGACCTAGCTGGTTTTGTGTGGCCAGATATCGGAGCAGCTCCAGAGGATCCACCAGTCTTCCAGCCAGATGGTGACCACCAGGCGTAACCCTGGCAACGAGTGGATTTCTTTTGTCCTTCCACTTATTTGTAAAATTATTCTTTTGAGGCGTTTAGCCGACGAGCACGTGTTAGCTCGTATTGCATCTTTATTTTCTGTCTGCCTACGGGCTGTAACATGATTGACAGATCCTAGGGTTGATCATGTATGACTAAACTCTTGCTAGTCCTCACATTTTGTACGACTAGTTTTATGACCTGCTGAATATGTAATGTTTGGGACGCCTTACGATTGTATATTTGGTGATCTTGTTTCTTGTAACTTTTACTTACTTGCTTGTGATTGAGACAATAGGCTTGTTCTTGACCATCGAAGACTGATGGCTTGTAGTTAAACCCTTATGTATCTAGACAGTCGTGATCGTATAGCGAGGTGGGTTGTACTTTGATATACGTAGCTGGCTATGTCCGCCCCCGCTCTCCAGTATTCTGGTTCTGGTACGTGACACACGGATTAATATTTACGGATCCCGTCATGAGATATTATTCCTTGTTTACCTTGATGTATCTTGTGCAAGCCCCGTTGTAGTTCTTGTGCGATATATGGACACTGATTCTTGAGGAGACTTGCTACCTTCTCTTAGAATCCCATGTCGTAATTTGTTATGGTTGGATCCACTCTACCAGTCGGAGGGAGGGAATATTAGTCTAGATGTGTGGTCATTACCCTCCTTATGCATGTATAGATTCTTGTGAGTGTTAATCATACACTTCACGTATGATTAACCAGGCCAGTAGACCTTGTGCAAGTTTTCAAGCCGAACACAAGTCAAAGCTAATATTCACTCACATAGATAGTTGATTCTTGACTCTTGTACATGTATGATCAGTTTCTTTTGCTCTTGCTCTAGTTTACTGCTTTGCCCTTTCTATGCTACTTTTATGTATATTCTAGTTGCTCTTGTATATTCTCTCTATTTACTGTTTCATAACACTTGTCATTTACTTGGAACTGTTGTTGGAAATGTGCTCGTTCCATCCTGAGTGGATATAATTTTTAGAGGACAGCGAGGATGAGTGTACCACCTACTATGGTCCTCATGACGTAGTGGGCATTGACCATGATACCCTAGTCCAGCAGGGGTTAGTTCTAGCTGAGGAGGCTCTAGCAGTGACTCAGTTAGACTAGGATTTGACTGGACTCTGTCTCCAGCTTATTCTTTATGCTTGTTATTATTATTTCAGACTTGTATAACTATATTATGATTCACTCTAGATTGTGTTAGATACTTTGCACTCCGAGTTTACATCTCTATCTCTATCTTTTATCGTGCCATATATCTTTCCTATTAGATTTATGATTGAGGTTTATATATCATTGTTATCCTCCGTTCCGAGATGAGCTGCAATGACATGTTATTATATTATTGTTAGATAGTAGACCTATATAGCATTCTACGACCAATTCTGCGGCGTAGGCTAGGCGCTGTTACGCATTCGTGTCTTTATATTGGGTGTGGATCATGAAAGATGATCAATGGGCTTGGGAACAAGTTCCCAAATTTGATTCCGTTCAAATTGGTTTAATTCCTCTTGAATAGTATCTAAGCAATAATTATTGCTACATACTTCTTCAATAGTTTTAGGTTCTAGCTGTAAAATAAATACAACACAAAAAGCTATATCTCTGGTAGAGGAACGAGTACTTACACCCTTGGTGATCTTACCTATTACCAAGTCCTTGGGATGATCAGCCATAAAATTCATTCTTTTTGGCAGACTCTCAAGGTAGCTGGTTCCAGTTTCTGGTTCTGCAGGAGCATTGCTTGGTGTACCAATGTCTTTATCGTCATCGTCAATCGTTTGTTGATTTAGTTCATCGAAGGAGACGTTCGTTGAATCTTCGATGATCATAGTCCTTTTGTTGAAGACTCGGTACCTTTTGCTTCTAGTTGCATAACTGTGAGACTCGTCTCACAGTATCGGTATTTATATATGGATACATATTTTGTATTGTATTTCATATTTTTTCGGTTTTCGGAACGCTTTAAATTTTTTTCCAAATTGTAGATTTTCTTCTTAGCCGGCATACTGACGGTGTACCGGAGTATACCGACGGCATACCGTCCAGACAGATTTTTTCCATATTTTAGATATTTTTGATTTCAGATATTTTTTTGAATAATGTTTCCGATATTTTCATGTATAGTGTTTTGGATATTTTGATGAATAGTGTAAAGATATTTTCGTGAATAGTATAGATGCATTCTATTATCCAATGGACAATTGGTTTTCTTTCAATGGCTAAGATTGATCTGGAATGTAACATGGATCACGATCCAATGGTCATGATTAATTCACCCCTTCTATATATATCCTATGAGTTTCTCTCTCCTCTCTCTTTTCTTTCCTTCACCATTTCCTCTTCACTCTCTTCCCTCTTCCTCAAGCTTAGGAAGGCTTGGCCTTGAGGCCTAGAGTGTGGTTTTGGAACCCTTCTTGGTGGTGGAGTGGAAGATTAGGCTCGGTTGCTAAAACCTAGGCAAGTACATCTTGCTCAAAAGTGACATGACCATGCTATAAATTTGTTTTTCATAGAAATTAAAGTTTTACTGTTCTATAATATGCTCCTCTAAATTGTTAACATCTTTAGTATATAGTACTTTTGGTTTTGATCGATAATATTGCGTAGATCTGAGTTTCTAGATATAATTTTTGAGTATTTTGAAGTTTTGATCAATCAAATGTTTTAATTTGTGAAAACTAATGATTCCATGTTGTAGGAAATTCAATTCTATGCAATTTTGACTTTTAAAAATTCGAATTCCGATTTAAAACGAAGTTTTTATGTTCAAAAATCAACTTTCTGTGACGGTTCGGAAAATCCGTCGGCAATCCGCAGAAATCCGTCGGCAATCCGCGGCAATTCGTCGGAAAATCCGAACTTGCACCACAAAACTTGCTGTTACACTTCGAAAAATCCGCCGGAAATCCACAATAATCTGCCGGATAATCCGGTTAGGCTATTTTTGTCTGTTTTTGTCCGTTTCTGTCCATTTTTGTACGTTTTTGATATTTTCTTCGATTGTAATGAACTCTTAACATGATTAGATGATCTTTTATAGTTAGAGAATGATTGTACACCATGTATACATGACACATCATTATGTTCATGTATTGAGCCATGTCCAGATTATAGATAGTGGCCTTTCATGGCGTACTCCAGATTACTGTATATGCCTAGCTCAATTTAGTGGCTTGTAGTAGCGCACTCATGTACTGATTTTCTCGATTGAATTCTAGATTGAGATCTGATTGCATGTTCTTTATTGACATCGTGGATTTAACTTGTTATATGTCTAATCTATTTGCATCTTGGCAATGGACAATCGAGTGTGAGTATTGTCTATTGTATCGCGCGTAATGTGTATTGAGAACATTTGCCAGAGATATCTAGCAAATGACTTGTACCCATGGCTCGTCATTATAGGACGATTCTTGAGTATTCACGACTTGAGAATTAAAAATGAATGTTATAGGTTGTTTGCCATGAAATGTAAAAGAGCAGAACAATTATCGGAGGACTGGACTTTTACTTCACGTTACAAACTCGCTTGTACAAAGAAAGCCTAGGGAAGAAAACCTAGGTACAGCAGTCTAAGTATAATTGTTTATTTTTGATTCTGGGGGGTGACGGTAGAGGCTCGGGAAAGCGACGGCAGCTCTGCCTTACTCCTTGGACGATCGGATGTAGCCTTGGCTCTTGTGACGAGATGCTTGGCGTTGACGAAAAAATGCCTTTCTTGCTCTCCTCGTGTTGCTCTTCTGGCTTCTCTCTCTCTCTGTATATTTTCTTTCTGATTATTAGGGAGGAGCTCTCTGTCCTTCCTTTTTTTTCGCAAGGGAATGGCACCTTGCTTATTTATAGGAGTGGGGGCATCATTAGGGTTTGGATGATTGCCCATTCTCAAAGTGGCGGCGGCCTTGTCACGCCCCAGAACCAGAATACTGGAGAGCGGGGGAATGACTCAGCCAGCTACGTATTACGGGTAGATGAATACCGTATAATACGATCAATGCTGTCTAACCAGACGAGGGGGTGCATACTACATGAAAGTCTTACTATGGTCACTTCACATCTATTGTCTCAATCATTCAAACAAGAAGCAAAAATAGAGAACATGTAAGATAAAGCAGTAAGGCGTCCCAAACGCTTAGTCAAAATGTTCTTGAGATCTGGCTTTACAAAACATAGCCAGATGGTATAGTAACATATACACAATTGTTATCAGCTGCAGTCTGACTTAGTTACAATTATGTAAAAGTAAGTACAAGACGATCCGGCTAATATGTCGGTGCCAAACGGCTAAGTATAAAGTAAATAACAAAACGAGCGGTGAAGTAAGGAACCCACTCGAGTCCTCCTGCGATCATTCCCCTAGTATTGACCATCTTGGAGGTAGAAGTAAGCTGTATCCTCGAGGACTGGCTCTAAATCTGGCCATGCAAAACCAGAGAGGTTAGACCTCTAATAGCAAGTACCACAAGGAAGCACGATATGAAGGATTAAACTAGTAATAAGAGAATATGATAATAGATCTCTGCTATCTACTAGGATTCACATAACATCACGACACTTCGAACCAACCTCCCAACCAAACAAGGACAGAAGTTGGCCCGTCATGTCCTGACATTCTGATCATCTCAGTTAGGCAACAGAGTAGGTACAGTACACAAACAAATCATCTTGAACGGCCAATCAACTACTACGGCTTGCTATTGTGAGTCCCAAGTTATCCTGGAATTATGCAATAAAGATTCCTCAGTTCTTACTATGTGCGAGCAAGGCTAGTCTATCCAATCAATCAATTGCGCCAATCATGTAATTAGACGAGTCCCAGCGGGACGCCTGCCGTTAATATACCATGTACAATTTAATAATATAAGCAGATACCGTTCCCTGCCCGTGTGATAGATTTACAGTATCTGTGGGAACCAGCCGGCCTGTCGGGCACTAGTAGTCCCAAGAGGACTGCCATGTAAGAACTCGAGAATCCATTCTCTCCATGCCATCATTATTTTATTTAACTTAAAGCCTCTATGTTAAGCGAAATCCTATGCTGTGGATCATGGTCATTCAAATTAGTACTTTTGTACGGGGTACGATATGCGCAACTCTACAACGATACCCGTACGGCTATGTTGTAGGTCTTACATAGCGTAATGCAACAATCAAATCTAACCACGGAGTAATCATGCCTTGACCATAAAGTACACATGCTGTTTTTGTAAGATAAATAAATAACTAAATAAATAAATAAATAATTTGAAGCCTGCATGTGCCTGTATGCCAATATTCGGGATCGGCTAATCGATTGTAATAGTTCATTACATGAACGTGTCTCATTCATTCAATTCAATAAGACGACTAGCCAGTCTCTTAGTTCCAACTAGGAACGCATGATCAATTATTAGTCAATGTCACAATCATTATCAATGGTGACAAGGCATAAAAATCAAATAGTATTCAGTGGGGTCGAGTCTATAACTCCTCAGAGTTAAGTTCCAGCCTTACTGGGTATCCATAAACCAATCAAGACACAGGACACGTTCTACACAACCATATGTATCAAAACATTAACATGCTAAGATTTTCGAGTTCATAAAAAGGCGTAAGGATATAATAGAAGAATTATCATGCCACCATTAAATGAATAAATTATAGAACAAATAGAAACACTCAGGTCAGGAAGTCACGCCAACAAGTCTATGCTAAGGCCAACAAGTCACGCTAAGTCTAGTAGGTACGAGTGAGCGTGTAAACAGCGTGAGCGTGAAAAGTGGTAAGAAATTCACGTTGGCACGCACAGTGTGAGCGTGAAGGGAAATTCACGCACTCAATCGTGAGCGTAAAAAGTGATAAGAAATTCACGCACGCACGCAAAGACGTGAGCGTAACTCAAAATTCACGCTGACATGTAAGAACGTGAGCGTGACTAAAAATTCATGCACGCTCGTAAGAACGTGAGCGTGACTGAAAATTTACGCTGACACGTAAAGACGTGTGCGTGACTAAAAATTCACGCACGCTCGTGAGAACGTGAGCGTGACTGAAAATTCATGCTAACACGTAAAGACGTGTGCGTGACTAAAAATTCACGCACGCTCGTGAGAACGTGAGCGTGACTAAAAATTCACGCTAACACGTAAAGACGTGTACATGACTAAAAATTCACGCTTGCACGTAAGAACGTGAGCGTGACTAAAAATTTACGCTAACACGTAAAGACGTGTGCGTGACTAAACCTTCGTTCCAGCCAGAAATGAAGTTCCCAGCCAGAAAGCACGCCAGGTTGGAAGATCAGAACCCATGGACAACCGAGAAGAACAATCCAAAGAAATCAAAAATGCTAAGTACTAAACTCTCTCAGGATCATGAGAGGAAGAGAAATGAACCATAAAAATGGTTCTCCAAGTGGATGCAAGAAGCAAGATGTACTTGCCTGCTGATGGGTTGGTGGAGAGAGTGATGAGGAAGAAGAAGAAGTAATGGTGAAGAATAAGAGTTATGAGGAGAGAGAAGGAGATGGGGGCTTAAATAGAAAGGGTGGTGGTAGGTGGGGGTTTGTGGTGGTTCGATTCATGTGAACCACCATGAACCCGAGAAGAACCATCCATGAACCCGAACCACAAAGCAAGACTAAAAGCAGAGAATAACAGCAGGAAATAAAATACAGAAAATAAAATACAGGAATAAAATGCAGGAATAAAATTGCAGGAAATAAAATACAGAAAATTAATTAACATAAAATTAAAGGAATTTAAATACAGGATAATACATGATAAATACTAAATAAATATACATGAATTGCACATGTATAAAAATACGCATTTTTGTATAAAAATATGTATTTTTGGAACGGTGAGTGACATCTCTACCCACCTTAGAAAAATTCCGTCCTCGGAATTTCAAATCCAAGCAGGTAGAAATATCGGAGCTAAACTAATACAAGCAATTCTAGTGAGCAAGCAATCATTTTACCATATCAAAAGCAAGTACTATATATGTAAATTCATCAATCCATGATATCAAGTAGCTCTACCCATAAGGTAACAAGCATGAAGAATCAGGACAATCAAGGTACACAGAAAGAGATATACCTTATGAGTCAAACAGGTGTGGATACCGTGATCGGATATCATCCTCACGTTCCCACGTTGACTCTCCCAAGGAGTGATGACCCCAAGTAACACTGACAAGACTAATTGTTCGGTTCTTGAGTATCTTCTCTCTTCGGTCCAAAATGGACATAGGCTGTTCCTCGTAAGACAGGTTGGTACCAACAACCAGCTCAGAATGATCGAGGATATGACTTGGGTCCGATACATACCTACGTAATTGAGATACATGAAACACGTCATGCACCTCTCGTAACGAAGGTGGGAGGGATAAACGATAAGCAACATCGCCTATCCGATCAAGGATAACAAATGGGCCCACGTACCGCGGACTCAATTTCCTGTAAACGCCAAATCTAATGACCCCACGAGTAGGTGAGATCCGCAAGAATACGTGGTCCCCAACAGAGAACTCTAACGGCCTACGATGCTGGTCCGCCCAATGACGATGCCGGTCCTGCGCAACTCGAAGTCGCTCTCTAATTCCCTTAACCACTTCAACCGTCTGAATAATCATTTCTGGGCCTAACATCTTCCTCTCTCCGATATCATCCCATGTAAGCGGTGACCTGCACTTCTTACCATATAGTGCTTCAAATGACGCCATCTGGATACTGGCTTGATAACTATTATTGTATGAGAACTCGACTAAGTGCAGGTGACTCTCCCAAGACCCTCCAAAATCTAGAGTGCAAGCTCGCAACATATCTTCCAAAGTCTGAATCGTTCTTTCTGATTGCCCATCCGTCTGCGGATGGTAGGCCGTGCTAAATCTTAACTTGGTACCCAGACTATGATGTAAGCTCTTCTAGAAATGTGAGGTAAAGTAGGTATCTCGATCCGACACAATACTGACAGGGACTCCATGCTGCCTGACTATCTGTTGCATATACAACTCTGCCAACTTTTCTGTAGATTGTCCTACTCTGAAAGGAAGAAAATGTGCTACCTTCGTAAGTCGGTCCACTATTACCCAAATAGCGTCCTTACCACTTGGTGATCTCGGTAAATCGGTCACAAAGTCCATTGTAATATGCTTCCATTTCTATTCCGGGATAGGAAGCGGTTGCAATAACCCAGCTGGCCTCTGCTGTTCTGCCTTCACTTGCTGACATACCAAGCAACGGGAAACAAATCTAGCTATCTCCCTCTTCATTCCGTTTCACCAGAAATGCTGTTTGATATCTTGGTACATCTTGGTCCCTCCAGGGTGAATAGAATACTGAGAACTGTGAGCTTCTGCCATAACCTCCTGTCTGATTTCTCCACTAGGCACACATAGACGTGATCCAAACCTAAGTGTACCATCTTCATGAATTTTCATCTCCTTCTTGAGTCCTGACTCACATTCTGCCCTAAGCTTCTGAATCCCTGGGTCTTGTGCCTGAGCTGCCTTGATCCTGCCTACCAAGTCGGATTGAACTTGCAGACTTGTTAGAACTCCTACATCACTAGGAAGTATAACTTCGATACCCATCTCCTGAAGGTCTTCTAAGATATGCCTCTGTGTTGTCAACATAAATGTGCCGCCTCTCCTGCTAAGAGCGTCTGCTACTACATTAGCCTTGCTTGGGTGATACTGAAGCTCCACGTCATAATCCTTAATCAACTCCAACCATCTTCTCTGCCTCATGTTCAGTTCCTTCTGAGTAAAAATGTACTTTAGACTTTTATGGTCTGTGTACATGTCCACTCGGTCACCATATAAGTAATGCCTCTATAGCTTCAGAGCAAACACTACTGCCGCTAACTCCAAATCATAAGTTGGGTAATTCTTCTCGTGGTCCCGAAGCTGCCTAGATGCATATGCTATCACCTTGCTTATTTATAGGAGTGGGGGCATCATTAGGGTTTGGATGATTGTCCATTCTCAAAGTGGCGGCGGCCTTGTCACGCCCCAGAACCAGAATACTGGAGAGCGGAGGAATGACTCAGCCAGCTACGTATTACGGGTAGATGAATACCGTATAATACGATCAATACTGTCTAACCAGACGAGGGGGTGCATACTACATAAAAGTCTTACTATGGTCACTTCACATCTATTGTCTCAATCATTCAAACAAGAAGCAAAAATAGAGAACATGTAAGATAAAGCAGTAAGGCGTCCCAAACGCTTAGTCAAAATGTTCTTGAGATCTGGCTTTACAAAACATAGCCAGATGATATAGTAACATATACATAATTGTTATCAGCTGCAGTCTGACTTAGTTACAATTATGTAAAAGTAAGTACAAGACGATCCGACTAACATGTCGGTGCCAAACGGCTAAGTATAAAGTAAATAACAAAACGAACGGTGAAGTAAGGAACCCACTCGAGTCCTCCTGCAATCATTCTCCTAGTATTGACCATCTTGGAGGTAGAAGTAAGCTGGATCCTCGAGGACTGGCTCTAAATCTGGCCATGCAAAACCAGAGAGGTTAGACCTCTAATAGCAAGTACCACAAGGAAGCACGATATGAAGGATTAGACCAGTAATAAGAGAATATGATAATAGATCTCTGCTATCTACTAGGATTCACATAACATCACGATACTTCGAACCAACCTCCCAACCAAACAAGGACAGAAGTTGGCCCGTCATGTCCTGACATTCTGATCATCTCAGTTAGGCAACAGAGTAGGTACAGTACACAAACAAATCATCTTGAACGGCCAATCAACTACTACGGCTTGCTATTGTGAGTCCCAAGTTATCCTGGAATTATGCAATAAAGATTCCTCAGTTCTTACTATGTGCGAGCAAGGCTAGTCTATCCAATCAATCAATTGCGCCAATCATGTAATTAGACGAGTCCCAGTGGGATGCCCGCCGTTAATATACCATGTACAATTTAATAATATAAGCAGATACCATTCCCTGCCCGTGTGACAGATTTATAGTATCTGTGGGAACCAGCCGGCCTGTCGGGCACTACTAGTCCCAAGAGGGCTGCCATGTAAGAACTCGGAAATCCATTCTCTCCATGCCATCATTATTTTATTTAACTTAAAACCTCTATGTTAAGCGAAATCCCATGCCGTGGATCATGGTCATTCAAATGAGTACTTTTGTACGGGGTACGATATGCACAACTCTACAACGATACCCGTGCGGCTATGTTGTAGGTCTTACATAGCGTAATACAACAATCAAATCTAACCACGGAGTAATCATGCCTTGACCATAAAGTACACATGCTGTTTTTGTAAGATAAATAAATAACTAAATACATAAATAAATAATTTGAAGCCTGCATGTGCCTGTATGCCAATATTCGGGATCGGCTAATCGATTGCAATAGTTCATTACATGAACGTGTCTCATTCATTCAACTCAATAAGACGACTAGCCAGTCTCTTAGTTCCAACTAGGAACGTATGATCAATTATTAGTCAATGTCACAATCATTATCAATGGTGACAAGGCATGAAAATCAAATAGTATTCAGTGGGGTCGAGTCTATAACTCCTCAGAGTTAAGTTCCATCCTTAGTGGGTATCCATAAACCAATCAAGACACAGGACACGTTCTACACAACCATATGTATCAAAACATTAAATGAATAAATTATAGAACAAATAGAAACACTCAGGTCAGGAAGTCACGCCAACAAGTCAATGCTAAGGCCAACAAGTCACGCTAAGTCTAGTAGGTACGAGTGAGCGTGTAAACAGCGTGAGCGTGAAAAGTGGTAAGAAATTCATGTTGGCATGCACAGTGTGAGCGTGAAGGAAAATTCACACACTCAATCGTGAGCGTGAAAAGTGATAAGAAATTCACGCACGCACGCAAAGACGTGAGCGTAACTCAAAATTCACGCTGACATGTAAGAACGTGAGCATGACTGAAAATTTACGCTGACACGTAAAGACGTGTGCGTGACTAAAAATTTACGCACGCTCGTGAGAACGTGAGCATGACTAAAAATTTACGCTAACACGTAAAGACGTGTGCGTGACTAAAAATTCACGCACGTTCGTGAGAACGTGAGCGTGACTGAAAATTCACGCTAATACGTAAAGACGTGTGCGTGACTAAAAATTTACGCTGGCACGTAAGAACGTGAGCGTGACTAAAAATTCACGCTAACACGTAAAGACGTGTGCGTGACTAAACCTTCGTTCCAGCCAGAAATGAAGTTTCCAGCCAGAAAGCACGCCAGGTTGGGAGATCAAAACCCATGGACAACCGAGAAAAACAATCCAAAGAAATCAAAAATGCTATGTACTAAACTCTCTCAGGATCATGAGAGGAAGAGAAATGAACCATAAAAATGGTTCTCCAAGTGGAAGCAAGAAGCAAGATATACTTGCCTGCTGATGGGTTGGTGGAGAGAGTGATGAGGAAGAAGAAGAAGTAATGGTGAAGAATGAGAGTTATGAGGAGAGAGAAGGAGATGGGGGCTTAAATAGAAAGGGTGGTGGTAGGTGGGGGTTTGTGGTGGTTCGGTTCATGTGAACCACCATGAACCCGAGAAGAACCATCCATGAACCTGAACCACAAAGCAAGACTAAAAGTAGAGAATAACAGCAGGAAATAAAATACAGGAATAAAATGCAGGAATAAAATTGCAGAAAATAAAATACAGAAAATTAATTAACATAAAATTAAAGGAATTTAAATACAGGATAATACATGATAAATACTAAATAAATATACATGAATTGCACATGTATAAAAATACGCATTCTTGTATAAAAATACGTATTCTTGGAACGGGAAGTGACAGCCTGATGTTTAATCAATCTGGACCATTAGTCTTAAGCGTGAAGGATCTGGGCCATAAATGTAGATAGTATTGAATCCTGTGAGTAATTAATGCTGATTGCTTTAAATCTTCATGATTGGTTGTGTCAAGCTTGGATCTCTCACCACGTGTCCTATTGGCTTGATCATAAATGATATGACCTGATCTCATTAATTATGAGGATAACGTTAAATATGGTTATTGGGATCTGGTAAATCTCTGATTAATTTAATACCACACATCCTATAATCACCCTGCTACCAGCTGTCAAGTCATGGGGGCAATTGAATCTCTGCCACGTATCTTAATGGTGGACCCTGCCAGAGCCGTATGATATCCATGAACCGCATAAGACAACGTCTCAGCGAGCCGCATAGGTATAGTACTTGCGAGCCACATGGGATGGTTTCGTGGTGAGCCGCAGGAAGATGATTCCTGCCAATCGCATGAAGCTGTTCTTCGATTGAGCCGCATGGGACTCTGCCATGTGGCAATCTCGGATCGTATCAGATATTTTCTTCTGTTCTCGAAGAGTCTGTCATTATGACAGGACCCTCATGGCACTTTATGTCAGAGCCGTCAGCTGTCAAATCATGGCAGAGCATTAAATAAGGCCATTACTCGATGGCCAGCTGTGTGAAGGGATCCCATGGGGACACGCGGTGTTGATCGAGCCGCATATCTCTGTTGGTCGTTTGTGAGCCGCATGTACTTTCGAGCCGCATGAGGCTGGGAGACTCTTTGAACCGCATGGGACTGTCCCTATGTAAGCCGTATGGATTCTCCTGCCCCGAGCCGCATGAGACTGAGAGTCTCTCTGAACCGCATGGGACTGCCCCTGTATGAGCCGCATGGGGTTCTCCTGCTCCGAGCCGCATAGACCATCATTCTGATATTTTTTATGCTTCTACAAGATCCCCTTCAAAGTTTTTAATTTGTAAAATTGAAATACTTTGAATAAGAAGCATGGCCTTTGCTAACCGCATAGATGGTTCAGCCGCATGGATTTATCTGGCCGCATGAGCTGTTAGGCCGCATAGACTTTTTGCCACGTGTCCCAACCACGTGTGCAAATCTTCTGCATTAAATGCCCTTGATTCGTTTTTTGAATTAACGTCGCCTTTTGGGGGAGGATCCCAAGGGTCAGTTTTGCTTTGACCGAAGCGTTTTGCCTTTATTCTTTTAGACGGCGTGTGGATCGAGGCGTTTGTTGATTTACGAGCCTCCTTTGCCTATAATTAGGAGTAATTTATTCTTTGAGGGTTTTTTTACCTTCTTTCTTTGTTCGAAACTCCTTGTTGCCGACTTCCTCTTCGTCTTCTCCCCTCAACGATCGACAATGGCTTCCAAGAAGGCTGCTGCGTCAAAGGCTGCGAAGGACAAGGCAGTCGCTTCTGCGACGACTGCGGCGACGAACGTGGTCTCTCCTCCGCCGGCCGCTGTTCACTCTGTCCATCCCGACGTTCATCTGTCCATCGCTGGTTTTAGAACCCTAATTGCCATGGCTCTGCTGCATAACTTATGCATAAGCCGCATGTATAAGGTTCATCGTTATGACCGCATAAGCACTTTGCCCCGAAGGCCGTATGGGCTTGTCATACTCGGTCTGAACCGGATATATACTCTCGGTTTGGGCCACATGAGCGTAGTTCACTTTTGAACCGCATAAGCTCATCTGCTCGTTGCCGTATAAGTCTGTCTGTTCAGGGCCCCATGAGTTCGTGCGGACTTTGAACCGCATAATCTCACCTGAATCTAAACCGTAAAAGCTTTGTAAGCTCATCTGACTTGATTTGTATGGACTCGTCTGACTCGGAGCCGCATAAGTCTATGATGAACCGAACCGTATGGACTCCTCTGGTTCTGAGCCGCATGAGGCTGTGACGACCCGAGCCACATAGACTCAGATAATCTTTCAAATGCTCCTTTGTTTTGACTATCTTCTTATTTCTTTCGTCTCTTTCTTCAGTGAATCTGCCAGTAAATCCTGCAGGGGAACCTCTAGTGGGCTCAAATCAGTTCGCCTTGGACGTGCGTCTTGATGACTTAGTTAAGCATGTGCTGAATCAATTTCCTGCTAATGAGCCATCGGAGAGGTTGAACGCCATCGAGAATCAGACCCTCCATTATCTCTGTGCCATGATGAATACGGGGAAGTTGGATGGATTATACCTGAAGCCTTCATTCCTCTTTGGAGACGCTTTAATCATAAAGAATCCCCGAGTATTAGAGATCTCTGAGAACTGGGATTTTTCTTTGGATGGGATGGCGATCCATATTCCTCTTATGGAACGTCATTATCCTCTGTCATAGTTCAATATGGTGTTGTTGGACAAGAAGATGGTGTATAACTTAACTCCTACCCAATCAGGGATGTTGATGGGCAACATCCATTATAACTCGAACATGCGGTCAGCGTACGCGGGTAAGGATTCCGTCCTCCGGTACATGATGGGTCTGGCTCCAGGCTCTTTCATGAATGTATACGGTCCCAACTTCACATTCACTCAAGCTGATACTTTTCTGAATTGGCTCGCTCGCAAAATATCTTATCCCGTTGGCAGACTGGCATTGCTGAACTGGATAAACCCTACTTCTACGTGGGCCCAGTTGACCACTGGGGTTCTGCAGACCTACGGAACATTCCTGCGGGAGGTGGAACTTTATCATGCCATTCGGGGCACTTGTCACGGGCTTCCAATCAATAAACCATTGTTCGTGGCGCTCTTGGAGAAGTATAACTGGCGAACGGGGACGTTCTTTGCACCCAGAGGGGAGTTGGGGCTTGCTCTCCATGAGATGTATACTGTCTCCAAACTTCCGTGGGGGAACGAGCCTTTCGAGGTGTACACCCCGTCGAATGAGGAGTTCGAGGACTTGAACCGACGACTCCCAGGTTTTGTTACGGTGTATTAGGAGTTGTTGTGCCATCATAGTGCTTGTCACCAGATGGCTATAAAAAGGAGGATAGCTCAGAAGGGACCGCTCCCCACACCACATCCTGGGTCAATTATCTTTTTAAAGTTGACCCTTCTGGCAAAGTTACTCCTCGAATCCCTCGAACCCCTCGAACCCAGGGAGAGATAAAGGACCTGATGTTGAGCGTCAAGAAGTCGCGGTCCAAGAGCGACATATTCGGGAGTCAAACTGACTCTCTTAGCTATTTTTACTACGGCACCATGCAGATGTCAGAGAAGGTGCGCATGGCTGGATTTTTAATGATATGGCTACGGAACTGTGCAGTCTCGAAAGGGGCAGGTTCTATTGAGAGGATCAGTCGCCACTTCATTCTCTCTGCCGTTAAGCTGGTATTTGGAGTTAGACTGGCTCTTCTTCTGGCTATGGTGTGTAGCATACACCATGGTCTTCGAACATTCTCGTCCAAGGTCATTGCCCGCAAGAAGACGCTAGATTTTGAGCGCATAGAGCCACCATTCCACTATTTGATGGGGTGGTTGTTGATGCACTATAAATCTTTGATGGGACCTGGAATAGCGGAAGATGCTACAGATGAAGACGCTTTCCTTTTCAAATGCCATCGCCAGTCTTGGGAATACAATACTATGCCAGCTTGTCGGAGGGCGCCGGCGAGGGTGGATGGGTGTGACTTTTTTGTGTCTGTTCCTCATTTTTCCGATGAGAAAGTGAGAAATGTATACCTTGAAGGTACCGGACCTTCTCACTTTTTGTCTCCGAATATGCTTACCTGGTTGTGCAACATCCGCCCCACGCATCTGGTTTATCGTAACCGCGATAATGTGTACTTGGAGCCCTACATGCCTAGTAGGTTTTCCTGCCAATTTTTCTATAGCCAGTTATTCCTTGACTGTCCCAACCCTTGTTTGGGCTTTGAAGGTAGCGTTCTTGATGGTGTCAGGGCGTGGAATTATTATGACGCTTATCATACTCGGGCCAGCTTTTGGTCCCCGATGCTAAGGCGCCAAGGGAAATTTTGTACGTGGCTGCTTTGTATAATGTTATGGCGAACAAGCCTCCTGTTAATTTCGATCCGAGTACCAGTTTCATCATGGGTACCAGTTTAGAGGAGAAGCCCAAGGGGGCTAAGACTAGAAAGCAACTAGCGCTCCAGACTCCCCTCCCTGAATCAGAATCTTCCTAGTCGGCTGAGGAGGAGGATGATCATGATAGCAAAGTCTCCCTTTCTGGTGGGGGGTAAAGAAGTAGCGGATCAACCACTTCCCACACCCGATGAACCGGCGAAGGATCCGTTACTTGCTACACAAGAGGAAGTAGTGAGGGAAGGACAGCCTCCCGCTGTGTCTGGTCCCTCACGCAAATGAGTCAGACGTGAGTCTTCTGATAGCAGAGCGACCTTTTCCATGAAAAGAGCTGCCGTTAGGTCTCGTGGATTACTTATTACCGAGGGGGGTGAAGATGCAGACGATGTTCCGGAGGTAAGACCACGTCGGAGCCATCTCCTTGTTGTGGTTTTCTTTCTCTTAGGATACGACTTAATCATTTTTCTTTGTAGGTGTCTGATGAACCGGCCTCTCATGAACCGTCTGCCGCCCCTGAGGTTGATCCGACCCTTACTGCTTTGATTAGTGGCATGTGTGCCGTGGTCCTCTCTGCGGGGGCTCTCTCAGCGGCGGCTGAGGACTCCCAAGCTGCTGAGGCCCCCGTCCGGGATGACGAAGGTTCCCTCGGGCCTGTCTCCGAGGTTGCTAAATTTTCGCAAGGTGACACCGATCTCGTCGCATCCCCTCCCGAGGGTGCTGGGGCGGAGGAGCCTATCATATTCAACTCAGAGGCTGCTGGTGAAGAGGCTGCGGTGGATGTAGGCGAACCTCAGCCTCCACACTCTTCCACTGGTAAGATAAGCCAAATATTGACTAGTGAGGGGGCTTATTTGCTCTATCAATATATTCTTCGTGTCAAATCGATTCATGGTTGTCTTGGCCCTACAGGTCCTGACCCTTTACTTCCTACCGCGGATGTTCTTGGGAAAGGCTCGGCCCGCCGCGATCTGGAGGAAAGGAGCATTTTCTCTCCTTTGTCGTCTTTTGTCGAGGGGCCTCTCTCCAGTTCCGGGCAGATGGGAATGGAGCTGGCGATGGTCTCCGCCTCATCCTCTGCTGCTTATACGGCTTCGGAGATTAACCTCTCGACCCTGCCGAGCATTCAAGTTCTGCGGGCTGCTCGAGGAGTTGGACGCTGTTCATGCATCCTTCCTTGCGAAGTTTGTTTCCCTTGTGGCAGGAGCAGCAGATTCTGTTGCGTCTTCTTCAGCGTTGCCGGCTACACTCCCGTTGATACCGGCTTCTTCGGAGGCTCTGGACGAGGTGATGCAGGATGTGGTCGACAGCTTCTATCGCCATTTAAAGAGGGGCATAGATGCTGCCGTAGAACGAGGGATCTCTTTTTCTCTGTCTCTGCGGGGCGCTCGGGGTCAGATTAACACTTTGAAGGCTCTTCCTGGCGGGGTGGGGTTGGCTGCACTCCTGGAGCCTAAGTTGGCAGAGGCTGATCAGCTTGTGACCCAATTGCTGGCGATACGGCAGGCTGGCTTGCCTGCTGCGATTGAACGGGAGCGGGGCTTTCTTATTGCTGTTCGGGATAGGATCAAGCTTGCTCGAGATACTACTGGGCCAGTTGTGCAGGGGGACCTTGACAAGTTCTCCGCTTCGTATGACAGGCTGGGTCGTCGAAGTCAGGCTTGTAGGGCTTGGGAAGTGTCTGCTTCTCGCGGAATAGCTGACACGAAAGAGCGGATTCTTGTACTTCAAAGGAAGTTGGCCTTCTTAGAGTCAGAGCTGGGGGTTGCTCGTACGGAATATGAGCCAATCGCTCGGGAGGTCGAGAGGGTTTCCCGATCTTCTGTCAACCTGGAGCGGGCTTTCAAGAAATTCGAGGACAACTGGCAAGCACATGCTCATCTGGAGGACGCGACGGTGCTGAGCCAGGAGACGGAGCGTCGAGCTAAACAAAGGCTTGAGCGGTCGGTTGCCTTGCTGACGGACCGTCTCATGGCGTTATGTACCCCGGAGCAGTGATCAGTCTTCTGTCTTCTTTTGTTGTCTCTTTTTTTTCTTTTTGTCTTCATTTTGTAAGGGATGAGATCCCAAATGATGTAGCACTTTGAATTTTGAATAAATGAGCATGCTTCAACTCATCTTCTCTTTTTTGTACTTGTGGTGTTCGTGGATTTGGACCTGCTGGGGGATTATTTGTGGACCTGTCACCCTGGGCGTACCTTGGTTTTAGGTATGAGTATCAAGTTTTGGAGATGAATACCTAAAACAACTTCGCGATAAGACAACTATAGAAGTTTTTGGTATTCAGGAGAACGCCAAGGAGCAGCTGGGCTCTCAGACATGATAGGGAGGGGATGGGCGTGTACTGGAGATCCAGTACAGCATCTGTGGTCGACTGAGGACATTTGTGGTCAACAGAGGACATTTGTGGTCAACAGAGGACATTCGTAGACCTATTATCCTTGTCGTACTCTGGTTGTGGGTACAGATAATAGGTTGAAAGGGAACCGACATACTTACTCAGAGGTAATGGGGACATGGCAAGCATGAAGTGTAACGCCCCAGTCCCAAAATACGTAGGACTAGGAACGTAGACATGCCAGCTGTATTCATACGAAGTAACTCCAATATATGGAAGCCTCGTATAAATACATAAGCTGTAAAATGCAGTAGAACCATAACTAACTAATCTCATCCACAAATCAAAGAATAAAAGATATCATATATCAACTATGAATTTGTCTTGATACGATATGTTGGGCGGAGACAAATCTACTACCAACAAAATAAGGAAAAGTACATAGAAAATGAAATGAGTGGCGAGCGAAGCGAAGACGATCCAAGTGCAATCATCCTCGAGAAATAGCAACGAACACGGCTACAGCTAAAGCACCTGCGAAAGACAATAGCACACACCTGACAAGGCAACCAGGTCCTCAGAGGGACGTAACAAGACACATAATAGCATGCCATATAAACTGAATAAATATTGCTCAATAAATAAGTAAATTGAATTTATAACATGGTCCAATACGCACCTACTGAACGAGCGTACCATCCCCCCAACCAAACAAGGACAGGAGATGGTAAACTAATTCACGGCGATGTATCTTTCCATGCTATGAATCCGATATGGTATTCGGACCCCAACAAGGTTCAATACCTTCTCATCGAAGTAGTAAGTCACACCTACAACCAAACAAGGACAAGATGTGACGAACTAATCCGCGACAAGTTATTGTTCCAAGCCACGGTCAGATACAAGTACCCAAACCAAAAGTACTCGTACCTAACGGATAGGGTAGCCTACCGTTCTAAGTGAAATGTAGTTAAGAAAAATCCTTCCTACGCATGGGCCCTGGCTAAATAGGATCGGCGTAGTCCTCCTTGGGCACCAGAGGCCCCATCAGGAAGAGCATGACGTTCCGCAGAATCGTCAATGGCCGTCAGTAATCTTGGGTCATCAACCCCGTATCTCCAGCGTAGAGTCCGGGTCACAAAGGAAAGTGCATCGAAGCCCATACGCTAAGGAATTGTCCTCCCCGCCCAATGCCTACTGTGTTGTATCCACAACATAAACCACTATAACCGCTAAGTCAAACTAGCATGCAACCTCTATTAGCGGTTATTCCTATCGCACGGCTTGTACGTACTGGTGGCCAGCCAATCATGCACTTCCATGTTCTATATGCGACGCACAACTTCGTGTACCACGTGTCAAGGCCAATGAATGCAACACACAAGGTGGTCCCTTAAATCTAGGTTTAATGTGAGAAAAATAATACATAGCAGGAAAAATAAATGAACAGTAAGTTCTAACAGTTATGCCATGTATCACAGTTTATTTTGCATAAAGAAAATAAATAATGCATGAAATATGAGCTAAAATAATTAAACAGCGAATGGCAAGGTGTCTTGCCTGGTAGGACGCCTGGTGTGCTGCGATGATCAAGCTGGCATGAATTGCGACTTCGGTAAAATTACTACACAAGGAGACCTCTGATGGCAGCACGGATCGTGTCATTGAGTCCGAAAGGGTCAAATTTGTTAGGGTGGACATAAGGTAGTCTCGAAATTGGCGAAGGAATAGGAATAACGGGATTGGTCATGGAAAGCAGAAAATCAAAGAAAAAATGGATAATATTTATAGGATTTTTGGAAAACTATTTATAATACTTTGGAAACTAAGTTTTTATTGGTTAAAATAATTTCTCGGAAAATACTTGAAAACCATAATCTTTTTTAGTCTAAAATTATGATTTGAGATACACAAAGTATATTTTATTTAAACTACCAAAAATTATTTTAACATTTTGAAACTACATTTTTAATATATAAAATAACATACTACTCTCACAAATATTACTACTAATCTACGTGCAGGAGTGTTATAACAAAATTAGTAATAATAATAATAATAAACATAAAATTTATGATAATAAAATATAAAAGGAAATGCAGCTCTGTGCTGCTCTCTATCAAAATAGTAATAGAAAAAATAATAGTAATAATAATTATTATTATAATAATACTTATACTAACAATACTAAGGATAATGATAATATTAATAATAATAATAATAATGATAATAATAAATATTAAAAGAAATAAGTAAATAAATAAAAATACCAAAACATAAAAATCGAAGGCTGTTCCCCCAACCGAGGGGACACAGCACAAATCTAAAGGGAAAGAGAGAAAACGAGTTGGTGAGAGAGGGGAACTGAGGTGCGGTGGCGCGTGCGGGGCTCGCCGGCGGACGCGCGTGGAGCGGCGAGAAGGGAACGGCGGAGAAGGGCTTGGGGGTTCTGCGGTCACGCGCGGATGAGGGCTCGCACGGGGACTCGAGCTCGACCGGGGGTTCCGGTCGGTGGAGTCCAGACGACGCGGCGGCGGTCGGGCACTTGGGCGGTGGGAGCGTGGGGAAGGTTTCCACCGACGGTGGCGGATGCGGAGTTCTGGTGGGGCGGCGGCCAGAAAGAGGCGGAGGTGATGGGTCGGCGCTCGTCGGTGGCCCGGTTTGGCGGATCCGGAGTTCAACGGCGTGGCGGGTGGAGAGGAAGGTCGACGAGAGGAGGGTCGAGTGTTGGCCGGCGGCTGTAGGTCGGTGCAAGGGCCAGCGGCTACGGCGAGCGTAGGAAAGAGGTGGCGCGATGCCGGAGGCTACAGACGGCGGGGGTTCGTCACTGGGGCTCGCTGGTCGGCAAGACGGTAGACGCGGGCGCCAAGTTCGGCGAGGTGGCGCGACGAACGGTCCAGGTGAGGTTTCCTCTTCCCTTTCCATTCTTGATGGTGGTGGTGGTGATTTCGGTGGCTGGGTATGGTTTGTTTTCCGGTGGTGGTCGAGTGTTTCCGGTGGTGGTCGTTTCACTCGGCCAAGGTGGTCGGAGTGACGGGGGCGGGGATGGTGACAGTTGGTTGTGCTTGGGTTGGTGTTTGGCGAGGGTTTTGGTCGATGGTGGTGTAGGCTGTGTTGCCGGAAGGATGTCGGATTGGTGGTGGTGGAAGGGGATGCTGGGGTCTGGTCGCAGGGACTTGTCCGCTAGGTTTTGGGTCGGTGTTGGCTGAGGTTCGGAAGTCAGGTAGGGGTGATGACGTAGTGTGGGTGATGGCTGTTGTGGTGGTGCCGCGGGGAGGAGCGAGGTGTTGGTGTGGTGGTCGACAAGGCAGGGTAGGGTTAGGATTTGATGTAGGGGTGCTTGTAGATTTGGAATTCGGGTCGTGTCGGGGAATGTCCCACACGGCCTAGAGGAACGTCCGGAATTGTCGGACGTAAGAGAATTGTACATGTAAAAGAAATAATTAATGGAGGAGAAGAGCACAGACACGATGCACAAGTTTTTGGGTTGAGGAATTTTGTGGAATAATTGGAATTGGAGGAGTACCTGCCTATTTATAGGATGTGGGAATTCCCAATTAGATAGGAACTAGGAATGTTTAAAACCCAATTTGGATATTTTCCATATTTAGTTTAAAAGCAATCAAATCAAATCCAATCTAATTTAAATCA
>JANAVB010043255.1:0-34708 GCA_029216955.1 Iris pallida | reverse complement strand
GCTCGTAGAAGTTAGCAGAGTGCGCTTTTCATGTCCGGTGGAGGTGTGTGGACATTTACTGCCCGCATCATTGATTGAATTCCCTATGGAAATTTTGATGTCATTCTTGGCATGGACTGGTTGAGAGACAGTCATGCGACAATTGATTGTAGAGGAGGTAGGGTCATATTCAGCGTTCCTGGGATGGAGCAGTTCATCTTTACTCGAACCTTGAAGAATTAGGCCGGAGGCGTCATCTCAGCAGCAGTGTCAGAGCCAGGACAGATTCCGAGTGGTCGAAGATTTTCTCGACGTCTTCCCTGATGAGCTCCCAGGGATACCCCCAGTCAGAGAGGTAGAATTTAGCATTGAGTTAACCCTGGAACGAGGCCTATTGCAGACAGAGTTTACAGAATGTCGCCGTCAGAACAGGATAAGTTGTATCAACATGAAGAAGAGTTAAGTCTAAGGGATTCATCCGAGACAGTAAATCGCCCTGGGCCGCGTGATTCTAGTTCCCAAGAAGGATGGGTCGACGAGGATGTGCATCGACTACCGCAAGCTGAATGCAGTAACAGTGAAGAATAAGTACCCGCTACCAAGGATTGATGACCTGTTTGACCAGTTAGCAAGGCCAGTGTCTTTTCCAAGATCGATCTTCGTCGTCAGGATACTATCAAGTAAGAGTCCGGGAGCAAGACATACCGAAAACATTCAGATCTAGATATGGGCATTATGAGTTTTTAGTAATGCCCTTTGGACTAACCAACGCCCCCGCAGTATTCATGGATTTAATGAACGTATCTTTCTGCCGTATTTGGATAAATTTGTGGTGGTGTTCATAGATGACATTCTTGTCTATTCCAGCAGTGAAGAGGAGCATGAAAACATCTTAGGACTGTCTTACAGACATTGAGGGAGCATCAACTTTATGCGAAGCTCGACAAGTGTGAATTCTGGTTAGATCACATTTCGTTCCTGGGGCATGTAATTTCTGGGAGGAGTGTCAGTGGATCCGAAGAAGATTGAGGCCGTAGAGCATTGGCCAGTCCCGAGAACGGTTGCAGAAGTGCAAGTTTCTTAGGGTTAGCTGGTTACTACAGAAGGTTCGTGGCGGACTTTGCCAGATCTCTGCGCCCTTAACGCGTTTGACGCACAAGGACGTAGAGTTTGTTTGGTCAGCTAGCTGTCAGGCATCATTTGAAGAATTGAAAAAGATTGATCTCAGCCCCGATCTTGACGCTTCCAGTAGGAGCGGGAGGCTTTACAGTATATTGTGACGTCTGGGAAGGGTCTTGGATGTGTATTGATGCAGCACGGAAAGGTGATAGCATATGCGTCTCGGCTTCGAGACCATGAGAAGAATTACCCGACTCACGATTTGGAATTAGCAGCTGTGGTATTTTCACTCAAGTTGTGGAGGCATTATTTGTACGGGGATCGGGTAGAGATCTATACTGATCATAAGAGTTTGAAATACGTGTTCACGCAGCGAGATTTGAACATGAGCAAAGAAGATGGTTAGAACTACTGAAGGATTTTGATTTAGATCTTCAGTATCATCCAGGCAAGGCGAATATAGTTGCAGATGCACTGAGTAGGAGAGACAGTGCCTTTATCTTGACCTCGCAGAAGCATATTTTAGAAGACCTTCAGAGTATGGGAATCGAAGTAGTTTTGCCAAGGGATATAGGAAGAATGACCAGTATGCAGATTCAGTCAACCTTAGTAGAGAGGATAAGGGCAGCACAAGCAGGAGATCCACAGATTCAGAAGTTGCGGTCGGAGTGTGAATCAGGCCGTAGGAAGGAGTTAGTGATTCATGAAGATGGTACGCTCGGTTTGGAAACAGACTCTGTGTACCGAGTGGAGACCTTCGGCAAGAAGTTATGTCCGAAGCTCATAGTTCTATTTACTCCATTCATCCAGGAGGACGAAGATGTATCGAGATATCAGGCAGTACTTTTGGTGGAATGGCATGAAAAGAGAGATAGCGAGATTTGTATCCAAGTGTCTGGTATGTCAGCAGGTAAAGCCGAGCAGCAGAGACCAGCAGGATTGCTACAGCCGCTTCCTATCCCAGAATGGAAATGGGAGCACATCACGATGGACTTTGTGACCGGTTTACCTAGATCCCCGACTGGTAAGAATGCAATCTGGGTAATAGTAGATCGACTCACAAGGTCGCTTATTTCCTTCCCTTCCGAGTTGGGCAGACTACTGAACAGTTAGCAGAAATTACATGAAGCAGATAGTAAGGCAGCACGGTGTTCCAGTTAGTATAGTATCAGATCGGGATACGCGGTTTACTTTCCATTTTTGGCGGAGCTTACACCAAAGTTTGGGAACCAAGTTAAGATTCAGTACTGCTTATCACCACAAACCGACGGGCAATCAGAAAGAACCATTCAGACGTTAGAAGATATGCTACGGGCGTGTACCTTGGATTTGGCGGATCTTGGGAGGATCACCTTCATCTAGTGGAGTTCTCCTATAACAACAGCTATCATGCTAGCATTCAGATGGCCCCGTTCGAAGCATTGTACGGAAGGAAGTGCAGGTCCCCTTTGGCATGGGACGACGTCGGAGAACGGAAGTTGTTGGGACCAGAGATGATCACGCAGACTGTAGAGATAGTTAAGTTGGTCAGAGAGCGCCTTCGAGTTACAGGACCGACATCGTCATTGGGCAGATCAGCATCGTAGGCCTCTAGAGTTCAGAGTTGGCGACCAAGTATTTCTGCGATTTTGCCTACTCGGGGTATCATCAGATTTGGAACCCGAGGAAAGCTTAGTCCAAGATACGTTGGTCCTTTTAAGATTCTCGCTCGGGTAGGCGATGTGGCTTATCGACTTGCCCTTCCGCCTTCGTTAACTGGCATACATGATGTGTTTCATGTGTCCCAATTACGTGGGTATGTCCCGGATCCGAGTCATGTCCTCGATCATTCTGAGTTAGTCGTTGGTACCGACCTAACTTACGAGGAACAACCCGTATCTATTTTAGACCGGCGAGAGAAGGTACTCAAGAATCGGACGATAAGCTTGTCCGTGTTTCTTGGAACCATCACTCTCCGGGAGAGTCAACCTGGGAGCGCGAGGACGAGATCAGATCTCGGTATCCGCATTTGTTTGACTAATAAGGTATATTTTTGCACCTTATTGACACGATTCCATGCTTATCTGCACCTGCTTGTTTTGCACTTTGTGATGTATGATAATAACTGCTATGATAGTTAACTTATATGATTGAGCCTTGCTTGCCCTGATTCACTATCCTATCTTGGCTGGAATTCCGAGGACGGAATTTTTCTAAAAGGGTAGAGATGTCACTCCCCGATCCTGGAATACGTATTTTAATACGTAAACCGATAAATTGTATTTACTTGTATTTATACTATATTTATTATGCTGTGTTTCTTCATGCATTTCTAAAAATATTTGACAAAATATTATTGCCTAATTTATTTTCTGCATTTGGGCCTACAGTTTTGGCTCATTTGGGTAACCTATTCTTGGTTCACCAATGGTTCATCATGAACCCATGGGTCCAAGATCTTTATATATACTCATCTCATTCGCTCTCCTCTCTCATTTACTTCTCTCATTTATTTCCTCCACCAACCAAATATTTCTTCCATCAACCAAGGCAAGTACCAACTTGCTCAAGAGATGGATCAATAATTTTGTCAATGATTTCTTACAAAACTATTTGCCAAAACATGTTCTTCTCCTCAATCTACTAGTTTAGAACTTGGAAATTTCCATTTTGAAGCTTTGATTTTTGTAGATCTAGGTTTACTTTATTTTCGAATTTTTTGGGTTTTGATCTACTTAATCTTGTTATTTCCTAGTTTTGATGGTTCCATGTTGTAGAGGATCTCGTTCTACCCCATTTTGACCTAAGGAAGTTCCGATTTGGGCTCCGGATGAAGGTTTTGTGTAGTTTGGAAGCCATGGTTGCTTGGCTCCTCTTCTCGGACAAGTGGAGAAGAAGAGCAGTACTTGACCGCATGAATCCTCATGCGGCAAGTCTCTGACCGCATGGCCTTTCCAGCCGCATGAGACTCGTTCGAGCTCAGCCGCATGGAAAGTCCTTCCCAGCCGCATAAGACTTGCTTGAGTACTTGACCGCATGAATCTTCATGCGGCAAGTAATTGAGCCGCATAGCCTTGTTCAGACTCAGCCGCATGAGCCCCTGTTATCTTGAGTCGCATGGACTTCATGCGGCTAGCCTTCGAGCCGCATGAGTTCTTTTGCACCCAGCCGCATATGCGCTACTGTTTTTGGGCCGCATAAGGCCCATCCATTATCCAGCCGCATATGTATCGCCCATGCTCAGCCGCATAGGACTTCGTCTGATCATAGCCGCATATGCTGTTGAACCCCGGCCGCCTGGCGATTGCTCCCTTCGCAGCCGCATAAGCTGACACCCCCTTCGTCCGCATAAACCCGCCTTTCCAGCCGCATGCGCCTTGGGCTCCCTGAGCCGCATGAGCGTACAGTCCCAGCCGCATGAACCTGTATTGACCCAGCCGCATGGACTCACTCCCCTTGAGCCGCATGGACTTTTGTGCCCTATATTGTTACCTTATTATTATTATTATTATTATTATTATATATATATTATGTGCCCATTTTATATCCTTACGCCTTTTGTCCAGAGCATGATATGAGCACTAATGTGACCCCGGAGAACAAAGTGTTCCTACCTGATACATGTACCTGAATATCCCAGTTCTTGTTCATGCTCGACAAATGACTCGTAACTCCACGTGGCGTATTTGCAATGATCCATTACACTAAGGAGGGTAGAATATGTTGACATACTGATTGACATGGATCCTCTTTGGGGTACTCGTACTAAAGTACGACTTTAGGAGGATAATCATGCAGGCCACAGCATGTGAGTCCAAGATTTCACCTAGGGTTAAACTAGGCAACTAAACATACTAGATGCATGGGGAGGGCAAGAATCTCGAGATCGTGTTACACCAGCCGCCTTGAGATACTGTCTTGACGCGCCGGCTGGTCTCCACGGATACTGTGTCATCTACAACGAGTGGATGACTGTATCCGATTAATTCCTGCTATATATGTTTTAGCAAGGTGGCCTTACGAGGGACCTGTGCTCAATCATACCTGTCTACGCGAACCCCTGGGTTGGCTAGCCTCGCTGGAAAGATACGATCTGAGGATTTTAATAACATGACGCGAGGATAACCTCGTCCCACTAGAAACTCTTAGACTTGATTGGCCGTGAAAATGACTTGCTTGTGTCCTATTACCTTCCGTGAATAACTGAGGAAAGCGGACTGTCATGGTACGTGATCCAACCCATGTTCTTGTTTGATTGTTGGGTTGGTTATCGTACTATGACAGGCTGTGGACCGAAGTTATGAACGGAAGACTTATTCTGATTATGGAGTGCTACTTCTGGGAATGACTGAGGAACATGGTCTATCATGGTACATGATCCAACCCATGTTCTTGTTTGATTGTTGGGTTGGTTATTGTGCTGCGATAGGCTATCGACCGAAGTCACGATCAGGAGATTTTATTGTTTATGCCTTTTAACTTATGTGAAAGTTATAGAGTACGACACGTCCCGACTCCATGCGGCACCTTTTGTCCTTGTTTGGTTGTAAGGGTGCCATATGGGTTCGAGGATGTTGCGCTACCCTATAATAGTAGCATAAGTATTACTATTATCAATCATTCTATTAACTGGGTTTTTAGTCTTAACTCTTGTGCCCCTTTGGCGGTACTTGCTATTCGGGGCTGACCCTGCTGGTTTTTTTGGCCAGATCCCGTAGCAGAGCCTGAGGACACGATCTTCCTCCCTGACATCCATGGTGCATACTAGGAGCATGGCAGTTCAGGGACTCGAGTGGGTTTCTTCTCCACCACTCCTGCTTATACTTTTGCGGCGTTTAGCCATCGGCACCTGTTAGCCGGATTATTTGATGTTTTGTGTCAGTACATAATTGTAATTAAACAGACTGCAGCTGTGTATAATTTTGTACTCTTGACTCTCCGAGATAGCTAAATTATGAAGCTAGTCTCTCATGATCATTTTGATGAAGCGTCGGGGACGCCTTACTGCTTTATCCTTAATGTTCATCTATTTGCTGATGTGATTTGATTGATTGAGACATAGAACTCTGTGGGACCATAGGAGACTTGATTGTAGCATGTACCCCCTAGTCTCTCGACAGCCACGATCGCCATATGACGTTACGTACCTCATATGGTGTAGCTGGCCTAGTCCGTCTCCGTATTTCGGTACTGGGGCGTGACAGACTCCCTATGAATTGTGGTTTAATATGATTCCAAATATTTTTTATTTCAAAGTTTGGTTGTCGATGTTTTATTTGAACACCAAGGATAACTTGGGTAAGTTTGACTCTAAGGCAGATTAAGGTATATTCTTTGGATATGCTGCCAAAAGTAAAGGTTTTTGAGTTTTCAATAAAAGATCGTTGATTGTCTAAGAGTCTATAAATATACATTTGATGAACTTAACAATCAATTTTCAAGTGACAGTGATGACGAAGGCATAGAAAAAATGTCTAATAAAGTAGCTGAAGATACTAACACTGGAACAAACTATTTGGAGAGTTTGTCAAAGAAGATGAGATTCATGTCAGACCATTCAGAGACTTTGATCATATGTGATGAACCAAAGGGAGTAAGTACACATTCATCTACTAGAGATATAACTGCTAATGTTGCTTTTATATCACAAATAGAACCTAAGACAATAGATGCTTTTAATGATGAGTATTAGATTTATGCCATGCAAGAGGAATTAAACTAGTTCGGGAGTAACCTAGTTTGGGAACTTGTTCCCAAACCTAATGGTCACTCTATAATTGGTACCAAATGTGTATCTCGAAATAAACTTAGTGATGATGGACAAGCCATTCGCAACAAAGCACGTCTACTTGCTCATGATTGTAATCAAGAAGAGAAAATTGATTATGATGAGACTTATGCTTCTGTTTCTAGACTAAATCGATTCACATGCTTTGTGCATATGCATGTTTTCAAAAAAATTTAAATGTAAAAGTGCATTTTTATAATTTTATAAAAGAAAAGATTTTTGTAAAACAATCCCTTACTTTGAAGATTTCAAATTTTTTGATCATATTTTTAAACTTCGGAAGGCACTATATGGTCTCAAACAAGCTCCTAGAGCTTGGTATGATCGTCTAAGTACCTTTCTACTTGAAAATAGTTTTTCAAAAGAAAAAGTTGATACTACCTTGTTTATCAAATCCCTTGATGACAATATTTAATAGTGCGAATATATGTTAATGCCATTATCTTTGATTCAACTAATGAATTACTTTGTCAAGAGTTTACTAAGTGTATATAGATTAAATTCAAGATGAGCATGATAGGAGAGCTCAACTACTTTCTCGGACTGTAAATCAGACCGAATTCACAAGAGTCATTCATCAATCAAGCAAAGTACACGAAAGAATTGTTGAAGAAGTTCGACTTCGACAATACAAAATATCGGCATACCAATAGGAACGTCAACAAAGCTTGATCTTGATGAAAGTGGCAAACCGATCGACCAACATAAGTATCGAGGTATGATTGGTAGTTTATTATACTTAATTGCTAGTCGTACAAATATTATGTTTAGCATTTACATATGTGCTAGATACCAAGCCAATCCTAAGAAATCTCACATATGTGTAGTTAAGCGTATTTTTCGATAACTTAACTATACTTCTACCGCAGGCTTGTTGTATCCCAAAATCACATCCTTTAACCTTGTTGGTTTTTTAGATGTTGATTTTACAGGATGCAAAGTAGACCGTAGAAGTACCAACGATACGTATGATTTCCTAGAAAAAAGCTTTAGTCTATTGGTTTAGTAAGAAGCAAAATTATGTTGCATTATCAACAACTGAAGTCGAATATATCGCCGTAGGACGTTGTTGTGCACAAATTTTGTGGATGAAACAAATCCTAGAAGACTACAATTTGCATTACAAAAACATACCCATTTTTTGTGACAACACTAGTACAATCGATTTGACTAAGAACCCATTATGTCACTCACATACCAAACACATAGAAATACGTCATCATTTTATACGTGATCACCAGTTACATAGAAATATTTGTCTAGAATTTGTTGAAACTGACCATCAGTTAACAGACATCTTTACAAAACCATTATCAGAAGATCGATTCAATTTATTTGTCGCGAGTTAGGCATTCGCGAGTTAGGCATTCTCGATTCTTCTTTAATAATTTTGTTAAAAATAATATTCTTTAATAATTTTGTTAAAAATTAGTTAATTAATAAAAAAAATAACTATTTTATTAGTATTATTAATTAATAAAAATAGTATTATTAATTAAAAAATAAGTTAATTAGTTAATTTCGTTATAATATTAATTAATAATTTATATATTATTATAATATTAATTAATAATTTGTTAATTAGTTAATAATCATAATTTACTAGTATTATTATGTTATTATTATAATATTAATTAATAATTTATTAGTATTATTATAATATTAATTAATAATCATATCCTATGTTTAGTATTATTAATTAAAAAATTAGTAATTAGTTAATTTCGTTATAATCATAATTAATAATTTTATATATTATAATATTAATTAATAATTTGTTAATAACTATTTTATTATAATCTTAATTAATATTTTCAATCACAATTAGAATCATATTTATAATATTTAATTAATAATTTACTAATCATAATAATATTAATTTATAATTACTATTTTAAAATATTTAATTATAGTTACTTAATCGTTAATTATTAATTATTAATCAATAATTATAATTTATAATTATTAATCGTTAATAAAAAATTATCAATTGTTAATTATTAATTATTAATCGTTAATTATAATTTATAGTTATTAATTATTAATCATGACTATAATTTAATTATTAATCATAAATTCAAATCCTATGTTTGGTTGGAGTTGGATTTGAATAGTGAAATTCATGATTTGGATTTGGAGGATTTCCAAATCCAAATCCAAATAGTAAAATCCGGTTACCAAACAATCCCAATCACCACCATTGGCCTGCGGCTAGCAGTCCTAGAATCCGACCCGACCCAGTACAGCAGCCCTTTTCACTCCCTCCGTCGCTCTTCCTTCTGATTCTTCTCCACTGAAACCCTAACCCTAGCCGTCTCCATGGCGGACCCCGAGAAGAAGCCGGAGTCCGAGGAAGACCAGCAGGTGGTGAACCCGTGGGAAGTCGCAGCAAAGGACGGAGGGAAGATCGACTACGACAAGCTCATCGAGAAGTTCGGCTGCCAGCGTCTCGACGAAGCCCTCGTCGGCCGCGTCGAGCGTCTCACGTCGCGCACCGCTCACGTGTTCCTCCGCCGGGGAGTCTTCTTCGCCCACAGGTGTGAATACCTCCTCCTCTTCTTCCCGTTCGAAATTTGCAATTTTGCAATTTTGCAATTTTTTTTGAACTTTTGGGGGGTGTTTTGTGTTTGTTTTAGGGATTTCAACGATATTCTTGATCTCTATGAGCGCGGGGAGAAGTTCTATCTCTACACTGGGCGCGGGCCGTCGTCGGAGGCGTTGCATCTGGGGCATCTGGTGCCTTTCATGTTTACCAAGTGAGTTCTTAATTTCTTTAGGCTTGATTTTTCTTCACGCATCCGAGGAATGGGCTACTATCTAATCCGCACGGACACTGACACGGGATGATACAAAGCACTTTGACACGAACATGACATTGGTTTTAGTGTGTGTGTGTGTTATGGAGTATCTTTGTCATGCCTGACACGTGTCCGACACACGGCACTTCCGAGGCATTGATTATCGGAGTGTTAATGCTTCCTAGGCTACTGTTGATAAATTAGTGTTCGTTTTCTTGTATAAAGATCACATTTTTAATACGTATGTTTATTTTGTTTGATTGTAGTAAGCTCAGATAAAGTTAGGATTCAAAAACTTCGTGAATTTATGTTGTGCATGGACATGAGTATTGTTTGGAGGGCGTGGGTGGGTGGGTTGGGGGGGGGGGGGGGGGGGGGGGGTTAAAGCCTGAACTAGAAGGTAGGGCTAAGATGAACACACTGGAAGAGAATTTAAGCTAAGCTTGTGGCAATGTTCAAGTGTACCAAAACCCTGGGCCGAAGCCTAAAACATGACCAACATTTGACTTGTGAAGCCCCAATATAGTAACAAGTCTAGCTATAAAACCCCATTAATGAACACATAACCTGCAAACCCTCCTCTGAAATCCTAACGCATTACATGAATACTTCCATCAGGATTTGCAACAAGCTAGCGGTTCATGATTTTTAGATTTTTAAAATGAAAGCAAATAATAAAGGAAAATAATTTGAAAACACTGCTGGTGAGAAGACCGAGGTAGAAAACTCAACTGTAGGAATACCGGAAGTCAGCCACCGGCGTTGGGATCCTTGTAGGAGTGTCGGGGGTCAGCCACTGGCGTTCGGATCCTTATCCCAGGCACTGAGGTAGAAATATAGAGAGGGAGTCTGAGAGAGAGAAACAGATAGAGAGAGAAGATAGAGAGAGAAGACTTTATGTTGGCGCTTGGCAGTGGATATTGTGTTCGGAGATGGGATTCGGTGGCTTTGGGAAAGTACAGATGGAAGACTATTAGGAGGAGAAAATACAAAGGCTATTATTCCTTTCCTCTTCTTTAATATATTCATTAAATTACTAAAACTATTTGTAATTTAAGTTATTAGGCCTGGGCCTGATTCCAAATTCAAAAAAGTTGCCCTGACAGATCTAAGTCAAGATAGGTCAATGGAGCCACCTAAGGCGGTTAGATGCTATAGCATCTTAAACGCCTAGTCACAACTAACAATCTTGTGTAAAGGTCCATTTTTAAGTACATACCATGAGTAATTCGACTCTGCATTTGGAAAATAAGCCTTCTAAAGTAGATAAATTACCTAACTATAAGCATATGAGGAAACTGTTTACTGTTCATTGTTAATGTTAAGAGAAAAACCTTTCATATATATATAATATATATATATATATATATTATATATAGGAATCCACATTCCCTCATTTTTTGCATCCCTAAGCATCCCCATGTTAACAACTGTTGGATGTTGTTTAAGTCATTTAATCTTAACCGTTGATTTGAATGGTTCAAATCTACGGTTAAGATTAGATGACTTAAACAACATCCAATGGTGTATAGCATAGGGATGCAAAAAATGAGGGGATGCGGATCCCTCCTCTCTCTCTCGCTCTCTCTCTCTATATATATATATTAGGAACAAATAACTTGTTTTGAGATGAGGTCACTTATTAATAACCATCCTCCTGGGCTGCTAGCACCAAGACCCCCTCTAAGTTAATTAAACTTTTGCTTGGTTGAGATTCCAACCTACGACAACTCCTCCCCTTATAGTGCTATCACCGGACCACCCCTCGGTGGTAAGAACAAGTAACTTATATTTCTTTACATCAAGCTATCATCATCCAAGCTTTCTCCATCATAATAGGGTCGATTATGGAGCATAAGAAAGCTCTATACAATATTTGACAAAGTTTATGATTGAATATTGACCTGACATCAACCATCTATGTTGATGCCAAATTCCTAGCTAAGGTAACATGAGCATGAGAGGGCTAGCTATGCATAAAACCTAGGTTGTCAGTTGGCAGACAGGTAGCTGCAGTTTAAGCTCATGCAACCAAGGGCCACCTTCTAAGTACCCATAGACTATAAAGAATCTAGACGAAGAGGTAAGATGATATAATTTGCTATAGGAAATTGCTTTCATTTTACGACACATTACGCCAAAGAGTGAAGGACAATCCCATAAACAAAGTAAATAGTAACAATTTTTTGACTTGCGTGCTGGTCGGTTACTTCCTGCAAATATGCTCCAAGCCATAGCATCAAATCCAAATTCATTGAAGGTTGATATGACACGATATAAGATAAGCAGAAGCAACGATGATAACCAGTCCCAAACCCGATGATCAATTTGATTATTCAAAGTGAAGTAATTTCAAGAGGGAAACACTAGTGCTACAGATGGCTATTAAGTGATAAGGACAAAATAAGTAGATTTACCTTCTTGGTGATGCCATTTAAGCTCATGCAACCAAGTAGCACCCTCCAACTTCCATGACACCCTTGTGGTTGCATCAATATTGTATACATGACAATAAACTAGGAATAAATAATAATTACATATAGCATGTAAAAATTGCATGCAACCAACCAACATATTCATTGAAAAGAATATGAACAAAGGCAAATTACTTGAACAACAAGGCCTCTAAATCATAAACTACCTAGATTAACTCGTAGCATTTGATTGCTAGATATTAGACTCTACTGATAGGAAAAAAAATGTACTTCCAAGTTGCTGACTAACTATACTCGGTGTAAAAATTGAATAAGGAATTCGTCCATGTTTAGCAACTGAGACCACGAATCTCAACTGCCCAAGGCTCCCAGATTTCAACTGTTTAAAGCTCCCAACTGAATATTACTCGAGTCCCCAATTTGACATGAGAAGTAATTATGATTATCCATTAAAGATGAGAGAAAGTCTTCGAGTTTTTGTGCGTTGTTGGAAGGATGTCCAAGGAGTGCAACATTGTCCATGTCTGACATAATTTTGTTGGAATTGCTTGCAGAACATGGTGGCAACAAGTTGCTTGAACAATCTTTTACTTGCTTTAAACTCTTTTCCTTACTCAAGCAAATAACCAATGCTTTTAAAGTATTATTCTTGTATTAGTTTGAGTTTGCAACATTTATTTCAACTTCATCACTTCCTCTTTCAAATCATCACTGCCTCTTTCAAATCAGAGTTTTCTTTCATCAACATTTTGATCTCGACTTCCGATAAGGGAATTTTTACCCCACTATTTGTCCCATTTCCCCCTCCCGAACACTTTGAGATACTCTTCTTCCTTTTATCTCTTTGAGGAGATGCTCTTTCCCTTAAAAAAAAATTGTGTGGATATTGAGACATACCCGTACTCTCAAATCCCTATTAGAAAAGTGGGATTTAAATAGCTTTAGCTCTCTATAATTCGGAGTTGGGGTTTTAAGTGGAGTAAGGAAAATGAACTTTGATTTGAAAGATGACATGTCAAAGATGAAAGAAGTGTTACAAACTCTGACTAATACAAGGATAATACTTGAAAAAAATATTAGATATTTGCTTAAGGAAAATGGTTCATTCGAGCAAGTAAACGATTGTTCAAACAACCTGCTGCCATCATATTTTGCAAACAATCCCAATAAGTTCTGACAACCATGGACAATATTTCACTCCCTAAACAACCTTTCAACAACGCGCAAGAACTCGAAGACTTTCCCTCATTTTAATGGATAGTCCTAATTGTTTCTCATGTCAAATTAGGGGTTTGAATATTATCAGTTTGGAGATGAAGACACTTAAAATCTGGGATTCTGAGTCGGGCTCTGGGAATGAAAATAATAATTAATCAACACTGCTTGGATTTGATAATTTTTATATATGCTTATGACTAATGGAACACACGACATCTTATCTTTGGAAGTAATTATATAACAGTATTGTGAACGAGCCACTTTGCATTGTAAGCATGCAAGATGAATATTGTTGTAATTGCAGTGCTCGTATTTTGATCACATATACAGAACTGACCTCTCCATATATATGGGGGATAGGGCAGTGGACAACTTCACAATCCCTAGAGCCTGTATAAACAGGAAGCTCGTTGCATTGGGACACTCTTTATATTTTTTAAGTGTACATAACAAAGTTCATCCGATAAATATGTTTAATATCTTCATCCAGTAATGGGTAACTGCTTCCCACTGAATGCAGATATTTGCAGGATGCTTTTAAGGTTCCTCTCGTAATTCAACTAACCGATGATGAGAAGTGCATGTGGAAACAACTATCAGTGGAGGAGAGCCGAAGGCTAGCTCGCGAGAATGCAAAAGACATTATTGCTTGTGGTTTTGACATCACAAGAACTTTTATCTTCTCAGATTTTGATTACATTGGTGGGTAAGTTCAGTTGATTGTTACCATGGATATGGATGGTTAAACATGGGTAATATAATAACTTTGAACTACTAAGTCTAGTCATGCACAATTTTGGCCTGATCTAACTACTAATTAGCACACTTTATTAGTTACCTGTAATGTCATGGTGCACCATCTTACACTGAGAAACCTAGTTCATTTCTAATATGGAGGTGCAGAACTGATATATAGTGTAAAACTGATTTTAGTCCCTCCAAATCATCCTTTATGTAACTTTCACTAAATTCCTTTTGGGTTTTCATCGAAAATCTGGTAACGGCCCTCACATTTAAACCAATAGAAAGCTACCTGGACCTTTTGGAAATTGTATTACAGCATTTCTAGGTTTTGCATGCATATATATATTTTGACAAAACCACGTTTCCCAATTCCCTGCTCTCTCTTTCTTTCTTTCTACGACCACAATGCTCTTCCTCTTTCCAGTCCGGTTCCTGGGACCCTGAAACCGTAAAACCGACTTGAAAAAAACCCATTAATTGGGCTGAAAGTGTCTGATAGATTCATATTCCAAGTTGAGCTCAATCGATACTTGTTTTGGGTCTAAATTCTGTATCAAATTTTAGCCGGGTTGGCGTAGTTCGACATTTTTGGATTTGATCCAAGAAAATCCAATGATTCCTACTTGCCAAAAATTGTTAAAAACTTCAATTTTGAACCACGCGAAGTAACTATTTATATCTATCATGAAGCCAAATTGCAGCAAACAATCTGAATTTGACCTATACTAGATGAATAGGTTGGAGCTGCATCTAAATCATAGACCAAAGTTCTAGTGTAGATTTTGGCCAAGGTAAACTTAGCCTGACCCACTTGCATCCCTGCCCATGTAATGGAACACGTGTGAAAATGTTGTGAAAGATGAGTGACAGCTACAAAGCAAAGAGGATGCTTAAATGGGTCCTAGGGAGCATTAAGCATTTTCCGAGATTAAAGATGAATACAAACTAAGAAATTGTAATAATGTTGGAAAAATAATAATAGTATAAATTTTTGATAGATGTAAAACATACTATACCAATTATTTAGTAACTATAAATAGAGTAATTAGAGGACCACTTTAACTAAACAAACTACTAACAGACTAATAGAAAATTCTGCAGCTAAGAATCAATCCTTACTTCAAAACCGTTCACTTACCATGATAAAGGGACACAAAGGTTAATAAAATCTAGCCATTAATCATTACTGTGAGGTCTAGACATGCCTAAGTGGGCCAACTAGGGCGGGCCTAGGCTAGCTTTGGTGGGGCCTAAGTGGGTGCTTGGTAACCCCAGCAAGTTGGACTGTGCCGTAGAGATCCTAGACCCTAGGCAATACAAAATTTTCCCGAAGTTCTAGGCGAGACATGCGTTATAGGCAAGTTCATGTAACAACAGAAACTACATGGTGGGGGGGGGGGGGGGGGGGGGGGCGCAATAGAAAAGGATTATGCTAAACATATTTCTACTTAAAAAGTAGTATGTTTAACACTTTGGAGTTAGTTTCGCAAAACCCGATAACTGTATGTCACTTTGGGTCACATTTTGATTGACATGATGGTGGGGTATGGTTCAAATTTAAATAATCAGCCATTCCTGATATGTATAGGCCTTATCGAATCAGGTTTTAGATAAACTAATTGGAAATGGTAGGATAAAATTAGAAATGACGGTTAAGCTTCGGTATGGGGTAATATTGAAAAGTATTGGTTAGTTTCAGGTCCTTTTTGATCTCCATAAAATAGTTGAAACCTTCCACAATTGGCCAAAACCTCCAAAAAATTGTCAAAGTTTCTATAAGTAGCCAAAAATTCCCAAAATATTATAAACTTGGCCCCAACTGGTAAAAATTTCATGAAACAAAGGCAAAATTGGCAGAATCTGTAAAATTTGGCAAAATTGGTTCTTTAATTTTTCTACTTCCATATTCACATTTAAAAAAAAAACTCTTTCAAGCCCCATATAATGTATGTTGCATGTTAGGGTGTTTGGATAGAGGGAGCTGGTAGGAAGTTGAAAAGTGCGAATCCTGGTGAAGGATGACACTCCACTTCTTGGTTTAAACACCTTCCAAAATTTGTTTCCATAGAGGGAGCTTGAACAGTAGAAGTTGCCAACTTTTCCTCTTCCTTTGTTTGGCAAAATATAGAGAGTAAATTTGGAAAGTAGGTGTTTTTTTGACTTTGTAGCCTGTAGGAGCACATTCATTAAACAAAGGACAAGAATCTATTAACTTCTTTTTTCCCCCAAACCTCTCTACTTCAACCCACATCCTACCCATTTGTGAAGGAGGTGAATGAAGTAAAAAGTAGGGGACATGAACTACATTCCTTGAATTCAGGATCGATGTGTGGACTTTCACTTCTATCCAAACATGGGAGGTTGGAAAGTGGGGCCCTACTTCCTAAGAAGCTTGGTTTAAACACCTTCCAAAATTTGTTTCCATAGAGGGAGCTTGAACAGTAGAAGTTGCCAACTTTTCCTCTTCCTTTGTTTGGCAAAATATAGAGAGTAAAGTGGAAAGTAGGTGTTTTTTTGACTTTGTAGGAGCACATTCATTAAACAAAGGACAAGAATCTATTAACTTCTTTTTTTTCCCCAAATCTCTCTACTTCAACCCACATCCTACCCATTTGTGAAGGAGGTGAATGAAGTAAAAAGTAGGGGACATGAACTACATTCCTTGAATTCCGGATCGATGTGTGGACTTTCACTTCTATCCAAACATGGGAGGTTGGAAAGTGGGGCCCTACTTCCTAAGAAGCTCCACTTTCAGTGCACCTCTCCCTATCCGAACAGGCCCTTATATATGCAACTGCCATGCTACAATTTCATGCAAATTGTGTAATTGTTCACAGTAACATATAGTACATGCATAGTTTATGAAATTGTGTTCTAGCATCTAAAGTTTTTCTTTCTCACTTTTTCTATTTTAACAATACTATAATGTAATTCTTAAGAACTTCTAGTGTCAAGTTCTGATATTCCGATTTCTGGAACTACCTAATATCACAAACTACCTTCTGGTACTCAAAGATAGGGTCCAGCACTCACAACGATCTCTCTTTCTGAACCTCCATATGGATGTGAAAAGTAGAGAAAAATATAGGGGGCTTTCACTGTGGTTTCGATACTGACGTGGTTATCCACGTTTTGGCTAAAGCTCTAGGGGTCTTGTGAAATTTACCCATCGTTTTAAACTTGAAACTAAAAGTTCTACATGCATATAGCATTCATGTGAGTAGGGGTGAGCAATCGGTTTAATCGGTTCAAACCGAACCGAAAAACCTGAAACCGATTAAACCGAATGTATAAAATGTAAAAACCGAAACCGAACCGATTAAACCAAAAACCGAAACAAAACCGAACCGAAATAATCAGTTCGGTTTTTGCGTTTATTCGGTTTACTATATGGGCTTTTTCTAATGGGCCAATTCACATTTGGGCTTGCTTCTAAAAAAAAAATGTATCAAATTTTTTTTTTTGCATCAATAATGGTAGGCTGGCTGCATACATAATTACAAAACAAGTTTCTAAAAAATATCAATAATGTCAATTGGGATCCAGACATCCAGCAGACTCATTACTCATAACAGTAGCAAAATGAAAGACAATATTACAAAACAAGTCTCTAAAAAAATATCAATAATATCATGCATATTGCATAATGAACATCAAATACAGACAAGCCAAATACAGAACATCAAAATGCAATTTGAACACAAAAACATATACAGTTAAATACAAAGAACAAAATCCTGACGAGAACAAAGAACAAAATCCTGACACAAGCAAACAAACATTTAAATTGTAAAATAAAATCCCAACACCAACCAAAGCAATCATTTAATTGTAAACTTTTTCATATTTGTAGCCATTATAGCATTGCAGTATTTGCCATTTGGCGCATATTGGCAGTATAAGCGATCCTGCAAATTATAAGTCTCCATTTGAAACTTGGAGCATTTGTGCAAATTGGCAGTGTAAGCGATCCTGCAAAATATAAACTAACATTTGAAACTTGAAAATTCCAAAGATTTGCTTACAGCGATTGCTGGCTTGCTGAGATTATAATAATAAATAATCCAAGAGTGCACCAATGATCCAAAGATCCAAGCCACAACTAACTGCAAAACAAAATTCATAAATAACATTAGAATAAATATGATCTGCTGTATATGTACCATTTCTCTACAATGCACCAATGTATAATTGTATATGTATCATTTCATAAATAATCCAAGCATGCACCATTGTATATGTACCATTTCATAAATAATCCAAGAATGCACCATTCATATTGTATATGCACCATTTCTCTACAATTCAACAGAGATATATATATATAAGAGATCTGAGATCCGAGCCATATATATATATATATATATATATATATATATATATATATATTGCTAAACAGTAAACAGATCTATGATCTAGGGCCTAAACAGAAAAATATAACAAAAAATATTTAACAAAAAATATCTATTCTTATGTAGAGAATCCGAGCCATATAACAAAAAAGATCTAGGGCCTAAACAGATCTATTCTTATATTTAACAAAAAAATATAACAAAAAAAATAACAGAAAATCCGAGCCATATATAAGAAATTAAACAGATCTAGAGCCTAAACAGATCCAAGATCTAAGATCTAAGATCTAAGATCTAAGATCTAAGAATAAATATGTAGAGTTCAGAAAAAAAAAAAATTCTAAGATCTATGATCTAAGACTAAGATTTAACATATGCATCATGTAAACTTCGAAAATTATTAAACAGAAATTAAAAGAAAAAAATTAAAAAATACTTACAAAATTACTTGGAGGACCAAGTATTGTTCAGATCTTCAGATCTGACGGAGAGAGTTAGAGAGGCGGAGCCGGGGGCCGTCGGGAGGAGCCGGTGAGAGAGATTCGGGACTCTAGGGTTAAGATCTAGAATTTAGGGTTTATTTTTAGTGGGGAGAGAAGAGAGTGAGAGAGGCGGAGCCGGGGGTCGCCGGGAGGAGGCGGTGAGAGAGCTCAGAGAGGCGGTGAGAGAGGCGGAGAGAGAGGCGGTGAGAGAGGCGGAGACCGGAGAGAGTGGCGGCTAGGTTAGGTAGGTAGGGGTGAGCGGCGAGCCACTGCCAGTGAATTGTGAGCGGAGAGAGAGAGAAATCTGAGAAAATGAGTTTATATATTAGGGTTAAGTTGAGGGTATTTAGGTAACTTCACATATCCTATTCGGTTTCGGTTTTAAACCGAACCCGAACCCGTTAACCTAAACCGAACCCGAAAACTGAATAAGCGGGTTTCCAGACCCGAACCCGACCCGAAATTTTTTAAACCGAACCGAATTGCTTATTCGGTTCGGTTCGGTTCGGTTTTCGGTTTGAAACCTAATAATGCTCACCCCTACATGTGAGCACATATTGAATTCATCAGCTATACAAAGCATAATATACTTTAGATTGTAAAAACTATCTACTGTAATAATGCTTGTTTTCATTTATATTTGTTTGGGCGTTCATGCATGAAAACAGAAGCGTGCATGTGTAGTCACAAGAACTCCTGGTTGGTTACCAACTTGTTTAAATTTCTGAACTTAATAACTAAGTATGAAAAATGCTACATCAGCGAGTTTTCATCTTAGATCTAGCTTCTTTATTTTCTACTGCAAAATGAGTTTTTGGATTTGCTAAAGAAATGTAACTTGGAGGCGGCTTTGGAACTATGGCAACATTGTCTTGCTTGCATCATTGATTTTCAAAGTGATGTTTGATCCGCAAAGATAATTGGAACAGAGAACTTCGCCGTTGTTTTTCTAACCCCACAAACTCCCTCCTTACCCTAAAAAACCAGCAGATTTAATCCTAATTACTTGAATGTTCATTGCAGTGCCTTCTACCAGAATATGGTGAGAGTTCAAAAATGTGTGACATTTAATAAGGTGACTGCCATATTGTATTATATGTGTGACCAGTATAGCCAGTGTACATCATTTACCTGTTTTATTGGAAACGTCAAACTTCAAGTTGGTATTCTTTTAATGGCACACTTCAGGTTGTTGGAATTTTTGGATTCACACCTGAAGATCACATTGGGAAAATTAGCTTCCCAGCCGTTCAGGTTCTTTCCTAGCACTTTCCCTTTCTATATAAGTTAATTGCTCCTGTCTATATAAAGGGCTCTGTGTATGATATTTTTTCTTCTCAAGAAGTTCGTTATAGTTATTTTTCAAAGGCTTAACTTGAGTTACATTTACCTAAATTCTTTTGGTCGCAGGCAGTCCCTTCCTTCCCAAGTTCATTTCCCCATCTGTTCGAGAATAATGTCAATCTACGCTGCTTAATACCATGTGCCATTGACCAGGTCTTGTAGCTACCCTAAATGTAATGTTTTTTAAATATAGATATTTGTGCTTTGTGCTCTCAAATATAAACCATATTGGCCAAATGCCACATGAGGTATTTCACAGTATATGTTTAGCCCCACCTTAACAGTAGTTCTATAACCATAATGTTTCTTGAACATATAACTTACACTATGTTTCTATCAATATTTGCACGGAAGCCTCAAAAAGTAAACAGGACCTTGCACCTAATGTTTTATACATGTGGTTCTTATACTTGGTCACCATGAAAAGAAACACATGAACTTTAATATTGTCTTGTCATAAATTAGCCTAACACATTTTCCTTTTCCTTTATGTTATTCACTATAAGAATGCTCCTACTGTTCAAGTTTTTAATATGAGAAAGCTATTTTATTCAGTTTGACAGAATTCTCAAATACCCATGCCACTCAGGTTTCTGAAGATGATTTTAGAATTCAAGAAGCTACTCTAGCACTATCCAATGATTTTCCTCGTTGTTGATATTGACTTTTTTGTCATGTATCGAGAACTTTATGATCTTTGTTTCATGTTTCACCAATCAAAATTGTGATATGTCAGAAAAGCTACTAGTTCATGAGAATGAGCTCTAAACCCATTTATACCAACTTTTTTGGAAACTTCACTTGCTACGCATGGTAATGCTGGGAGAAAATAAAACATGCTCGCACAAAAGGAAATGGACAAAAAAACCAAAAAGGGGGAACATGTAAACTTTCAGAAAGCATCAAAGGATTGTGGATTATAAATTCTTTTTGGTAACTCAACGAGATGAAGAATTTCACTATGGGACTATATAACTAATTTTAATATAACTGTAAGATTCCATTTTTCTTTCTTTCTCTGTAGTAATCATTCTGATGCTTAGAGTTGGTTGCCTAGTCATCCAAGTTGATTAACATAAAGTTATACATGTTGATTTTTTCTTTTTTGAGGCACCACATAAATTTCTTGGATATGTATATCCAATATCAACAATACACTCCTGAGGTTGATGCTTTAGGCTTCTGTTAAAGTCCCTACTTATTTTCATGGTTGAATCTCCTTTTATATATATTCTATTAAATATCAATATTTCATATCTTATTCTATTCTTTTACCTCATACTTCAGGACCCGTATTTCCGAATGACACGAGATGTTGCTCCCAGGATAGGCTATCAAAAGCCTTCTTTAATTGAGTCATCATTCTTCCCTGCGCTTCAGGTACTTCTGTAACTTCTGTGCAGGGATTGGATTAAATCCACGATGCATGCTTCAGTACAGTAGTTGGAAGAGTTAACACTGATATTTTCTACTTGCATTTCATTGTGCTTTTAGATTCTCTAAGAAACGTTTATATATGGCGTTGTAGATATAATTAATGGAGATTGGATTTTCGAAAATGACATAGGCAAGAATGAGAGATCAAAGGAAATCTGTAGTAAAAATGTGTGGAAACACTTGAGGAAGTAATACATTGAATGTATTAGTTCTTTTTTTTAGGGATATTTTAGTAAATGCCACCATTCTAAATGTTAAAATTAGTACCCTCATTATTTTTAACTAGCAAATGCCCCCATTCTTTGTACCGAACAGTAAAAAATTTAAGATGTACCCCCACTAATTTTAACCAAATTTTTGCTGTTTTACACAGGAGTGGGGGTATTTGCTAGTTAAAACAAATAGTGGGGGTATATGCTAGTTTCAACATTTAGAATGGGAGCATTTGCATTTGATAAAATATCCCTTCTTTTTACTACTGAACTTTCAAATTTGTCCTCATCAACGTATCAAATAAAAAACTCATGAAGCATACCTCGTTGGTATAGTGCACTAGAAAGTGACAACTCGAAGGAAAACTTGCATCAACACAAACATCATGATGCCTTCTGAAACTTCTGAAACAATAAGTTCTGCTGGGAAGTTCATAGGTCTCAAATATATACAGCACACAAGAAATTGGACTATTAGAGTCATTAGACCCCATTAAGGCATTTCAAGTTTGTTTATATTATTGGTTCCTATTTCGAGTGTCATGAGGATAAACCATCATACACCACCTTGAGTCTTTAGTATGCCACAGACATTTAGTCTCTGATTATTCTGGCAGAAGTGAGGAACATATGATTTTTGTGGTTTGTTTGATTTGACAAGTGCACCTATGTAATTCAAATAGTTTAATGGATGAAGTCTCCACTTGAATACGAGTCTAAAATTCCAATTAATGAATTGGAGATGGTTTTTAAAGATCAGAAAACAATAGTTAATCCACTATTGCCTTGGAGAGGAATCTCAATGTGTGTGTGTTGGAAGGTATTAGGCAGCTGACTTTGCACTTTGTGATTAAACCTTCTAGTAAGAGAAAGAACTACTCTAAATTGGTCTATATCAATTTCACATAAGGTAAAGATATAGTGCAAAGCTTGATTGTAAAAGCCAACAACAATGGGATTGTACTGTGGTTGTGGCTTCAAACGGTCTCAAGAAACATTCTAGTAAGAGACTGAACTGCTCTAAAATGGTCTATAACAATTTTACATAAGCTAAGATAAGCTAAGATAGTACTATAAAAGCCAACAGCAATGGGATTGGATTGTGCATGTGGATTCAAACATTCTCAAGAAACTGGATGGGGAACTTGACCTACATTTGATGCATTTGATAGTCATTTAGTTGCTTTTCTACTATTTTGGACAAGAGGTTCTAGATTAAGTGGTTTCTTTCTGAAGCTACTTCATCCACTTCCTTTGATTTTCTTGTATTGCTACAATTTCTTCACTCATGCTAACGTTGTGGGATGTGTATTTTCATGTGGTGTTTGTTGAAGAAGATGAAGAAAGGGGGGTGGGGGTGTTGAGAAATTTGAATAGCTTTTCTTCAGGCATAGATCTAAACTATGTTACCTGGACTCTCAACTTTAAGGAGAAGTACCTGTATCGACCCGATAGGACATGTGTATGGGTATGGGTATGGGTATGGAATCCGTATCCGATTCTCCATTGTGACAATCGGATCCTTCATGGTGACAATCGGAAGACTGGTAGTGAAGTAGATAGTTTAGTTTAAAGTGGTAGTGATGTAGATAGTTTATTTTAATATAGTAGAATGATAGTAAAGTAGTAGGGGAGCTAAAGGGGCAGCCCCTTAGGGACTTATTCAACTAGTTCAATAAAGTTTACTAGTAATTATAATGACATGTCTTTTTATGAAATTTTAGTCATATCTCCGTATCCGTATCCAAAATTTGGATCCTTTTTTAGTCGAGTTCGTGTCCTTCAATTATGAGTTTGAACGACCCGACTCTTGGATATGTACTCGTGGCAGACACCCGTACCCGAGTCCAGGTAACATAGGATCTACATTTTGCAACAATAGTTGGTATATACTGGTGGTTTGAACTTTGAATCTTTGGCTGCACTAGCTACTTTGAATGGATTTACTTATGAGTTTTCAACATGTAAATCAGCTATAAATCTTGTGTTAACGAGAGGATGAAGTGTTTTCATTATTGGGTGTTTTATGTTGTTTCAATTTAGACTTAACAGCCCCTTGACATTGTGACGTGTGTCACATTTTTGATAATGCATAAAAAATCTCTCCGTCTCGCTAGGCGGCGCATAGGCGGTAAGTGGTCTCTCGCGCACCCGCCTACCGCCATTTAGAACCTTGCATCAGTGTGTGTCTGCATGAGATATACAAGTCTCATCGAGGAATTTCAATGTGTCTGCATGAGATATACAAGTGTCATCGAGGAATTTCAATGTGTCTGCATGAGATAAACAAGTATCATCGAGGAATTTACGTAGAAAAGCAGTTGCACCCTTCCTGAGAAGATTGCCACTTCTATTTTCCTCATGTAGGTAGTGTTAGTCTCTAACCATCTTTCCTCTGTCCATAATCAGTTTTGCTTTCCCTTTTTCTTCCCCTTATGACCACCTCATGTAAGCAAGGGTTTACTGATTACCTTATATTTTCTACTTGTATCATACAATTTCTAGAAGGACAACGAGGATGCAATCAAAGAGAGATGTTGGTGCCTCCGGTGATTTTTTTTTGAAGAAATGGTATAGAAAACAGTGAAAATGGTAATATATGGCGAAATGGAATAAGAATTTCTCTAAATAGTGGACATAAAGGATGTCAGTGGTAAGAGTCTGAAAGGGTTTGGACTGCGGTGTTCTAAAAATCGGACCTAACCGGTCGGTTCAACCATTTGACCTATGAACCATTAGTTTTTTTGGGCCGGGTCGGTGTTGACCCGTTGTTTTTTCAAAAACAGGTTGTAAATGAATATTTTTATAAAATCAGTATCCAAAAAGGATTGAACTTGGACCACTTAGGTTAACCTAGTGGTTCAACCATTGGTTGAACCAACTGATTGAACCGATTTAAGCCGATTCGGTGCCTTCTCTGAGTCGATCTCCGATCAAGTCGTTAGGCACTAGGCGGACGGACACCGGACGTTAAGCGCCTGCTCCACCTAGGCGGCCGTCTAGTTCTAGACGGTAAAAAAAAGCTGATACAAAAAAATTACTCTACTTATTTACCACTCCGTAGACCACCACCCATCATGATTTCTCTCCCCATTGTCCTCCCTCCCACATCAGCAGCATAGCATAACATACATGTCATGTGACCCCTTCCGATTAGTTCACGTGACTATAAATCTATATAACCTCCAACTACAGTCTCGAATTCCTTAGACTAGTCATGGAAGCATTAGCAACATGCAACTCTCTCTCTCTCTCTCTCTCCTTGCTCTCTCCTTTTCATGATCCTGAGCCTCTCCTCGCCAGCAAGTATCACTTGCCGGCACCGAGCAGCGACTTCATCCGCGCCTTGTGCCGGTCTACACGCTAGGCAAGCTAGGCGCTAGATGACGGTACATATCTGACCACTCGTCGCTGCTTAGATTGGTCGGTTGGTGTCGGTGACTCGCGAGGGGGTGGCGACCCTCGGGGGTTAGGGGTGCCCGTGGTGAGCGTTAACACTTGCAGTGGGCGTCTCCCTCTTTCTTTGGTTGCTAGTTATTTTTTTTAGAATTGGATCTCTCGATTTGGGAGAGAGACGATCATACCCTCAAAAGCCTATGGGTTTCAAGTTAGGTTTCAGGCCCCGACTTAAAGACAATGAAAGGCCGCCTAGAGGAGTCGATGACTACATCTAGGCGGCCGCCTACCTGCCTAGGCGGCCGATTAGTGCTGACTTTTTAGGCAACTACCCATTTAGCCGACTCCGGTGGAAATCTAGGTATCCCATGGCCACCTAGCGCCTAGGTGCCGATTTTTTCCAACTTTTAGAACACTGGTGGAGGTTACTATAAATCCTTACTGAGGCTACTATGTGCAAACAGTAGTATCTATTAATGAGGACTACAGTAGTATTTCTTAAACACTGCACTAGGAAAAGTTTGAGTACTGCATGATAGAATGAGAACAGAAATTTAAGAGAGACAGAATGAACTCACCGACATATGTCTGAATGCAGAATTATTAAAGCATGTTACGTCTTTTTGTTGCTTCCATTTGCTACCATTATCTTTTAGTGTGTTGATGCTGATCATGCCTCTATGCTGGATACTCTATTTCTGTCAAGGTATTTATTGGCTAAAACTGGTACGTTTTTGCCGTTTTGGATGGGAATTGGAGGGTCCAAAACCACTGAAACCCTCTGTATTTGTTGAAACTCATACTAGTAGGAAGATTCCAAAACCAATACAGAACTGACATTTTGAACCATAGTTTGTAATGGTCATCCATTTGGAAAACTACATTACAACATCATGATCTCTGTTTACAACTTTATGCAAAGTTACTAATTGAAAGAGGCCATCCAGGAATCAGGGTTTCAAATGAAAAATTCAATATAGCAACTTGAGTTGAACTTTGACGACTAAGGGGATCAGTATTGCTACTTCCTTTTTAGTTTCCTCCGCGTGTGGTGTGTTATACCTTAATTAGTGGGTATTACTGCTAGCTTTAAGCTTACTTGCTACTGCTCGCTGTAAGCTTTAAATATGACGAATCCTTAAAACATTTAATGATAATGGCTGCCAACTTGATGTGGGTAAATTCTTAAAAGCGATGAGTGCATGTGTAAATAACAAATTTTAGTTTATTAATATTTTAACCAGCGGATATGGAATTACTATATTAACTCATTTATATGTTACATTTGGGACAGTTATGAAAGATATACCGAGTATGAATATACAAAGTTATTTCCTGATGGTGAGCGAAACCATCTCATCAGCGAGTACTTCTTGTATGGGTTACTATTGTTTTCATATTTTGTCAATACCTGCTGCAATCTCTAATTTCAGTTTTTTAGGTAGTTGCACAGGTGTATTGCTTGTAATTATGACTTATGAAGCCATTATTCAGCTGTTTGTTACCTATCATTTACAGGGAGAAACTGGAAAAATGTCTGCCAGTGATCCGAATTCTGCAATATATGTGACAGATTCCCCAAAAGACATCAAAAATAAGGTCCGTACTTCATATTTTTTGTGTATGCTACTTATATTTATTATTCTCTCAGTTTTTCTCAATCAAGTTTTTATACTTGTAGTTGAACGTTAGCTGGGTATTGCTGCAGTTAAGACATTTTTTGGTTGAATCCTTTGTTCAAATGATCCATTGACTATTCTTTAATTTCTAAGGAACGTAGGGTAATGGTTATCCGGAAGATGTCAAGCAGTTATTACATGATTTTTCTGGAAATTAAGCCACAAGAGGGTTGGCCTATCGGTTGGGGCTGGTGAGGGTTATTAAGGAGGTCTTGGTTCGAGCTCAGGCCTTAAAATAATGATAAAATAATAATACCTCTGTTGTCAATACCTTACTATACACGACACATCTTAAGGTGTGGTACACCAGGACCTACAAATATATGATCTGTTGAACGATTTGAGAAAGGTAATTTATCTTATGATACATTTTATGTTTCATACAATACATATACCCAATATGTTTTGTCGTCCAATACGGAAATTACAGGTTGAATTTTGTACGGCCTAAACCCGACTTTGCAGTTGTTTAAAAGTTCAAATCTTTTTTATAACTTGACGTCACTACTCTAGAACTTATCTGAGTGCCCATACAACTTTTTTTTTGTTACAAACAACATTCTCTTCTAAGTGAACTCTTTGGACAAGTGTTTCTTTTCCATCATTCGTTGACTTTCAGCATCTCCAGCAATGGCATCTATCGTCTTTAATAATGGCATCTAGCATCAATGGAGATTTCAACAGCTCAAGCAACTGTTTATAAAAAAATTGAACATTTTGTGGTCTAATATTTCTCGTTTTTTAGATCTTTTCTCTATGTTATGTTTTTTTTCCTTAGAGCTTTTATGTTTCTGTTTATATGTTTTTATGTTATACATTTTTTTTAGAAACTAGTATGCACAAGTATTTGAATACACTAACTGTCTAAGTTTTTATTGAGGCGATGATGCTATACTTGTGAGTAATACGGTCGTGTAATGCCATTGCTATTATTTGTGCTCCTAATTATCGACTTCATGATAGACCTTACCGATGTATATACGGTAATATTAATTTTCAATCAAATTTACTATGGAACAATATATGGTACGATGCAGGATAGATAATCAAGCAAGTAGATATATGATACGCATCTCAATTTGACAAGTTAGAGACCATACTTTTAACCACAAATTTAAAATGGGATAAAACCGGAAGACTACACCTTTAGCAAATGAAATGCATGATTGCTATTATGCAATGTGAATTCTACCCCCTAGACTGCTGCGTGCCATGTGAATCCAATAGAATATTCTCTAACTGCTACAGAATGTATGATAGTGGTTATCAAAAACAAATCAAGTAGTTAGTGCATGAGTTTTCTGGAATCAGTGCATAATAGAAAACATAATTTTAGCCACTAATTTGAAATGAGATATAACATGAAGATTACTTTATAATGCATATGCTATTATGCCATGTGAGTCCAACAGACTATTTTCTTACTTCCCGATGTCTCCAAATCTGTAGCTTCCACTCTTTCCTGGAAATTCTGTCTGCTCATGAACCTTAAAGCAACTTTTTCCTTAGAGCCTGCTAATAGCTCCACAGATCATAATTTCCAAATCCAAAAGTTAAAACCTTTTTATGGAGGTTGCTTTGCATCACCAGTAATAAGTTAGGTATTAAAACATTGTGTTAGCGATGTTACTGCCTGATTTGACTCACTTATGCTCGTGTTACTTATTTGGTCTGTATCTAGACTCTGGAAGTCATCAGCCCTAGTCCTACTAGTAATATTGTGATTCCACTTGTGTTATTTATTTGGTCTGTATTTGGACTGTGGAAGTCATCAGCCCTAGTCCTACTAGTAGAGCATTGTGACTCCCAGATCACACTGGCAATCTCAGGATTTTTAGATGGATGTGATTTGTAATAAGATCACGCATCATTATTATTTTATGCTGATTTATGTCATGTTCTTTGGTTGGCCTCCAGTGAACTAATAGCAATTATTCATTCTATTGCCGAAGTTGGTGTTATCTAGGTAATATGATTTTAATAGGGCTTTTCTTATCAGCATGATTCATCTTTCGGAAATACTTTTGGTGCCATCAGTAGGTTGTGCACTAGTTGGCGTTACTGTATTGGACTCCATGGTTTGCGACACTAGTTGATAGCAAAACTGATTGTCATCTTTTATCTGCAATCATTTTGATTTGCCTAAGTGCATGGTCCAATTGGAAATCATGATCTTATCCATAATCTCATATGCTTGTATATAGGATACATTTACTATTATTCATTACATATATCGCGTCTTGCATAAATATAGAACAAGAGTACGATGTATAGAGATCATACAAAGGGACGCCATCAAGAATTTTTAATATTGCATAATGGTTATACTAATAACAAGTAAAATCACATGACAGTAAAGAGATTTCTTTAGTTTGGCATTCACAGACATGCTCTTGCTTGCATCTTTTTGTACATGGGTATTCCCAATTTATGCAAAATTTTGCTGAACTGCTACGCCTTTTTCTTTGTAGGTGAATAGGTATGCTTTCTCTGGTGGACAAGATTCTATAGAGAATCACAGGAAATATGGAGCCAACCTAGAGGTGCGGATTATATCATTTTAACTGTCTGTTTGTTTTGTTGAACAATTTCCCTATCCAAAAACATAATGTTGCTAGATATACAATTTGCTGCTGAATAAGCAGATTTGTAAAGTTAGACCTATCTTCTTTAGTCCTAACTCCTTAAATTTGGATGTCCAAATTTGTTTTAGCAATTTAAACTGGATCTTGTGGTTCAATGTGTGTAACAATCTTGTTGACAAAATGAAGTAAAATCTTTGTTTGATTTTGTGAATAGTTATATATTTACTGAACATATATGTTTTAAAAAAGGACTTTCATTGTAGAATAAATGCCAACACTCACCTCCGCCTATGCCGCAAATCTCCGTTGGCCGTCTACCCCACCGCCTACTGAAAAGCGGTGCGGAGAGAGACTGCCAACCTCCTAGGCGGCCGCCATTTAGAACACTGCTTGCAAGAATAATGACATTAACTTGTATTGCAATTGGACTTATGTTTAGAACACATGGATTTTGGTAGGTGGATATCCCTGTCAAGTATCTTGGTTTCTTTCTTGAGGACGATGATGAACTCGAACACATAAGAAAGGTATGTACAATGATTCTCACTTTTTATCTTTTCTGTCTCGACCTAAAAAGAAAATCCTTAATGTAATACTGTAATGCATTCGAGATTTCCTGATTTTTCACACTATTGCTTGCATTCCCTTGTTAGGAATATGGTGCAGGACGCATGCTGACTGGTGAAGTCAAGAAGCGCCTTATCGAAGTGCTCACTGAAATTGTGGAGAGACATAGAAAAGCTCGGGCAGCAGTGACAGATGAGGTAATATCGCATATGGAAGTCCACATAGAATTTATGTTAAAACTTCTTTCCTGACCCATCTTTCCTGCACAAGATAAATTTAACGGCCTACGCAAATGTGTAATCAGTCGGTCGAGGTTGTTTAGTCACAAAACCTTGCCCTAACAATGACAGGACATATGCAAATCAAATAGCTGGACCAATCCTGAAGATATATTACCTTAATCAAAATTCAAACTTCAACATTTCTTGACATTATTCTCTTCTTTTTCCCCTACTAAATTGATGTGTAAATGCTTATTTTCATACTTTTGGATTCGTCTTATTTTCAGATGGTAGATGCCTTCATGGCTGTAAGACCTCTACCCCACATGTTCAGCTAGATTGCCTCTGGTGTGGAGTTTATGTACTGCAACAACAGAAGCGACACAACCAACTTCAAGGATTATTTACTGAAGAACGAATTTTACATACTGTTTTTTCTTTTTTGCTATTTGAAGACTCTGCATTACTGCATTATGTGCAGATTCGTTTGGTATTCTTTGTCGGTAAACGATTTTGGTATCGAGAACTCTTTTTGCATTTGGCATGAAAGGCTAGAGCTCGGTCTTCGATAGACGAAACCAAACATGCCTTTAAGTGAAGCCTATTTTTATATGCTGCTCATTATTCCCAGGTATATTGTTCTTACTCTGGAGGCACTACACATTTGATCCCCATTCCCAAACTCCTTTTGGATCCTACCTGTGTTTACTCCTGTGCACAAACATCCTTCCTGTGTTTCTCCGGAGCATGTACTTCCGGTGTGCGACGGACACGTGGAATGGTTGGTGTACTGTGGACTCTTCTAATCAAGTGGGGGAGAAGAAACAAGTATTTCTTTTACTGCAAACAAACACTAGTCTCCTAAAAGGATTTCCTCTTTAAAATTCATGTTTTTGGTTCCTTCTATGAGACCTTTCATATGGAAGACTACTTTTAAGGATGTACTTTACATCTTAACCTTTTTTTTTTTGGTTAAAGAATTTCTTTCTAGGTTTTTTCCCCCTTTCCAGCATGTACGGGTTCAATTAAATCGTCTCTCCGCACACGATTTTTAGCCGGTCGTCACGTCGCTTCGGATTCTTCGTGCGGATTTTGTCCGCACTAGCTTTTTTTTATCATCGTCTCACACGTACGTCTCGTGCACTCCGCGTGCTCTCGAGCCTCACGGGATGGCTGATGTCTTTCGACGTCAGCAACTCAATGTCTCGCTTCGTCCCCAACGCCGAAGGCGTCCTCGACGTTTTTACGACGCCTACGACAGCCGATGTCGTCCAGCCACCCGTTCTATGTGCACGACGTCCTTACGACGTCTTTCCGAAGTCCATTGAGCGCCGCACGACGGTCCGTGTGGTCGGCCTCGTTTATATCCGTGGTAGAATAGTGTCGGTCCTCGACCGTCCGCGCGGCGCCTCTAGCCGTTGAGTTTTCATGCACGGAACGCCCACTAGTGGACAATTAAGATTATTCGAGATTGCTATTGGGTGGTGGTTCTGCTTATGGAGTTAAATCTATACATTATAAGAAAAATATTTGAATATCAATCTCATCGACCAAATTTCGTCAATCGAATCACTTTCCAGACTATGAGTCATCTAAGTAGTGCAAACTAAAAAAAGGAAATCAAAATATATAAATATAATTTTATCCAAAAGTCGATTAAGAAAGGAGAGATTTGGTAATTCAGTTTTGTTGTCTCAAAATTGAGTTTTCGAGGTCAGGATGTCCGGGAGAGAACATACTGTGGGATTTGTTTATGCTCCGTTCTAACAAATCAAATAAGATTCTGAAAATGTAGAAAAGTTATATTCATCAAAACCGTAGTACAAACTAATAAAGTATGAGGAAATACTTACCTTCTTTTACTTTTTCTTTCAATCTTCATAATGTCTTCTTTTACTCTCTCTACTTTTCCCCCTTTCAATTTTTAAGATAAAATTATACTATACTACTAAAATTACAAATTAAATTTTCTTCACTTTTAGGTTAAAGATTATAGTAGACTAAATAAGATTTAAATTCAGATTTGGTTAGCCTCTAAACTATATATTAGATACCTTTGGATTAAAATTAGATATTAAACTACTTACACTACAAATTGAATTTGATTAGATTTTAAATATATTGAATTAAGATAATAATTCTAAGTTAAATTAGATTAGTTTAAGTTTTGGTATCTGAACTAAATTGTTGAGTGGTTCCACTTTTATCCACTTTGTGAAGTTGCTACCAAACTCTTCGAGCTTGTTTTGGTGAGCGGTTTGACTTTCACAAAGTGGATGGAAGTCGAACTCTCACCAAATTTTATTTTTTTTTAATCATGGCAGATTATTTCAAGAAGTAAATGACTTTCATCCACTTCATTCGTGTTTTGCTAAGTTGGTACCAATCATAAGCAAACACGAGAAGTAATCTCCAACGCAACAAAACAATCATGTGTGGGCCAAGTTCTCGTACCTAAACTCATGTTCCTATGTACCAAACAAAAAACTTGAAAAATTCCTCCCAAGATCTTTCTTTTTAGCTAATACAACAACAAATGTTTTATCCATTATTACCTACGAGGAGAGAGAGAGAGAGAGAGAGAGAGAGAGAGAGAGAGAGAGAGAGAGAGAGATTTTGGAGGTTTGGAACGGCTATCGTGAATTTGGGAAGTGATGTGGGACCTATAAAGAGATTTATTTGAGCAAGTACAAGGTAGGTCCCATAGGCCAACTCTCCAAAATCTCCATTGGATTTCCTTTTAGAAAGCAACATTAGAAGCAACCTTTAAAGCAATCTCCCAACTATATAATTTATGTATTATATTAAGGAGAATATAACTAGGGAGAGCTTAGATGGTTAAATTTGGGACAAATGTTTGAATAACTTAAGTCTTGTAAAGGAACATCAAGTCCTTGATTGGCAATGTAAAATATATGTAAAATGATATGCTAAATTGATTCATACCTATTAAATTTTATGAAATTTTAGTCCATTGATGATTGATAACCAAATTAACTGACTGACCCACGAGCCTAGTCGGTTAACTGAACCATTAAGTTTGGACGTCTTCAGGTCGCTTTCAGTTATTTAAATCGCAAAACTGACTAAGTTGGCTCGATTGTCAAAATTCTACATCTTGTCAGTTAACAGACACCCCTAATCATTCGGATTATAACTGTAGGGCTTATGCTTAGAAGAGGTAAAATTGCCTGTAATAGACAGTAGGGGATTGAGTAATTTTTTTCTTTTAAACACTGGAGCTTTGGGTGTCCGCTTTTGTTACTTTCTGTCCAATTGAAAGCGTGTAACAAGCCACAAGTAACTCATTGTATTTGGACTCCAATGGAGCCTCATAACTACAATCTAGACTAGGCCTTAGAACATGCCTAGGAGGCAAAGATTTAACTTTCTTGAAAGACTGAAGATTTACCTTTCTTGAACGACTATAATTAATTCGAATCGTCACGATTGCTTTTGCATATGATAGGATAGAACACCTCGGATGTCTCACATATGAAACCTCCTATAGAAACAAGAAGAAATCCCTTTTGAACAACACAAATCCACAACTTGTTGTATAATTTAAAGCAGTAAAACATAGCATTACGTCATAGATCTTTCTACAGTCATACTCGTCCCTCCATAAAAATAGATATGATACTTACCACCTGCATAAAACAGTAGGTGAGCATGCTACTATCTTATATGCGGTCATAGGTGTTACGACACCATGAAGGACGATTCTCGATGGCATTGCGACGCGTCCTATCAGTCTAGGTTGTAAGCCTAACTGGAGGTCTCGCAATACCTCGTGCTGAGAACGAAATTTTAAATTTCGCCTAGGTCGATTCGGTTCCGGTACCTCGGATACCATTTCAAGAAAAACAATACCTTACACAAGTTGTCCACGACCATGCAAATACACGAACAGTTTAAGCTATACAACCGATGCATGACGCGAAAAAATTAAGCAGTATAACTTATAAACTAACGGAATTGTTCATTTCCCTCAAAGTCGTATATTCTGATTTGACGACTCGTAGGCACCAAATACTCCGAGGCACCATGCCATTAATGTTTCAATATTCATTCATTTCAATAGTTTCTATGGTTTCGAACCAAAAACTGCTCGGGGAATGTATCCTCAAGGAAGGCGTCAATGAAGTCTCCCTCCTGTTTAAGGCGTTTGAATTAAAAAGATGAATCCGTCTGAGTTCAACAGCCGTGCAGAACCTGAAGAAATCATGGGACGGCTAGCAAAGATCAAAGGCTTGTTCAATCTTCTCAGCATCAAAGGGGTCCAGAAGGGTGGCGTGCATCGTTGCAGCTACAATTGAGGACCAACGACTGGTGGAAAGCAAAAAAAAAAGCAAGCTCCGAAGCAAATCCCG
>JANAVB010043253.1:0-49893 GCA_029216955.1 Iris pallida | reverse complement strand
CTAAATTGATACAACTGGTCTCCTAAGAAAGTCAATAATCTTAATAATAAATAATTAAATCATCTATAGTGTTCAAGTCACAACTTTTACTGGTTTTCCTAGTTAGGACACACTTATGACTCGGTCTTCCCTACCATGGTTAAAATATTAGTCAAACACACAACCACGCTAACCATGACAAAATTCCTAGTCGATATATATCACATAACTTATCCATGGCTAAGGCCATATTTATATATAATATTAGGTTATTATAAATAAATCATATATATACAAATTATATAAAATAATAATAAAAATTCCCAAAATTAGGGTCCTTACAGTTTGACCACTATACTAGTCTTGGCCATTCCATTAGTGTTGGAAAGATTTATGATATAATGATGTATCTGGGAAGGGATTGGGATGTGTCTTGATGCAGCATGGCAGAGTAGTTGCATATGCATCAAGGAGTTGAGAGTACATGAAAAAATATCCAACTCATGATCTAGAGCTTGCGGCTGTCGTCTTTGCTCTGAAGCTTTGGAGGCATTACTTGCTGGACGAGAAGGTAGATATCTGCCGATCATTTTAGCCTGAAGTATTCACAAAAAATCTGAACATGAGACAACGACGATGATTCGAGCTGATGAACGACTATGAGCTTGAGTTCCTACCATCTGGGCAAGGCTAACTTAATAGCTGATGCGTTAAGCTGTAAGTCGACGTATATCTTGACAATTCAAATAGGGAGATATTAGAAGGTTTGTAGAAGCTTGGGATAGAGATCACTACTCGAGCCGATGGCATGCTAGCCAATCTTCAAGTGCAATCATCTCTGGTATAGAGAATCAAGACAGCATTACCTACGGACGCTAGATTATTAAGACTTAGATATAGGACCAAAATATGAAAGCAAACTTGATTGAGGATTCATCCTGATGGCATACTATGATATGGATATCGTCTATATGTCTCAAACAATGAGCTTCAACAAGAGTTGATGGCTGAAGCACATAGCTCAATATACTCTATACATCCAGAGAAACTAAGATGTATCGAGATTTGAGACAACACTATTGGTAGCACGAGAAGAAATGAAAGATAGTCCGTTTCATGGCCAAGTATTCAGCGTGCCAACAAGTTAAGGCAAAACACCAGAGATCAGCTGGTTTGTTACAGCTGCTTCCAATTCCTGAGTAAAAATAGGAGCATATCACATGGATTTTATCACAAGATTTTTCGGAGTCCTAGTGGACGAGACGTGGTATGGGTGATCATGGATAGACTTACTAAGTCAGCCCATTTCTTTCCCTTTAGAGTGAGCCAGTCCACGGAAGTCTTATCTGACGTATATATGAATCAGATAGTAAAGTTGCACGATGTTCCAGCTAGCATCATGTCAGTTCAGGATTTGATATTTATATATCATTTTTGGAGAAGCATGCAGGAGTGTAACGCCCCAGTCCCAAAATACGTAGGACTAGGAACGTAGACATGCCAGCTGTATAATAAATATACGTAAGCTGTAAAATGCAGTAGAACATAACTAATCTCATCCACACAAAATAAATGAATAAAAGATGTCATATAATGATGATAAATTGTCTTGATACAATATGTTGGGCGGAGACAAATCCACTACCAACAAGTAATGGAAAAATACATGAGAAAAGAATGATTTTTGGCGAGCGAAGCGAAGACGATCCAAGTGCAATCATCCTCGAAGAAATAGCGATGATCACGGCTAGAGCTAGAACACCTGCGAAAGACAAGAGCACACACCTGGAGAGATAACCAGGTCCTCAGAGGGACGTAACAAGACACATAATATCATGCCATATAACTGAATAAATATTCTCAAATAAATAAGTCAATTGAATTATAACATGGTCCAATACGCACCTATTGAACGAGTGTACCATCTCCCCAACCAAACAAGGAAGATGGTAAACTAATTCACGGTGACGTATCTTTCCATGCTAAGAATCCAATATGGTATCCGGAACCCAACAAGGTTCAATACCTTCTCATCGAAGTAGTAAGTCACACCTACAACCAAACAAGGACAAGATATGACGAACTAATTCGCGATAAGTTATTGTTCCAAGCCACGGTCAGATACAAGTACCCAAACCAAAAGTACTCGTACCTAACAATAAAGGTGCATATCCATTCTAAGTGAAATGTAGTTAAGAACAATCCTTCCTACGCATGGGCCCTGGCTAAATAGGATCGGCATGGTCCCCCCTTGGGGCACAGAGGCCCCATCAATAAGAGCATGACATTCCGCAGAACGTCAGTGGCCGTCAGTAATTATAGGTCATCAACCCTGTATCTCCAGCGGAGCTTCCGGGTCACAAGGAAAAGTGCATCGAAGCCCATACGCTAAGGAATTGTCCTCCCCGCCCATGCCAACTATGTTGTATCCACAACAGAAAACCTCTATAACCGCTAAGTCAAACTAGCATGCAACCTCTATTAGCGTTATTCTATCGCTGGCTTATACGCACCGATGGCCAGCCAGTCACGCATGTCCGTGTTCTACATACGACACACAACTTCGTGTTACAACGTGTCAAGGCCAATAATGCAACACACAAAGTGGTCCCTTAAATCTAGGTTTAATGTGTAAGAAAAGTAATATAGCAGGAAATAATAATGAACAGTAAGTTCTAACAGGTTATGCCATGTATCACAGTTTTTTTGTATAAATAAATAATGAACAATGCATGAAATATGAGCTAAAATAAATAAACAGCAAATGGCAAGGTGTCTTGCCTGGTTGGACTCCTGGTGTACTACAATGACCAATGTGGCACAACTGCGACTTCGGTGCAACAACTATGCAAGGGGACCTCTGTTGGCGGTACGGATGGTTCCATCGGGTCTAGGACGGTCAATTTAGTCAGGGTCAATAGGTGGAAGGAAAGAATTGGCAAGGAATAGGAAGATTGGGCTTAGTCTTGGACATGAGATTGATCGATAGAATTTGGATATAATATATATGATTTTAGGAAATTATTTATAATAAATGAGAACTTATTTTTGCAAGTTAAAATAGTCTTTAGAATAATACTAAAATATAAAAGAAACTGTGTTCACAAAACTCTTAAGTTTGTAGAGATACAATTTCGGTAGAAAACTATATTTTCCAAAAATTTCTAAGAGAAACAAATTAATTATAGAAAATTATTTAATGCTAAAATCCATATTTATAAACTATAATTTTGTCAAATAATTTACTTTAAATAAATAGAACATTTACAACAATATCTTAGTCTATAAATTTTGTTACCAATAAAAAATAGTTTTTATGAATTTATCTATTTTGGCTAGTAAAGTAATTAAAATAATAATTTACACTAATTGTACAATAAGATATAGTAATAATATTTTAAATTATTTATCAAATATTACATACTGTATAACAAAGATCTTGGTAAAGAAATAACCCAATTAGAAAACAACAACAACATTAATAATAATAATAATGATATAATAATAGATACTAAGTAATATAATCTTAATAATAACACTAATAACAATAATAGTAATAATAAGGATAATAATATAATGATAATAATAATAATAATAATAATAATAATAATAATAATATATAATAAAGATGATAATAATAATAATAGTACACAAAAAAACACAAACAAAACAATTAAGTAAAATAAATAATAATAATAAAAATAAAAATAATAACTCATAACATCACAGCAGTCCCTAACAGCAAAAGCAGAAAAAAATAAAATATAAATAAGAAGGCAAAAGGGAAGCAATGAGAAAGAGGAGCTGGGATTCTGGGAAGTGAGGAAAGAGAGAGGAGAGATCGAGTGAGCGAGAGAGTTGGGAAGCCGGAGAAGAAGCGATGAGCGGAGGATCGACGCGGGGCATCATCGGTGACGGCGCGGAGGGGATGCGGAGAGACGACGGTGGCTGAGTCTCTCGAACGCGCAGGCGGGGAAAGAGGGAACGGCAGCGAGAAGAGGGTTTCGGCCGGTGGATGCTCGGGGAGGCGCCGATCCGGCGGAGGGTTTCAAGAGGGGAACCGCGGAGGCGTAGGCGGAGGTCGGCAGGCTCGGCGCGCGTCCGGGCGCGGCTCCGGCGAAGGTAAGCGTGTGGCGAGGAGGAGGTCGGTCGGGCTCACCGCTCCGCGGCGGCCAGGCGGGCGACGACCAGGCTGGTGGAGGACGGCGCACGAGCTACGGCGGGGGTATCCGGCCGACCGAGGTAGGGCGTTCTCTAATTAGGGCTTTTGCTTCTTGTGTGGCTGTTTGGGTTTGCGGGTTGCCGGAGTGTGGCGGATGATAGAGGTGATGGGCGGCTTCGCCGGGATGGCGTTGGTAGGCTGCAGTAGCAGGGGCGTAGGTGATGGTGGCAGTGGTGACGGTATGGTGATGGTGGTGGTACGTGGCCGCGGTAGTTCGGTCATACTGGCGGTGGGTATATGGAGTCGGCTTGCCGAGATTGGGTTGCTGTGGACTCGGAGGGTGATGGTGTGGTCGCAGGGAATGGAGTCGGGCGGTGGCGGTGGAAACTATGGGTTTGGTCGGAACTGCAGGTGTCGAGGTGGAGACGATGAGAGGACGGGCAGGGACAGTCGGCCAGGATTAGAATAGGATTAGGGTTTGGGTTTGCTAGAAATTGAGTTTTAGGTTTAGGGCTTGGTGTCGGGGAAGGATGAGAACATGTGTCCGTGTGTGGACACGAAGAAGATAACAATGTAATTGTAATGAAGGGAAAATAGTAGAAAAGTTGGAGACACGGACACGATGCACTTTTGGGTTGTGGAATTTGTAGAGGATGAATTGTGGAGAAATAATGGAGGAGTACCTGCCTATTTATAGGATGTGGGAATTCCCATTTGGATAGGATTAGGAAAAGATTTAAATCCCTAATATAATTGCTACTAATTTAAAATCAATCAATTCCAAATCCAAATACAAATCCAATTTAAATCAAATTAAATTTTTAGTTTAAACTCAATAGGATAAATCAAATTTCAAATATTTAACTATTTAAATAAATCCAAAATTTCAAATCAAGGTTTAAATCGCTACAATAATTTCAAAATATATTTTCCAAAATACTAATAATAATAATTTTGAAAATTACATTATTAAAACTAATAATAATTACTAAATATATATGTATGTACAAATAATATTTACATAAATATACTTTTCTAATATACCATTTTATAGGAAAAATTACTTATTATTATAACTGTATAAATGAAAAGATTTTCATAATTAAAATCATAAACTTGAAAATGATAGCTAGAAATAATTATTATCTATATTACTTCAAAAAAATAAAAAATGTTTTTTAAAAATATGCACGCTTGCACATATTCGCACTCGTCGAGCAATTACGTAAAGCAAAATTTCGCACACGACAATACGACTACGAGACGTACAATACAAAATTTTAAATTAGTACCAAATTATATAAAAAATAGTAGAAATTTAGGGGTTTTACAAGGAGAGCTTGGGGACTCGTCTGAAGTATAGTACGGCTTTTAATTCTTAGACTAACGACAGTCAGAGCATACTATTCATACATTGGAAGATATGTTGAGAGGATGAATACAAGATTTTGGTGAATCGAGGGAAGACCACCTCCATCCTATAGAGTTTTTTACAATATATCTACAATCGAGCATTCAGATGGCTCCGTTTGAAGCTTTGTATGAAAGAAAATATTGGTCTCTTATTTGTTAGATTGACGTAGGAGAGCATTATATATTGGGCCCTGAGTTGTTTGTCAGTACAGTAGAGAAAGTGAAGATGATTCAAGGCCACTTTGCGAGCAATGTAGGATAGACAGAAGCAGTGGGCAGATCTTCATCGTCGTCATTTGGAGTTTAAGGAAGGAGACCATGTTTTCTTGAATATATCACCCACTAGAGGTACTATTCGATTCAGAGGACGTGACAAGCTAAGTCCAATATATACTGGTCCTTTTAACATCTTGGAGCGAGTTGGAGAGTTTGTATATAGATTGGCATTTCTACCGTCACTAGAGGGAGTACATGACTTATTTCATATGTCCCAACAAAGGAGATATGTGGCAGATAACGGTCATGTGCTCGATCACTCCGAAATTATGGTTGGGCCGAGCTTGTCATATCATGAGCAGCCAATAAGGATACTTCTCTGCAGATTGATGGTGTTGCATAACCAGTCTATTCCATTGGTTCATGTGTTATGAAGCACCTATCACAAGGAGAACCCACTTGGGAGCGCGAGGAAGACATACGCGACTGTTCTTCTCATTGCATTCATCATTTGTTAGTTTTAAATTTCGACGAAATTTTTATATGTTGGGAATGGTGCTAAAGGTTTAGTCAAGGGGACATTACACCATAATAGTCGATTTCCCACGATTATTACCGTGATAAATATTTTTTGACACGGTCATAACTGTTACTGTTAGGGCGTGGTAAATATTTTCACGATTATAACTGTGACAAAACAAAAAATAGTCACGATTATTACTGTTACAAAAATGCAATTAATCTTGGTTATAACCGTGAGGAACTTACCCTTTGGATATATATACACGCACTCTTAACTAAAACCCTAACCCTAATTAATTCTCTTTCCTATCTATCTTGGCTGACCCTTTCTTCCCCTACGCAATTTTGTGAACTAGCAGCAGCCCCCCCCCCCCCATCTTTTTACTCTATTTTTATCAACAAGAAGGCCATCTTCATCTCCTCAATTATCTCTCCATCACTATTACTATCTCACATTCCAATTTTTCAAGAAACCTTCATTAAATCCTATACATCTCCATAAAAAACCACCACCTCCATCATCATCTTCATCCTTTCAAAGAAAAGGAGAGCATACTAAGAGTAAGCAAGGAGCAGCACGCATTGGGCAAGGAAGCACAAATCAAGAACTCGTCTCCAACTACTTTTATGGTAAGTGATCAAAACCCTTTTCTTGATCTTTCTCCATGAGATGTTCTCTTCAAATAAATATCAAACCAACCTTATAAAACCATGATTTTAGCTTGTGACCATGTATGGATGTTAGAATTTGATTATCATGTATATTAAATTAGAAGAGAAATTGGAATCAAATTATGCATGTTAGGTAGATGTTTTAAGCACAAGAATACAAGTAGTAAATCTGAGAGTAAATACATGTTAAATATGTACTTTTTTTTATCAAGTTTTACATATATTATGATATTTAATCATATAAAATTGAATCAAAACTTGGTATGCCAAGAAACTAGATTTTTATGTGTAGTTTTGACTTATGTTGGCACAGAGGAAGATGTTGAATTTTAGGGCTGAAAAGTGGTTAAAAATTTTGTGATAAAATCAGATTTGTCAATGTTTAATGATCATATTTTGATAGTAAAACATTGGGGTTAGGTGTTGTGACATTCTCGGTCAATTCCGGGATTAACTGGTAGGCGTGAAGTAGCAATTTTCTTGTACCATACCCAATACTTCAAATCTGGAATTCAGAGTTTAAATGGGAATAAATTATAATTAAAATTGTGCTTTCATGATTTTAATATGGTTTATCCTCATGGCCATGTATTGGAACCTAGTTTGTAGTTTTGGATGAAAAAGACTAGAAACTAGGTCGTGGTATCATTCGAAGTAGAAAATAGTTGTGCCATGTGTTATGTGTATGAATAATAATAATAATAATAATTAATAATAATAATAATAATAACAATAATAATAATAATTGTATGTATGAATTTTTGGACAGGTCTTGGTATTGAGAATTCGGCAGAAACTTGGACGACAGGCAAATATACATTCCCAACTCATACATTATATTTTTTTGCATGTTTTCCTATTCTACTACTATTTCTTTTTCAGTACTTGTTGCCTATGTCTTATACATGTTGCTCTATATTTTTTTCTCATTTTATGTGCATGTACATTTTTCCTACTTTCATATTACATGTCATATTTTCTTTTTTTGTTCATGTGTATGTCCCGTAATAAAGTTGCTTAGTCCTATGCCTTGTTTCCTTGACTTGACTTGGACTTGACATGATATGACTTGGACTTGACTTGACTCGTAGTTATAGGTGAGGATATTGCTATTAGCTGTTGACTATACTTGACTAATCTCGTTCGTCATCTCCCATTGAGTGCGGATGAGACTTATTATAGTTTGAGAGTCCACATTGGCCTAATTACTATAGGACTACGAGATCCCATTCAATGTGGGTTTTTTTTGACTTATAGTCACGTTTATAACACGATTCTCGATGGCATGCCACTTTCTTCTGTTATTATTTTTTACTATTTTTTGTATTTCATCATTCTTACATATTTATATTGTACAGTAGGGTTGTATATTATGTATCTTGCTACATCCCTTCAGAACCTGGTGATCTCTCCAAGTATTTGTTGAGCTGCTATTGTAGGTAGGTGGATATTTGTTGATTCCGTCTCCACGATTCAGGTATCGCTAGGGGTATTATTTATCTTCTTCCATATTTATATGTCTATTCGTGACATTATCTGCTATATTAATTGCCTAGTTTGGATAAACTTATTTTGTTCTTACGAGTTTATTCGAACATATATGCTAGTGGGCTACAAACCATGACACATATTATTCATTCCTGTTATATATATATAATCAACCCCCAAAGTTTTATTCACGTAAAAGGCACAAAATGCCAAAGCCTTTACAAGTAAGCGCAAGCGCAACAGGGAAAACAACAAAAAAAGCAAAAGGAGCAGGGAGGCCGGCATGCCGTCTCCCGCTCGACAATCCGGCAGTGTCTGCTGATTTTGTGAATTTGTCTTAAGGTCTCCCATACCAGTTGTTTGATGGTATATTGGTGGCCCTCATATCTAAATTTGTTGTGGTTCTTCCAAATGACCCATGTGATGGTGGCTGCAACGATCTGCTGGCCGTACGAGGCGCAGCCCCAGTTGGCAAGAAGATCGTTGAAGCCCCCTCTAACTGTTATATACTCTTTCTTATTATATTCATTCATGTCATATTCATTCATGTTATATATTCTTCATGTGGATTGAGATATAGCTTAACTGACTATATTAGGTAGGATACCCTATCTTGGACATCTTATTCGTATGCAAGATAGGCTAGAGTCCGCTTGATACGTAGCTTGGCATGCTCATATGTCCTAGTCCTTCGTATTTTGGGACAGGGCGTGACAGCCTCTGTAATATTCTTTGTATGTGTATTTTCAGGATGAATTGACGTCTATGCACTAGGTTGTTCAAGAGGTATCTCTATCACTCAGAGTCAAACTGCAAAAGATAAAATGGGGGATCATAACTGCATATTATTGTTTTTACCTTGTGATGATCAGTATTTATCCTGAAGAGCAATACTCGGGGAAGCACAATACCACACTCCTCCACGAACTCGCTCAAGTTGGCTAAGTCACGAATTTGAAGAAGCATGGTGGAAGATAATGACAAAACTCATGCTAGGTTCTCTACCACCTATCCACCTTTATTTATAGGTAAAAAGTGAGCGAGGTGCATAGTAGAAGCGGTCAAATCATATTTAATGTAGCGTAATGTTCAGTTCTTGAAATCGTCGCTCATTAGCGCTAACTACGCCTTTATATGAGTTCCTAGGCGTAACGGATGCCTCGAACTATGATAAAAGGATTAAAAGCTTACAACCAGACTTCAAAAAATGACAATGTGGCAGTAGCTATTCGCCCCCTTGCTTTATGTGCCCCCTTTCATGCTTCGTTCAAATTATTTCAAAGCTTGTTCAAGTCTTGAAAACTTGAAAGGGGGTCTTGTAGAAGCATAAAAAATTCAAGTTCAAATGCATGGTGGCTGTGCATTAAAGGATTTCTCCTCTATGCTCCATATATATCGAAGGCAGTGATTCTTCAAATAGTCTACAACCAGCATTTTGGAGTTTATGCTTAATCTTCAAGCCAGTAAATTTTGAAACTATACGTCAAAGAATAGGTGATATGTATAGGCTAGCCACATACTCAACCAAGCCGTATAGTTTATTTTGACATCCCCATATAAAGAGCCATCTCGTACAGTGTGCATACGACAGTTATAGTAAAAACGTTAGCATAATTATTATACTATATAGTGGTCATTTATTAGTATAATACGAAAAAAATTGTCAGTAGTATATGGGAAAATTCATCAGCTGTATGCTACGTATTTCAAGACACATGTTGCCTATTTTTTTGGAGATTGGCCATTACATGGCCGTATATAACTAGCCACGTCCTATATAACAGAAGCAACGTGGCAGCATAAGCGTAACATGCATGCACGTTCACCTCCACATACTCAGAGTGCCTATGCGCTAGTCTTAGTCTATGCGCCTGTCAAGCCCAGTCCCAAAATATATAGGACTAGGATACTTGGCAATGGGTATCCTAGAGTAGGGTAAATCTAACCATGATAGTCTAAACAATATATATCTCAATCCACACAAAAACAAATATAATGAATAAACAACATGTTTCATGGTATGCAGCCACTAGCATATATATTCGAATAGACTCGAAAGAAAATATGAGTCCATAAAAACTAGGTATTACAATATATAATAGCATGACAAAAATATAAAATACGAAAGAATATAAAAGGTGCCATTAGCGATACATGAATCCTGTAGAAGCACACCAACAACAACTATATGCAACTCTATGCATGAAGCCAGTAAATACCTGGAGAGATCACCAAGTTCGTAGAGGGAAGTAACAAGATACATAATAAAAAATCAAGATTTACTGAATATAAACAAATAACTAAACAGTCTCCTAACCATTCTACGTGAAATATGACTTTAAGGACAAATTTTAACACATGGGTCCCTGATAAAATAGGATTGGCATAGTTGTCACTTGGAACTAGGGGCCTAACGTGCATAACGCTCATCGAATGTCAGAAGCCATCTGCAAGTATAACTAGGGTCATCACACCCGCGTCTGCGACGGAGCTTACGAGTTACCAAAGGTAATGTGCATAGTAGCCCATACATCTAGTAACTGTCCTCCCTACCCCATGCACCTATCTGTTTCGTATCCATAACATATTACCTCTAAAAACTAATAAGTCTTCTAACATGTATTTTTACTAGCAGTTATGTCCTATAGCATGTCCATACGTACCAATGACCGATCGAATACGTAAGTCCATGTTCTAAATGAGACTTGTAACTCATGGAATACATGCGCCAAGGCTAATGAAGAGATAAAAATGCTTCACAAACATAGGATGGTCTGCTAAAATTAGTTCAACATGCATAAATTAAATATAAGTAAAGTAAAATGACTAACACATTTATTTCCACCCAAATATGACTTGGAAGCGTAGTTTAAATAGAATAAATAACATAACATAACATAACATAACATAACATAACATAACATAAAATAACATAACATAACATAACAAAACGTATCATAAATACAACATGTTAAAATAAATATAAATAAGCAATAATCATGGCAAGGTATACTTGTCTGGTGTATGTCCAAGCATTGCTGAGTTACTAAGCCAATGTCTAGCTAGACTTATCCACGAACCAGCAAACCATAATTTCATGTATATATCTACAACCCATCAAAAATAAATATATATTATACATATAAATATAAATAATTATAATTATAATTCCAATAACTCCTTAACTAGGAAAGTTGGATGGGTCAAAGCCACATATTTCCTATGTCACCTATGTTATTCTTTTAGTCGAATTATCTAGAACTAAGTCACACTAGTCTCCATAATAATTATTTATCTATTTATATTATGAACTTCAAAGATAAACGTAAAAAATAGTACATTGCAAATTCTAAGATTCGTGTCACATAAATCGAGGTATTCTGTTGACCAAAAAGTCAACTAACACGAAACCAATTTTGAGTACATAAACCTATAGCTTTCAGTATTACAAGAATACTGGAATCGACGGTTCATACAAATGTGAATCATTTATGAGATATAGCAAATACCGCTTACAATTTATAGTTATGATGGTTTACTAGTCATCTAGGATTTCTATGAATTTAACAAAGTAACAAATTAACCTATTAAATCTTGGTAAAGTTATATGTAGGTCTCCGTGTCAGCTTTGGAAAAAATTAATGAATTAGAAAAAACGAGTTTGGAATCTCCCGTAATCTCGAAAAAAGTGAACCAAAATCATATTTTAACCAACTGTTACGCAAATAATTTACAAAATTATGATTTAGAATTTCATAAAATAAATTATAGATTCAAAAATCTTACCTCGATACGGTTCTAGAAAAAAAAAAACCGCACACGATGTTGGTATCTGGATTGGTCACAATGTCATGAAGTTCAAAGAACCAAAGAATGAAGGCCAGAGACCTCTTTCTCTATCTCTCTCTCTCTCTCTCTCTCTCTCTCCTCTCTCTCTCTCTCTCTCTTTTAAGTAGTAATTGCGGCAAAAAATTTTAGGGTTTAATAATACACACGCACACACACATGGGGGAAGACCTACGTGCTGCCACTGAATGTTAGCTAGGCCCCATACTGCTTGTTGTGCGGCTGACAGGCAAGCCGTAGGCGGTGACTATGCTGCTGAATGGATAATTCAGTTTTTATTTTCATGAATTCGTTATTATTTAGTTTGTCGACCAAATAACCCCAAATAAATTCTGTAAGATATCCAAAAAAAATCCTAATAAATTATAGAAATTATATTTAGGCCTCCTAACCCTAAATTAAAGTTTGGCACCAAAATACTTTCATATGGACCTATAGTAAATCTTGAAGACTACTGAAAATTAAGTTTTCAAGGTTTTAGTTATCCAGAAAATTCTTGAGAATCTTAAAATAATATAAATAGGTTTCTAAGTCTATATGTGTGTCTCCAAGGGCCATATCTTACAAAGTATCACATATTTTTTATTTATGTGACATAGGTGTAACATAGGTGTTTATATAACTCCTACGATTATAAACCAAATTTTGTAATAATTATAATTACTAAAAAATTGAAAATAAGGGGATTATATTATACCCAACTTACAAGAATTGTGTCCTTGGATTAAAATAAGTATGGTAGAAAAGAATAAGAGAATTCACCACGAAAGAAGGTTAAATATGACTAGTCATATTTGGTTTACTGAAAGGATGAGAGATATAGTTATGAATAAGATCCTAGTTGACATCACAAGATAAGAGCTATGATACACTTAGCTTGAGGCCTACCCAACTTTTAAGAATTTAGTTAGTAGTAAAAACTGTGGTCTTCATCCTATTTACACGATTCCTGGAAGAATCTATTTCCTAAGGAAGAATATAATATTTTTAGGCATTATGGACAATAATTAAGGACTCTCTAAGGAAGGGTCAAATATTCTATAAGAGAATTATTATCAAATCAATATTGCTTGTATATAGGTTCTTTCTTCAACAAGACAAAATGAATGACTTCGTCTAATACGCCGCAGTCCGATAGGACCAAGACACGTAACATGCCAACTACGTATTTAACCATACTATATTCCGACTCAAATACGTATAAGCTGTGTAATAAAAACATGTGTCCATGTAATCATAAGAACATCCACAATAGTAACTACACAATGAAATACGAAAGATATAGCTAAGGAAGAACATAATAGATGGCATCAACTGTCACAACCCGTACCCTAGAGTAAGGGCACGAGAAGTTGGTACGTCCAGCCTACGCCGCAGTATCGGCGGTAGAACGCTGTCCTAGGTCACAACATCTAACAATATAATGCTAAGCAGTTTATACTCCCCGAATGGGGGTGACATAGCAGAATATAAACTCAATCACGACTAAGGAAGAAGATGTATGATATGATATAGAACTCAAAATAAAATACAGATGATCAGAAGAGTCTAAGTGTCTAAGATAACATCTCAGCAAATCCAGAATACAAAGTCTCAACTACAGAATATGAAAGAATATATACAATCCAGATCTCAATGACAGAAATAAAGCCTAACTAAACTAGTCTAAGCAGTATGGACGACGTCCTCAGCTAGAGCTGGATCCTCCTGTGGGTCCAACTCATAGGTATCGTCTAGATGGGCTCCATAGTAGGTCGGGCAGAAATCCTCGGTATCATCTGTAATATTTTCAACAGGTCCAGTCAGGACGAGAGCGAACACAGTACATCTCATGCAGTTCATATCATGGCAGGAAATATAAAGCAAGCAATAGAGTAAGATACATGAAACGCTGTAAGAAGATGTACATGAAAACAGGAGAGATATTTGATAACTGGAAATATATACATGATAAGTAAGAACTGTAAGTGACTAGTGATTTAGAGTACGAGATGGCATGTAATTGGCTAAGGTTGAACATGATGTACATGAGTGTACATGTGGGACATCAGCCAATAAGGCTGTGTTGTACATGATAAAACATGAAAAGTAACAGAGTGAACATGATGGGTAAATCACATGACCATTTATACTCACCCCTACCCACAATCAATACACAAGGATCCATTCAAGTTACGTTACGGACATGATGTTTTGGTTACACAAGAAACACATGAGGAAACATGAACGTACATGAGAGCACATGAAAGTACATGAGCGTACATGAAAGAACATAAAAGAATATGAGTGTACATGAATAACGCAAGAGCAAGGAATATATGATGTACATGAAACACATGTCATAAAGTATCCGATGCGCCCGCTAAGGGGGATAACATCCCAAGAAGAGATCCATATAGTACCAATCCGTGATGATAACGTGACAACATCAAGTAAAGTAATCTAGAGCAAGAATATAAGTCGTGACAAGTATGAAACGATCAGAGAATATACTCGCGTGCGATCTGAATGTCTGTGAGAATACACTGTCCGATATGAGATATCTGAGTCCTATTTAGAGCAACACAAGTCATAATTTATACAAGGGGGTTAAAATTGAAGTGTACAACGCATCTACATGATTTTCTAGGTCAATCTAGGTCAAGTCAACTTTTGGTCAACTTTGGGTCAAACCAAGTCAACATCTAGTCAAATTAGGTCAACTCTAGTCAACTGTGGTCAAACTAGCTAGGGTTGGATCAACAATGGTCAACTAGTCTAGTTTAGTCAATTCTAGGTCTAAACAAACTAAGTATATGCAAATCAAGTATTCAGGATAGCTACTAACTCATAGCCTAAGTCACTTGCTAAACCAAGCACAAAACTAAACCATAAGCTAACAAAGCACACAACTTAGTCATATAATGTACATATATTATTCACATTAACATATTCATATACATTGATATATATAGGAAAGCTATATATATAGGCACATACATATATATATATATAGAGAAAGAGAGGTAAAAGAGTAAGTGAGTATGTGTGTGTTTGGCATGTGTGTGAAAAGATATGTGTTAATGTTCTCAGATTTAGTGATAGGTATGTGTATGTGACATGGGATACATGGTTTCAAAGGGTGTATGAATGCATGTGTGTAAAAGGTTATAGGTTAACTCAATTTATAGAAATGCATACATACATACTTACATTGTATACATACAGTCATACATATCATATATGCATACTTGCATTCATTCATGCACCTATACATACATACATAGATTCATACATACATATTTGAATACATTATATACTTACATACATTATATTCATATATGCATACTCTATATTATATTACATTCATTTATGTATACATGCATACATACATATCATGTATATTACATTACATGATACATACATGTATACTTACATTACATTATACTTACATTCATGCATATTAGATACTTGCATTTATATTAACATATTGCATACATTCATTTCATTCATACAACTATACATTACCTACATGTTTTATACATATGCATACATTGTATATTCATATCATTTCATACATTAACATAGAGGCATACAAACATGCACACATCATATATTTATACCTTGCATTACCTTACATATCATGTTATATATTATCATTCATTCCTTTCATATATTATATTATCTTTAAGTTGAATACATCATATATGGATACAATACATTATCTTGCATGCTTGCATTCATATATTACATTCTATATTACCTATATACATGTATTTCCTCCATTCATTCATGCTTGTATCATATACTCTACATTACCATACATGTTATCATTATATATTGCATTACAATATTTATACATTATGCATTCATATCTATCATTACATATATACCTTGCATTCATATATAGCATTCACTATATACTTTCATGCATACATTGTATATTATTCTTTCATTCATGCATTTATGCATTGCTTATATGCATTATATTAATTGCATTCCTACATGCTTGCATTCAACCATATATATATACATTAATGTAAAGAATATATATCATATATATATCATTTCATTTATCTAACATATCATGCATTACATACTCTATATTTATTTAATATCCATACTACATAGGCTCATAGGTTACACAAAATGCATATATCGTATAGTCACTCTTCTACATAAAATCAATACTGTACCAATTGGACCTTCACTAAATTCTAGATTTAAAGTATGTTGTAGCCCTTAGCTTTCCGAAACTTCAAACGGATCGTATTTTCGTGTCCGGAAGCTCCCGGAATCGCGAAAACACCGAAACGCATTCGTCTTTCGTATAGCTGACACTCAAATAATTTTACAGAAAGTTTCAGAAGGAATTTGGCTTATTAAAATATATATTTGGAAAGCTAACTTCGATATGGTTCTTTTAAAAAAAATAGGAGATAAATCGGAGTTCTAAGCTAAAAGTTATGACATTTTTAAGTTGCTTTGGTTAATAAAAACGTGGATAAAAATTATGACGAATTTGGGTTGGCCAAGATACTTGGATACCAACATAGGTATCCAAATGAAACTCATTCTAACCATCCTAACTAAGATCAATCCACTCTCTAACCATTCTAAAACCGAATTTAAATATCTATTTAAGCTATTATCATACATACATACACATGGGGTGTCCTAATTTGGGATCTATCAAGTAGGACACAAGACACACCTATAACATCCTCAAATGGACTCCAAATGGTCTCAAAATTGAATCTAAAGGGGACACATGCATGGGGGTGGATCCTATGGATTCAAAACTAACTAATATGCCTAGGAAATTAATTTAGAGGGTTGGTTTTACCTATTGGGAGTGGAATCCCAATGAAAATCTTTAGGACACGGCTCCGATACGAAGATCTATCCAAAAGGACACCTCCTTTTGCACCTTGTCCAAATTCTTGGATAGAATCCTTCCTTGATGGTGTGGGATGGATTAGGAGAAGTTTGGATGGAGGAATGTGAGGGAAAGAAAATCAAATCAAAGAGGAAAGCTCTCTAATTTGGGGAAGAACACTTAGGGTTCTATGTAGAGGTAAAAAGAGGCAAGGGTTTTCTTAAGAATTCTTTATAGGAAGGGGGAGGGGGCACTTGATGGCTGGTCATTAGATGAATTAGGGTTAATTTTACATGTAGATGAGTGGCTAGGGCTTGTCCACCCAATTCTAAGCCTTCCTATTGGTTCAACTAGTCATAAGGCTTTCTTTTTCACAAATATCCTAAGAATAAATATATTTCTTAGAAATATCTAGATATTAATAATCTTGTCATTACTAGGTTACCCTAATCAAGACTCTAAGCTCAAGGCTAATCTAGATTAGGCTAAGATTAAGGCTTAACTAAAGGATTAGCACAATATTTAATTAATATAAATTACAATTTCACAAAATTGTCAAAATGACCAAAATACCCCTAGGATAAAAAGTTGTAATTAGTCATCCTAATCACATGACTAGGCTCCCTTGGTCATGGTTAGTCTTCTAGGTCATGCATGACTAAGATTACACTAGCAAAACACCAATTTCACATTTCACTCAATTAAATAGTTTTAAAATAACTAAAAATCACCAAAAATCATATCATGACTAAAATCTAATATTTTAATGATTTAAAATACAAAAGTTTAAAATTACCCTTATTTTAGAAAAGTGGGTGTTACATCAACTACGTACCTAAAGGTCGCGATGAAATAACTCCTAGAACGTCTATGTCATATCTCAGCAGTAACCTAGAAGGAATCCAGCAATAACCTGGAGATATCACCAGGTCCTCAGAGGACATAACATGATATATAATACACAAGCCTACTGTACAGTATAAATATCATACATATAAAAGACTGAAAATGGATTAAGGAGACACAGCAATACAAAAAGAGATCATAACTACACTGAAAGTGACATGTCACAGAAAAAATTGTACTAAGTATGGATATAATAAATCGGATGACCATAGTCGTGTGTAGTGCTCCCGATCCTATAGAAAGTAGTCCTGCGTGGTGCTTCCTAACTATAGCAGTCTCTATCATAGCCTTGTGTGGGATTCCCGAGTCAAGAGTGGTCAAGTAGTCAATCCTAGTATGGTCAAGGGTCAAGTCAACTCAAATCAAGTACAGATAACCTAATTAAATCAAGTCCAAGTCAAGTCAAGCGTACAAGAATATGAGAATCTAGTAATTATAGTGTAGCATAGATCCAATATATAAGAAGGAAAAGAAAGACATGTAGCATATATAGAAAAACATCATGAAGCATGTACAAGAAATCATGTGATAGTACAAGAAATAAATAGACATGTACATGAATGAGCGAAAATAATCAAGCATAATATTGTACAAGTTGGCAAGGTACACTTGCCTATTGTCCAAGTCCCCGCTGAGTCCTCAATACCTAAGCCTATCAAGAGTTCACATAGAATAAAAGAATTATTACTAATATTCTAATTATACCTATGATACATGGGTTTCCTATCAATGTAAGTCTACATGCTTCTAGAGAATACCTAAACCTAGTTTTATGGTTTTTGACCTTCAAAATTCAAGGTAAATTCCCTAACTCATGGACATGCATATAAATCATATAAAAATCATAAAAATTTAATTTATACATAATTTATACATATTTTAACCTCTAAATTCTAGATTTTGAATTTTAGGTATATTTCATGGTTCTCTCTAGATTATGCCTACAGGTCTTGCCCGAAACTTCTCCGAAATACTACCAAACCATACCTATGTTCTGTAACTATCAAACAACATATAAAACATATTAAGACCTAATTAAAATTCATAAAATATCATTCTTTTTATATACCAAAATCAGCCTTCTTTTTATGAGCCAATTATGTCAACAATTTAGCCAAAAATCTAGTCTAATGGCCCATATTTTTATGGTTCATATTTGAGATAAAAATACCATGAAAATAATTTTAAAAAAATTTATTTAAAGTAATAAAACACATATAAATTCAGTTTTAAGAAATAATAACAAACTCTCAAGAAATCACACAAAAAAATTCTTAAACTAGTCCTATCGTAAGCCAATCTATCAACCACCTAACATGAAATCTTTATGGCTGATAATAGATCAAAAAGGATGGAAAGATATGGATTCTAGAACAATAAATTCTCATAATTCTAAAATAATTAGGCCATGGGAGTTTTATAAGGAAAGTTGGAATCTTTACCGAAAGCCTTTGAATGATTGGATGACGGTGATTCTTGTCCAATAAATATAGCTCCTTGCTTATACTTAGATTCCTCGTCCTTGCTTGATGGGTTGAAGGTTATGGAAATAGAGTTTGATGCATTTAATGGAGGAGATTGTGGCTTTTTGGAGGTTTAATGGTGTTTGGGTGAAGATATGGTAAAAATGAGGGTTTTTGGATGATGTAGGTAAATAAAAAAGTTGTGTGGTAGGGGTGGATGGGTAGGGGATGCTAATTTTGGTCGGGAGAGGGTGTGGAGTCATCCAAGAGAGGGATAAAGGGCTTGATTAAATTTTAGGGTTAGGGTGTGCATATATATATATATATATATATATATATATATATATATATATATATATTTTTAATATATATATATATATATATATATATATATATTCATCCAAGAGAAGGATAAAGGGCTTGATTAAGTTTTAGGGTTAGGGTTAGGGTATATATATATATATATATATATATATATATATATATATATATATATATATATATATCCTCAAGCCCTTTATCCCTCTCTTGGATGACTCCACACCCTCTCCCGACCAAAATTAGCATCCCCTACCCATCCATCCCCTACAACACAACTTTTTCATTTATCTACATCATCCAAATACCCTCATTTTTACCATATATATATATATATATATATATATATATATATATATATATATATATATATATATATATATAAAAAAAAATATATATATATATATATATGTATATATATATATAGGATATATATTTGGCGCTAGGGTTTTCGCCGGTTGAACCTAGGGCTGTAGCGACCAACCTAGTGGCCGCCCTGCTTGACCCCGGCCTAGGGTTCGGTGGCACATAGGATCCAGGCGCATCTTGCAAAGGGAGAGAAAATGTGGAGACGGAGGAAAGGTAGGCGGCAGAAGGGATTGTGCACGAAGATGTAGGGGGCTGGACAACGGTGCAACGCAGGAAACGTCCCTTGATGATATGTAGTGGGGGGAGTGTTAGAAATAAGGGAGGATCGTGGAATCGTACCATGCCAGTTCATCGAGGAGGTAAGGACTGCACGGACGGGGCTAGCGGTTATCCTACCTTGAACAGGTGACGAACTTCCACCTCGAACGGGAGACGTGGGTCCGTCCAGTAAAAGCGAACATCCGGCTAATAAGTGGAAGACTCTGGTGGTAGGACAACAGTTGAGTCATTCTTGGGCGAAAGCATGTATGCCTGAGAAGACTAGTATCGAGGGATCCATGTCGTTCATCCCCCATAAACTAGTAGAGGGGGAATCGCATGTATTATTCATGGAGGAGGAGATAACTAAGGCAACTTCGTTCTGGACTGATACAATAGTCCTGTACATAATGGGGATCGACCATTTTATGGACAGATAAGAGTGTTTGTAAACTGAGTATGGCGACCCAAATATAGCATGTAGTACTTCGTTCGGGAGAACGGGTTCTTTTACGTCAAGTTTGGGCTGAAGGATGACCTGGAATGTGTCTTACATGAAGGACCATGGACGTTTAATGGAATGCTCATTATACTGAAAGAGTGGTCAGCAGGGTTTCGTTGTGAACGAGAGGTCCTCTATAGTGTCCCAGTATGGATTAGGTTTTCCCACCTTCCTATTCAATACTGGACTTCGTCTATGCTAACTAAACTCTTGAGTCTGATAGAGATCCCAATCAAAGATGATGATGCCACGTTATCGTGCTCTCAATTATTATATGCTAGAGTCTTTGTTGATATCAAAGCTGGACAAACGCTTCCTCATCAGGTAGCATATGAAATCCCTTCAAGGGAGGTGTTCTATTAAAGAGTCGAGTATGAATGGGTTCCCCCATTCTGTGATCACTGCAAATGCTTTGGGCGCCTGTCACAAAGATGTGGGGTGGCTGATGAAGACCTTCCTAACCAAAGAAAGTCGGCAAATATTGATGCTGACAGGACGACACATACTGGTGATGACCTCCCATGCAACAGGAATCCACAGCCAGGAGGCGAGCTCCTCGTTCAAATGCTAAGGCGGGGGAATACATCTCAAAGCCTGCAAGTATATAATAGAAGCCTAGAACCAGAAGGCGACTCCTATAGTACTATAGAGGTCGATGGGATGCCTACATAAGTCAGTACCCAGATGAAAGATAAGAAAGAAGAGGTCGAGGAAGATTCCGTAGTGCTATTGCCACCACACAAGGAGATGGTCATCTTCCAGTCAGGGGAGAGCAACAAAGAAGGGATGAGGACAAGGAGAAAAGCGGCCACAAAAGGAAACAAACTCAAACCAAGTGGAGGAATCAAAGGTCAACATAAAGAGGACGGGGGGTCAGTAATGTCATGCCCTGATACGAAAAATTGCTTGTCCTCGCATCGATTTATTCGAATCATCATCCTCGCCGGAGCATGATGCCGTACGAGTCTGGAGTTTCACTCGTACAAGACAAGATACAAGTTCTCAAATGGTTATCTTTGATTTGATATTATCAACAGAAGAAAATAGAGTATACGAAACAGTTCTCTTTATTGATAAATGAACTGAGATTACAAAGACTTTCAATAGCCCAACTGAATTTGCAAGATTGGCTACAACACTCAAGTCCTCTCTTACCCACAAAGGATTTCATCGTTCCATACATCATGCCTTCTATATCTTGGCCACATCAATCATATTGCAAGTCCGAGCGTCAATGCGATTGCACACCTCAATACGCTATGGCATTCCATGCCTCAGCGCGATCAAGTGAAGCTCTTCTACGAGCAGACCATTCTCTGAAACAGCTAGCAAACTAGTGGGGGATTAGTATTTTCGTCCTTGTTGTACTGATCGAAGACCCACTTAAATAAACTGACATTTGTTATGTATTGATTCATGCAACATACAATTTAGTTATCTTTTTATGTTCTTCTTAGGATCTGTTTCATAGCATATTCGAAAGCAGTAAAACATGTTATCATGGCAAGCATGTTATTCGATTTGCATAAGCAAGCAACCAACCAATAGAAATCTCATATTGTTTCGTGACTTCTTACCAAATATTGATACACTTGAACCGACGAAAGGTGAATACACCATATTCCATCCCTGTCACGTTATAAGTGCTCTGTGCAGGATCTCCGTGTTCCTACACTTTCGACCCATCATTCCTTAACAATAAGAAGGTCACTAGTTTTTTCGGGCTAGAATGGACTTATATTTCTTAAATTAAATATGTAAGACAGTGATCGCTCTGCACGGTTGCTTACCTAAACATCAGAGGATCCTCGAATTACTCGAGTAAGTAGCTTATCACATCAATAACAGGTCGCAAACTGTCTTAATGAAGTGCACCAATAATATCGATAATCCCGCAGTCCCTCCTAGGCCAAATGGTCCCAGCGCCCTGGCGAACCACGTTCGAGGGAAGAAAACACCCGTACATGGACAATATATCTTTAAGTCCATTTGACCATGCAACGTATCTTATCATTCATTCAACCAAGCAAATTTGCCGATCTCTATTTCAATTGGCACAATGCCCCAACTCAATGTTCATCAACGAACGCCCTGAAGACCATAAACATTTCGAAGGCACCATGCCATATTGGACAGTTCTACCATATTCGTGCCACCACTGTTCCCTTCGTAATGAAGCCATCATTTGTAAGTCTCAAGCACGTAAGTTTGCTTTGATATAGTTATTCTCCATTCTTTCCTTCGTGCATTCGATGCACACCTAAATAGGGTTCGCAATGAAGCCATCATTCAGTATTTTCATATTCTACGCCTTAGTGTTCAATGCGTTAGACTTATGTTCCTTTCCTCCGACTCGTACAACTGAGGCACGCCTCGATAGGGTATTCAATGTTCTATAGCTCGTGCACTAAGGCACTCGTGCTGATATAGTCTTTCAATGTTCTAGCATACTAACTCGTGCACGGGGACAGGAATGACTTGTGCACTGAGGCACTCGTCGATACAGTTTTTCCATATTATTATGGCTTGTGCACGGAGGCGCTCGCCTTTGCGATATTCAATGTTCAATAGAAAATCATACATTTGATGTACATTTTATTTCAATTGTTCTATCTAGTGTTCGATACGCCCGATGTTCCTCTATCGATCGAGCCACGCCCGTGGACTCGATAGGTTAAATTAGCATACAATGGTACATTTTAATTAAGCATGACGGACTAGAAAAGAAGAGTCAAAGTCCCCCCCCCCCCCGTTAAGCCGATACGCCTTGTCGTTTCATCGAACCGATGCGGCTCGATTTCATATCTTTGTTGTACGGCCAACTCTTCTGACTTAACCGTTCGAACACTTTATGCTACGTTGAATTATCAAAGCGATTTGGCCTACCGTGGCTATACTTAAGTCCGTAGCAACGCGATGATTTGGTTTTGCGGATACCATTACAAATAAGGCAAAATATCGACCTCTTATATTTTAACGTAAACGTATAGCCTGCACACGAAACCAACTAAAATCAATTCTTGTCCAAGTCGGACTAATGCCTTGTGTCGATTCGATTTTTTAGAATCTTCGAGCCGACTCAATGCTTTCTCTCGGGCCAACTTAACACTTGCATCGATCTTACTCGATGCGTTCCTCGGGTCAACATAACTCTATGCATCAATCTGACTCAATGCATTCTCGGGACAAGATAACTCTTGTATCGATTTGCATCGATACCAAATCGGGTCAATGCGACTCTTTGAGTCAACGACTCAGCATAATGCACCGTACGGAGCGGGGCATTACATAATGTACCACTCAAAAGAAGGTTCGTCTTCGAACCAAAACCAACATTCCAAGTGTTTCTCCAGATCATTTCACAATCTCACCCAACTATCATTATTCCATTTCAAACACTCGTGGAAGCTTTCATTAACTTTCAGTCTATCCTGCAGCTCAATTTGAATTTAATATACAACTTGATTTGGATCGTACACCTATTCAAGGTATACCAAAAATATATGTATTTCAGCCAAGCCCAGTGGTAGAGAAATGAAACAAAGCTGACAGGTAAATTTCAATCCTATGCTTGGCATCTCGTACTCCCGATCGAACTTATCTTTAGCAACTATTCTCAAAATTTTATCGCATATGTATATTCGATACATACGTGATTCATTCAATAAGGTCACTGCATGCGACGCAATTCAAATTTGCATTTCTCGTTTCGTATGTTTCATATGGACCATCAATTCTATGCGTCGCATCGAGCCATCGCGCATCCGATCGCAAAGATCCTCCGTAATGCCTTGCATTCGAAATCGTTGTCCAACTTTTTCTGAAGTCTGGCTATGCAACTCATCTCGATACGATTTTATTTGTTGACTTGCAAATGCATCAACATTCAGGACTACGTCCGCTAGGTTACTTACCTAGACACCGTGCTTAAATTCTTCTGACGCAACTTTAAATTAACATTGCACAAAGGCCACAATCTATCTGACACAAAAGTTTACATCGAGGCGACGGTGCTCAAGGCAACAATCGCTTTGACTCAAAGTCTCTACGATGCATCTTACGTTCGATTCCTAATGAGTAGGAATTCACTAGCCAAATTTCCAACTTATTCGTCTCGTAACATTGAATATAAGTTCGATTCACACAAGCTCAATTGTAAGGTGAATCCAAATCTAACGACATAACTCGTAAGTCATTCTCTTTACCACCCGCTCGTGTATAGCACGATTCTCAAAATCGCCTAGACTTATCATCAACATGGACCACATTATATTTATTATCGATGCAATTTTATATGCAATATCACATAGGTCATCTTACGGTCTGTAATATTCAATTTGATTTGGCGATCAAGACTTTGAGGGTTAGCTGCCCCAAAGCTACGTTCGATAATTGTATATCATTAACGAAGGTCAGTTACTACGAACCATGCTATATTATTTCGGAGCCAAATCACGTTTCGACGATTTCTATGCGACTACCCAAATCTGGAGAAAACCATTTTTATCGGCGCAACTGATGTGCAACTATCCTTTAAGTAAAGTCATGCACTACCGTTGATAATTCTGTATTTTACGAAATATCTACTCACATGGAGTTCGAATCCATCTACCCACGGTCGACACCTGAGATGCTATACGTATCAAAACAATCGTCGATGACTTTATAGTCTCGCCCTGATCAATCATAAAATTTACGATCAACTAATTCGATATTTTTATATTGCTATTTTCAAAAATTCTGATATCGTAGGCCTGCCCTGTTTTGTATTCTCAAATCGTGCTTACGTTTTCTCGCGTATCGATTTCGATAGGTCATATTTATTTTGATAACACGAGGGTCAACTTTGAATCTGCATCAACGTCGACTTTAGTCCGTATTATATGCATACAAGTTCACTACAAACTTTTCCATATGCATAAACTCGTTTTCTGAATCGTCGTATCCCGCTATGCTTTGATCGCGTAACCGAGTTACCGATTATCCAACATCGAACCCTCAAGTTATACGATCATGCCCTATAAGTTTTGCGTGTTTCAGTCGTACTCAAATGAGTTTCGCCATAATGTAACCAACTATCTCTTAGGCACTAATTATCCGCATCAACCAACTCTTCACCGAAGTCGCACATCGTGTGATCCGATTACAATTCGTATCGCCTAATATTTTTATCGAGATCGCAAGTCGTGTGATTCGATTACAATTTGTCTTGTCCAAAATTTCTATCGAGATCACAAGTCGTGCGACTCGTTTATAGTTCATGTTTTCTATCCCATCGATCCGATTATTGCTTCAAGGCGTAATCATTTCGTTAGTCTCGATCGTTCGACCGACTTATAAATTTTTCGCCCGACGTATCATTCAATGATAGGAGTCACTGTCCTATCATTCCAACCGATTATCGAAGAACACTTGTATCAACATACTGTCATACAAATTTCCAATTGAGTCTCAGTACTCTTCCGTACGTTGCGGACAATCCTTCCGCAAATTACCCAATGTGTCCATAGAATCCATCACACAAGTGGTATAGCATATACCACTCAGAATCGAGTCATTCATCGCATACGTGGCACGGCATATACCACTCGAAATTCACGTCATTTCCCTCGCATCATACTCGGTATGAACCAACTGTTTATTCCAACTTACGATTTCCATAGTGATCATGCCGATCACAACGGTAACTTTTGATAAATCAAAATTCGACACAACTCGGCCAATGTATTCATTTGCCAACACAAGTTCGATGTGCAACCGAATGATTCGTTCGATCAATTTTTGATTTCAGTTCCTTCCGTTGCATCTCGTGCAACGTATTATTAAGTTTCAACCGTTGCATCTTGTGCAACATTTTAAAGTCAGTCTCCTCTATTGCATCTCATGCAACGTTTAATTCAGTTACCTCCGTTGCATCTCGTACAACGTTTTATTTCAGTTTCCTCCGTTGCATCTCGTGCAACCTTTATTTTTGATATTCAAAGCCAATACTCGAATCCGTTCAACACATTAAATTTTTAACTTTTAGTTTCCTTGTAATGCATCATTCATAACTCGTTGTATTTGATACAACAACATTTTACGACTTTTATTATATCGATGCAACCAATATTTCTCATATCGACTGTTGCATTGAAACAACAAATATTTTGATTCATATTTCTCAGTTGTTGTACTTGCAACAACAAATATCTCAATTCACATCTCGCGACTTGTTGCGCTTGCAGCAACAATTATTTTACGGCTTGTTACATTCGATGCAGCAAATATTTCACGACTTTCTTATCAAACATCATATAATTTCCAAAACACATACGGCAAAATTACACGATTTGTATTAGCCTTATTGTGTGGAACATCCAGTACGGCATCGAGTAAAGTCAAGAGTGATTTGATTGGTGGTAGGCAACTCTTTAGAATTGAAACGAAAAAAAGTGTCCTAAGGAAATTGAGCCTAGAGCACTGATACCAACTTGTCACATCCCGACCAGGAAAATCGTTCGTCCTTACATCGATTTATCCTAATCATCATCATCACTGGGAAGTGATGTTGTACGAGTCTGGAGTTTCACTCGTACAAGACAAGATGACAAGTTCTCAAATGGTTATCTTTGATTTGATATTAGCAACGAAAGAAAACAAAGTATACGAAATAATTCTCTTTATTGATAAATGAATTAAGATTAGAAAGGCTTTCAATAGCCTAACTGACTTTGTCAGATTGGCTACAACACTCAAGTTCTCTCTTGCCCACAAAAGATTTTACCGTTCCATACATCATGCCTTCTATATCTCGGCCGCATCAATCCTGTTGCAAGTCCGAGCGTCAATATGATCGCACTCCTAAATATACTACGGCTTTTCCTGCCTCAGTACGATCAAGCAAAGCTCCACTGCGAGCAGACCATTCCCTGAACCTGCCAGCAAACAAGTGGGGGATTAGCACTTTCGTCCTCGCTGTACTGATTAAAGACCCACTTAAATAAACCGACATTTGTTATGTATTGATTCATGCAACATACAATTTAGTTATCTTTATATGTTCTCCTTAGGATCTGTTTCATAGCATATTCGAAAGAAATAAAACATGTTATCATGGCAAGCATGTTATTCAATTTGCATAAGCAAGCAAGTAACCAATAGAAATATTGTATTGTTTCGTGACTTCTTACCAAACATTGACGCACTCGTCCTTGCACAGACGCAAGGTAAATATGTCTCATTCCTTCCCTGTGATGTTATAAGTGCTCTGTGCAGGATCTCCGTGTTCCTATACTTTCGACCCGTCGTTCCTCAACTATATGAAGGTAACTAGCTTTCCGGGCTAGAATGGACTTATATTTCTCAAATCGAATATGTAAGACGGCGATCGCTCTGTGCGGTTGCTAACCTAAACATCAGAGGACCCCCAAATTACTTGAGTTAGTGGCTTATCACATCAATAGCAGGTCACAAACCATCTTAATGAAGTTCACCAACAATATCGATAATCCCGTAGTCCCTCATAGGCCGAATGGTCTCAGCGCCCTGGCGAACCACATTCGAGGAAAGAAAACACCCGTACACGGGCAATATATCTTTAAGTCCATTTGACCATGCAACGCATCTTATCTTTCATTCAACCAAGCAAATTCGCCTATCTCTATTTCAATTGGCACAATGCCCCAACTTAATGTTCATCAACGAACGCCCTGAAGGCCATAAATATTTCAAAGGCGCCATACCAAATTGGACAGTTCTGCCACATTGGTGCCACATCTGTTCCCTTCACAACGAAGCCATCATTTATAAGTCTCGAGCACGTAAGTAAGCATTTATATAGTTATTCTCCATTCTTTCCGTCATGCATTCGATGCACGCCTCGATTCAGTATTTCTGTATTCTACGCCTTAGTGTTCAATGTGTTAGACTTATGTTCCTTCCTTCCGACTCATGCAACTGAGGCACGCCTCGATAGGGTATTCAATGATCTATAGCTCATGCATTGAGGCACTCATGTCGATATAGTCTTTCAATATTCTAGCATACTAACTCGTGCACGGGGACACGAATAACTTATGCACTGAGGCACTCATCGATACAGTTATCTTATGTTCTTATGGCTTGCGTACGGAGGCGCTCGCCTTTGCGATATTTAATGTTCAATAGTGACTCGTATGTTTGCTGTACGTTTTATTTTAATTGTTCTATCTAGTATTAGACACGCACTATGTTCCTCTCTCCATCGAGCCATGCCCGTAGAGTCGATAGGTTAAATTAGTATACAATTGTACATTTTAATTAAGCATGACGGACTAGGAAAGAAGAGTCAAAGTCCCCCCCACCTTAAGTCGATACGCCTTATCGTTTTGTCGAGCTGATGCGGCTCAATTTCATATCTTTGTTGCACGGCCATCTCTTCTAACTTAGTCGTTCGAACACTTTGTGCTATGTTGAATTATCCAAGTGATTTGGCCTACCCTGTCTATACTTCAGTCCGTAGCAAGGCGACGATTTGGTTTTGCGGACAATATTGCAAATAAGGTGAAATGTCGACCTCTTATATGTCAGCGTAAACATATAGCTTGCATACGAAACCAACTAAAATCAATTCTTATCTGAATCGAAATAATGCCTTGCGTCGATTCGATTTCTTATAATCTTCGAGCTGATTCAATGCTTTCTCTCGAGCCAACTTAACACTTGCATCGATCTTACTCGATGTGTTCCTCGGGTCAACGTAACTCTTTGTATTAATCCGACTCGATGCATTATCGGGAAAAGGTAACTCTTGTATCGATTCGTATCGATACCAAATCGGGTCAACGTGACTCTTCGAGTCAACGAATCAGCATAATGCACCGTGCTGTCACGCCCCAGTACCGGAATACGAGGACGGACTAGGGCAGCTACTTCATATGAGGTATATAAACGTCATACGGCGATCGTGGCTGTCAAGAGACAAGGGGGTGTATGCTACATTCAAGTCTCCTATGGTCTCACGGAGCTGCTATGTCTCAATCTCACTGTGCTTAGTGATACATCTGAGCCTGCGTCGGCAAATACTGGGCTATCGGCCGTGCGGCCACTAAGGATCCTTTGTTCTGCGCTGCCCCCGGGGCTGGCAATGCTGGAAACTGCTGAACTGGCCTTCCTGGCCTCTGCATCATAGGACAATTGGAAATCCTATGGTCTGGACTGCCACACCTCATACACAATCCGTTAGCTGAACGACACACATCCCTAGTGTGCCCACCCTTACCACAGTAAGTACATCCAATGGGCGTCCCCTGGCGCGGCTGCTGGTTCCTCGGCTGTTGAGACCGAACTGGTGCTGTTATCTCTATTACTGCCGTCCTCCGCGGCGCTTTTGACTCATGGATACGGATGTCGGGTGCTGGCGCCGATGTTTGCTGTACTGCTCCTCCGCTCCTACTCTGGGGATGAGACCTCTTCTGGCCCCCATGTCTTGTCGCCAACCTCTGTTGGGTGAGTTCATACCTCCGAGCTGCCGTTAAAACGGCGTCAAAGGTCTGATAGTTGTGCCCTTCCACTAGCTGTAGAATCTCCAAATGAAGTCCTTGCTGGAATCTTATTGCCTTCTCCGGCTCCGTAGCCACCATCGTCGGCGCAAACTGCTTAGTCTGCAGAACTCCGCTGCATATCCATCCACTGTCTTACCAGCCTGTTTAAGACTGATGAACCTCTGCTGTAGCTCATACCGTGCTGCCACGCCAAAGTACTTGGCCTTAAATCTGGTACTGAAGCTATCCCAAGGAACAGGACGCCCCATGCCAACCTCCTCCGATGCCCACCAGTCGCGGGCGAGATCCTGAAGTAACAGCCTGACTTGGTCAACTTTCTCTTCTGCCGGAACCTTAGCTGCAGTCAATATGGCCTCAGTATCCCGAAGCTCCTGAATCATTTCTGACACTTCTCTCAAGGGCTACTTGTAACCCCTGATTCAATAGCACATTCTGCTCTTGCTGCCGAGTCTGTTGTTGCTGTTGGGCTGCCACCTGACGCTGCTGAGTGGCCAGAAACCCCCTGATGACCTCCAGAAGGGTTACGGCATCATGTACTGCCGCGGCTGCCGGCACCGCTGGGGGTGCAGGAGTTTCCAGAACCTGCGGTTCCACTGGCTCTGATATCTCCTCCACTCGAATCTGATTAGGAGAAGGTATACTCTCCGGCTGCTGCCCCGTCGAGCCATGCTCTACTGGACGCTCTTCCACGTTGGCCTCACCAGCTACTGAGTAGGAAGCACCCCTATAGGAAAAGATACATGATATCAAACGACAGGACGAGGACGATTCGAGGATACAATTTAGGTTATCAATCAAGGCGAGGAAAAAGAAATTGAGGCAAAAGATTCAAAGGGCACAAGTTTGATTGAGACTCCTATAATAGTAACACCCCACTAGTCTGAAAACTAGACCTGCATGGGCCACCAATAAAACCTTGTCACGCCCAGTACCGGAATACGAGGACGGACTAGGCCAGCTACTCCATATGAGGTATATAAACGTCATACGGCGATCGTGGCTGTCAAGAGACAAGGGGGTGTATGCTACATTCAAGTCTTATATGGTCTCACGGAGCAGCTATGTCTCAATCTTTCAAGCAAGAAAATCACCAAGTAATGAACACATAAGATAAAGCAGTAAGGCGTCCCCGACGCTTCATCAAAATGATCATGGGGATCTAGCTTTATAAGTTAGCTAGTCCAGAGAGTCATAGGTACATAATTATATTCAACTGCAGTCTGATTTAATTACAAATTATGCAAAGACAAAATGTCTAGATTAGCCGGCTAAACAAGTGCCGGTGGCGAAATGCCAGTACAGAAGTAAAGATACTAGAGTGGTGGAGAAGAAACCCACTCGAGTCCTCCGCCAACCATGCTCCTAGTATGCACCATTGACGTCAGGGAGGAAGGCCGGATCCTCAGGCTCTGCTACGGGATCTGGCCAAACAAAACCAGCGGGGTCAGCCCCGAATAGCAAGTACCACAAGGGAGCACAAAAGAGTGAGAAAAAAACCAATCATAAAATAATAATAATAGTAATAAAGGCTTCCGGTCGTAACCTTGGTCCATAGCCTGTCCCAGCACGATAGCTCAATCCAACAACCAAACAAGGACATGGGTTGGGCCACGCACCATGACAGTCCATGTCCCTTGGCTACTAATCGGTAGTTACAAGATACAAACAAGTCGTTTTCAAGCGGCCAATCAGTCCTACGGCTTTATATGAAATTGTCTGGATTATTCCAGTAATGCGAATCATAGGAATCCTCATATCGTGTCAACCCAGCAGGGCTAGCCAAACCATCATACATATACGCGTAGCTCTTAGTTTATGCACCGGTCCCTCGTGAGGCCACCGTGCCAAAATATATAACACATAGCACATCGGAGTCGAATATAGCCATTCGCTATAGGCGAATGAAACCATATCCGTGGCGGCCAACCCGACACGTCAGGACTGGACCTGGGGTGGCTAGTATGGCACGATCTCGGGATTCTTCCCTCCCAATGCATCTACCAAGTTAGTTGCCTAGTTAATCCCAAGGTTATCCTGGGAGTTTACCTGTCGTGGTCACAAGTGCACTCCCCTAGATGTCGTACAACGTACGAGTACCCCAAGGAGGGATCCGTACTGGCTCAGGGAGTCATACGTATGTGCCCCCTTCTTGGTGTAATACAACACTCAACAAGTACCATGTCATTGTTACCTGACAATTCATTATGTAAACACTGGACTCTTGGATGTACTGGCGGATATCACGTAGGAACACTTAGCACATAGGATAGCACTTCAGTGCTCACATAGGTTGTACCATAGTACACACATAGGTTATCTAGTACTTGCATAGGAAGTCAGATAGAATGAGGACCATACACATTCATGCGGCCAAGGGTCATGTGACAAAACAGGCAGCTCTCAAGACTGCATGCGGCCAGGAAAGTCCAGGTGACTAGCTGCACTCCACCAAGGCTCATGCGGCCAGACTGCTTGAGACAGACCGCATGCAGCCAGGGCGAAGAGGGGCGCATGCGGCTCGCGGTAGCAAAGGCGCATGCGGCCAGGCGGGGCGAGCTCATGCGGCTCGCAGAAGCGGGCTTATGCGGTTGGATTGTGAAGTAGTCTATGCGGCTGAGAAAGGAGCGACACATACGGCAGTGAGGGAAAAAGTCTATGCGGCTCGGATAAGCAGGGCGCATGCGGCTGGAAAGTAGCTGGATCTCATGCGGCCAGAGAATGGAACTAGCTCATGCGGCTGAGAATTAAATCTTCATGCGGCTGGGGAGTTAAATCCCTGCCGCATAGGCCATGCGGCCAAGTAATGCCGCAAAGCTTATGCGGCCAGGAAGGGAACTTGTCATAGGTAGGCTATGCGGCTAAGCTTGTGCGGCTGTGAACTGTTCTTCTTCTCTATCTTTCTGAGAAGAAGAACCCTTCAAGCCATGGCTCCCAAGCTCCATGAATCTTTCATCCAGAGTCCAAATCCGAACTTCCATAGGTTAAAATGGGGTAGAACGAAATTCTCTACAACATAGAACCATCAAAACTCGAAAATAACCAGATTTAATAGATCAAAACCCATAAAATCCGAAACTACTTCAAGCTTAGATCTACTCAAATCTATCCATCAAAACCGAAAATGCTAAGTACTAAACTTGATGAGGATGTTAAGAAGAACAAAATGGAACAATAAAATCAAAAAAATATCAAAGATCACAAATCTCCTCTTTGAGCAAGTTGTACTTGCCTAAGTGGGTTGGTAGTTGAGGAATTGAATGAAGGAGTGAATAAGGAGAGAGAGTGAGGAAGAGATTATAAATAGGGGTTGGGGTTTGCTTAAGGAAACCCTAATCTCTAATGACATGCTTAAAGCTACATGCAACAATTAATCAAAAATTAAATATAGATTGGACACATGCTAAATACAGGATAATTATGTAAAATACATATATCGGGATTGGGGAGTGACATCTCTACCCTCCTTAGAAAAATTTCGTCCTCGAAATTTCGTACAAGACAAGATAGAGAAATCAAAGCAAGCAAGATATTAACTACAAGGCTAACTAGGCATGCAATCTTATCAAGTTTAACAGGTATATGAAAACAACCATCCATCATTATGGGCGCAGAAAAATAGGAATTCATATTCCGAAGGTATAAGCATAAGTATACCTTCCGAGTCGAACAAGTGCGGATATCGAGACCTAATCTCGTCCTCGCGCTCCCACGTCGACTCTCCCGGTGAGTGATGGCCCCAAGCGACACGGACAAGTTTAATAGTCCGGTTCTTGAGCACCTTCTCTCACCGATCCAAAATAGATACGGGTTGCTCCTCATAAGTCAGGTCGGTACCGACGACCAGCTCGAAATGATCGAGGATGTGACTCGGATCCGGGACATACCGACGCAACTGAGATACATGAAACACATCATGCACATCACGTAGCGAAGGTGGAAGGGCTAGACGATAAGCAACATCGCCAACCCGAATGATAATCTCAAATGGACCAACGAATCTTGGACTAAGCTTTCCTCGGATTCTAAATCTAATGATACCCCGAGTAGACGAAATCTGCAGAAACACTTGGTCACCAACACCAAATTCTAGAGGCCTACGATGTTGATCTGCCCAGTGTCTGTGTCTGTCCTGCACAACCCAAAGCCGTTCTCTGATCAACTTGACGGTCTCCACGGTCTGCGTGATCATCTTCGGTCCCAACAACTTTCGTTCCCCCACGTCGTCCCATGCCAGAGGGGACCTGCATTTTCTTCCATATAATGCTTCAAACGGTGCCATCTGTATACTGGCCTGATAACTATTATTGTAGGAGAACTCTACCAAATGAAGATGATCTTCCCAAGTTCTGCCAAAGTCTAAGGTACAAGCCCGTAGCATATCTTCCAAGGTCTGAATGGTTCTCTCTGATTGTCCATCCGTCTGCGGATGATAGGCTGTACTGAACCTCAACTTGGTACCTAAACTGCGATGCAAACTCTGCCAAAAGTGAGAGGTGAACCGGATGTCTCGATCTGATATTATGCTAACGGGAATACCATGTTGCCTCACTATCTGCTTCATATACATTTCTGGCAACTGCTCAGTAGACTGCCCTACTCTGAAGGGGAGAAAATGAGCAACCTTCGTGAGCCGATCCACGATTACCCAAACTGCATTTTGACCGGTCGGTGTTCTAGGTAAATCGATCACAAAGTCTATTGTGATGTGCTCCCACTTCCACTCTGGAATAGGAAGCGGTTGTAACAATCCTGCTGGTCTTTGCTGCTCTGCCTTCACTTGCTGACATACCAAACATCTGGATACATACCTAGCTATTTTCCTCTTCATGCCATTCCACCAAAAGTGCTTCTTTATATCCTGGTACATCTTCGTGCCTCCGGGATGAATGGAATAAGGAAAACTATGAGCCTCTGACATAACTTCCTGTCGAAGGTCTCCACTTGGTACACAAAGACGGGTTCCGAACCTAAGTGTATCATCCTCGTGTATTACTAACTCCTTCCTGAGGCCTGACTCACACTCTGATCGAAGTTTCTGGATTCACGGATCCTCTGCCTGGGCTGCTCTAATCCTCTCTACTAAAGTAGACTGAATCTGCAAACTGGCCATAACTCCTGTATCTTGCGGCAAGATCACTTCAATTCCTATTTCCTGGAGGTCTTCCAAAATATGCCTCTGCGAGGTTAAAATAAATGCACCACCTCTTCTGCTTAAAGCATCAGCTACTACATTCGCCTTACCTGGGTGATACTGAAGATCTACATCAAAGTCCTTCAGCAATTCCAACCATCTCCTCTGCCTCATGTTCAGGTCCCTCTGGGTGAATACATACTTTAAGCTCTTATGATCAGTGTAAATCTCCACTCGATCCCCATATAAATAGTGCCTCCATAACTTAAGCGAAAACACTACTGCAGCTAATTCCAGGTCGTGAGTCGGATAGTTCTTCTCATGGTCCCGAAGCTGTCGAGATGCATATGCTATCACCTTACCATGCTACATTAATACACACCCAAGTCCTTTCCCGGATGCGTCATAATATACTGTAAACCCTCCTGATCCTACTGGAAGGGTCAAGATTGGGGCTGAGATTAATCTCTTCTTCAACTCTTCAAATGATGTCTGATACCCTGCTGACCAAACAAACTCTACGTCCTTACGTGTCAAACGCGTCAAGGGCGCCGAAATCCTGGCAAAGTCTGCCACGAACCTCCTATAGTAACCTGCCAATCCCAAGAAACTATGCACTTCTGCTACCGTCTTCGGAACTGGCCAATTCTCCACTGCCTCAACCTTCTTCGGGTCTACTGATACTCCTGCTCCAGAAATAATGTGTCCCAGGAACGATATGTGATCCAACCAAAACTCACATTTACTAAGCTTCTCATAAAGTTGATGGTTCCTCAAGGTCTGCAAAACGGTCCGGAGATGTTTCTCATGTTCTTCTTTACTGCTGGAATAGACAAGGATGTCATCTATAAATACTACTACAAACTTATCCAAATAGGGTAAAAAGATGCGATTCATCAAATCCATGAATACTGCTGGGGCATTAGTCAGTCCAAATGGCATTACCAGAAACTCATAATGCCCATACCTAGATCTGAATGTTGTCTTGGGTATATCCTGCTCCCGGACCCTTACTTGGTAATATCCCGATCGAAGATCAACCTTAGAGAAGACGCAGGCCTTACTCACTTGATCAAACAAGTCATCAATCCTTGGTAATGGATACTTGTTCTTCACTGTCACTGCATTCAACTGCCGGTAGTCAATGCACATTCGTGTCGATCCATCCTTCTTGGGACTAAAATCACCGGTACTGCCCAGGGCGATTCACTATCTCGGATAAACTGCTTCGCCTTCAGTTCTTCTTCATGCTGGTACAACTTGTCCAACTCTGACTGCGACATTCTATAAACTCTGCCAACCTTAGGCTCCGTTCCAGGATTCAACTCTATGCAAAACTCCACACTTCTCACTGGTGGTAATCCTGGAAGCTCATCTGGAAAGACATCAAGGAACTCTCTGACTACTCTTGGAATCTGCTCCTGCTCTGTCATTACTTCTGCGACAATGCCCTTGGGTTGATCCTCCAATGTTCAAACAAAGACGAACTCCTCAATGCCAGGTATATTAAATACTACCCTACCTCCTCGACAATCTATAGTCGCGTGACTGTCTCTCAACCAGTCCATGCCTAGGACGATGTCAAAGTTGCCCATAGGGAACTCGATCAAGGATGCGGGCATTAAACGCCCACATACTACGACCGGACATGCTATGCACACTCTACTAACTTCTACGAGCCTATTACCAGTGAGTATATTCATCCTCTCTGGCAATGTCCCGAACTCCAATCCAATACGTTCGCAAATCGTGCAGATATAAAAGAGTGGGTAGCCCCTGAATCAAACAATGCCATGGCAGGAAAAGAGGTGACAGAAATATTACCTGCAACCACGTCGCCTGAAGCTAGTGCATCCTCCAGTGATAAGGTGAAGGCCTGGCCCTGACCTTGCGGAGCTCCCTGTGTTGCCTTCCTCGACCATACTGCTGCTGCGGCCTCTGCGAGCCTTCCTGATTCTGTGCTTGGTGATACATCTGAGCCTGCGTCGGCAAATGCTGGGCTATCGGCCGTGCGGCCACTGCAGGTCCTCTGTTCTGCGCTGCCCCCGGGGCTGGCAATGCTGGAAACTGCTGAACTGGTCCCCTGGCCTCTGTCATAGGACAATTGGCAATCCTATGGTCTGGACTGCCACACCTCAAACACAATCCGTTAGCTGAACGACACACATCCCTAGTGTGCCCACCCTTACCACAGTAAGTACATCCAATGGGCGCCCCCTGGCGTGGCTGCTGGTTCCTCGGCTGTGAGACCGAACTGGTGCTGTTATCTCTGTTACTGCCATCCTCCGCGGTGCTCCTGACTCATGGATACGGATGCCGGGTGCTGGCGCCGATGTTCGCTGTACTGCTCCTCCGCTCCACTCTGGGGATAAGACCTCTTCTGGCCCCCATGTCTTGTCGCCAACCTCTGTTGGATGAGTTCATGCCTCCGAGCTACCGTTAAAACGCGTCAAAGGTCTGATAGTTGTGCCCTTCCACTAGCTGTAGAATCTCCAAATGAAGTCCTTGCTGGAATCTCATTGCCTTCTCCGGCTCCGTAGCCACCATCGTCGGCAAACCGGCTTAGTCTGCAGAACTCCGCTGCATATCCATCCACTGTCTTACCAGCCTGTTTAAGACTGATAAACCTCTGCTGTAGCTCATACCGTGCCACCACGCCAAAGTACTTGCCTTGAATCTGGTACTGAAGCTATCCCAAGGAACAGGATGCCCCATGCCATCCTCCTCCGATGCCCACCAGTCGCGGGCGAGATCCTGAAGTAACAGCCTGACTTGGTCAACTTTCTCTTCTGCCGGAACCTTAGCTGCAGTCAATATGGCCTCAGTATCCTGAAGCCAAGCATCCGCCGTGATGGCATCCTCCGTGCCATCAAAATATCTCGGTTAAGTCGGCAAAACCTTCCCGAAGCTCCTGAATCATTCCTGACACTTTTCAAGGGCTACTTGTAACCCCTGATTCAATAGCACATTCTGCTCTTGCTGCCGAGTCTGTTTGCTGTTGGGCTGCCACCTGACGCTGCTGAGTAGCCAAAACCCCCGGATGACCTCCAGAAGGGTTGCGACATCAGGTACTGCCGCGGCTGCCGGTACCGCTGGGGGTGCAGGAGTTTCCAGAACCTGCGGTTCCACTGGCTCTGATATCTCCTCCACTTGAATCTGATCAGGAGAAGGTATCCTCTCCGGCTGCTGCCCCGTCGAGCCATGCTCTACTGGACGCTCCTCCACGTTGGCCTCACCAGCTACTGAGTAGGAAGCACCCCTATAGGGAAAGATACATGATATCAAACGACAGGACGAGGACGATTCGAGATACAATTCAGGTTATCACTCAAGGCGAGGAAAGAGAAATTGAGGCAAGAGATTCAAAGGGAACAAGTTTGATTGAGAATCCTATAATAGTAACACCCCACAAGTCTGAAAACCAGACCTGCATGGGCCACCAATAAAACCTTGTCACGCCCCAGTACCGGAATACGAGGACGGACTAGGCCAGCTACTCCATATGAGGTTATAAACATCATACGGCGATCGTGGCTGTCAAGAGACAAGGGTGTATGCTACATTCAAGTCTCCTATGGTCTCACGGAGCTGCTATGTCTCAATCTTTCAAGCAAGGAAATCACCAAGTAATGAACACATAAGATAAAGTAAGGCGTCCCCGACGCTTCATCAAAATGATCATGGGGATCTAGCTTTATAAGTTAGCTAGTCCAGAGAGTCATAGGTACATAATTGTATTCAGCTGCAGTCTGATTTAATTACAAATTATGCAAAGACAAAATGTCCAGATTAGTCGGCTAAACAAGTGTCGGTGGAAATGCCAGTACAAAAGTAAAGATACTAGAGTGGTGGAGAAGAAACCCACTCGAGTCCCCCGCCAGCCATGCTCCTAGTATGCACCATTGACGTCAGGAGGAAGGCCGGATCCTCAGGCTCTGCTACGAGATCTGGCCAAACAAAACCAGCGGGGTCAGCCCCGAATAGCAAGTACCACAAGGAGCACAAAAGAGTGAGAAAAATCAATCATAAAATAATAATAATAATAGTAATAAAGGCTTCCGTCGTAACCTTGGTCCATAGCCTGTCCCAGCACGATAGCCCAACCCAACAACCAACAAGGACATGGGTTGGGCCACGCACCATGACAGTCCATGTCCTTGGCTACTAATCGGTAGTTACAAGACACAAACAAGTCATTTTCAAGCGGCCAATCATTCCTACGGCTTTCTATAAATTGTCTGGATTATTCCAGTAATGCGAATCATAGGAATCCTCATATCGTGTCAACCCAGCAGGGCTAGCCAAACCATCATACATATACGCGTAGCTCTTAGTTTATGCACCGGTCCTCGTGAGGCCAACGTGCTAAAATACATAACACATAGCACATCGGAGTCGAATATAGCCATTCGCTATAGGCGAATGAAACCATATCCGTGGCGGCCAACCCGACACGTCAGGACTGGACTGGGGGGCTAGTATGGCACGATCTCGGGATTCTTTCTCCCAATGCATCTACCAAGTTAGTTGCCTAGTTAATCCCTAGGTTATCCTGGGAGTTCACCTGTCGTGGTCAAGTGCACTCCCCTAGATGTCGTACAACGTACGAGTACCCCAAGGAGGGATCCGTACGGCTCAGGGAGTCATAGTATGTGCCCCCTTCTTGGTGTAATGCAACACTCAACAAGTAAGTACCACGTTATTGTTACCTGACAATTCATTATGTAAACACTGGACTCTTGGATGTACTCGCGGATATCACGTAGGAACATTAGCACATAGGATAGCACTTCAGTGCTCACATAGGTTGTACCATAGTACACACATGGTTATCCAGCACTTGCATAAGAAGTCAGATAGAATGAGGACCATACACATTCATGCGGCCAAGGGTCATGTGACAAAACAGGCAGCTCTCAAGACTGCATGCGGCCAGGGAAGTCCAGGTGACTAGCTGCACTCCACCAAGGCTCATACGGCCAGACTGCTTGAGACAGACCGCATGCAGCCAGGGCGAAGATGGGCGCATGCGGCTCGCGGTAGCAAAGGCACATGCGGCCCAGACGGGGCGAGCTCATGCGGCTCGCGGAAGCGGGCTTATGCGGTTGGATTGTGAAGTAGTCTATGCGACTGAGAAAGGAGCGGCACATGCGGCAGTGAGGGAAAAAGTCCATACGGCTCGGATAATCAAGGCGCATGCGGCTCGGATAAGCAGGGCGCATGCGGCTCGGATAAGCAGGACGCATGCTGCTGGAAAGTAGCTGGATCTCATGCGGCCAGAGAATGGAACTAGCTCATGCAGCTGAGAATTAAATCTTCATGCGGCTGGGGAGTTAAATCCCTGCCGCATAGGCCATGCGGCCAAGTAATGCCGCAAAGCTTATGCGGCCAGAAAGGGAACTTGTCATAGGTAGGCTATGCGACTAAGCTCGTGCGGCTGTGAACTGTTCTTCTTCTCCATCTTTCCGTGAAGAAGAACCCTTCAAGCCATGGCTCCCAAGCTCCATGAATCTTTCATCCAGAGTCCAAATCCGAACTTCCATAGGTCAAAATGGGGTAGAACGAATTTTTCTACAACATATAACCATCAAAACTCAAAAATAACCAGATTTAATAGGTCAAAACCCATAAAATCCGAAACTACTTCAAGCTTAGATCTACTCAAATCCGTCCATCAAAACCAAAAATGCTAAGTACTAAACTTGATGAGGATGTTAAGAAGAACAAAATAGAACAATAAAATCAAAGAAATATCAAAGATCACAAATCTCCTCTTTGAGCAAGTTGTACTTGCCTAAGTGGGTTGGTAGTTGAGGAATTGAATGAAGGAGTGAATGAGGAGAGAGAGTGAGGAAGAGATTATAAATAGGGGTTGGGGTTTGCTTAAGGAAACCCTAATCTCTAATGACATGCTTAAAGCTACATGCAACATTAATTGAAAATTAAATATAGATTGGGCACATGCTAAATACAGGATAATTAAGTAAAATATATATCGGGATTGGGGAGTGACACGTGCAGAGCGGGGCATTACAAGTAGAAAGCGTCAAGATACAGAGAGATTGCTGGACGATCGAGACGGTACTAGTGTAGTGAGTCATGAGCTAGTTATTTGCGTTTACAACTCGGCATGGCGAGCGCTTGCGAGGATGACTGAGGATGACACTCTATGCACTATGAATAATGCGCATGAAGAACCAGGTCGACCCCACGATGCTGGCTCGAGAGTTATGCAGGGGGCTATCCAAAATAAATAATGCCTATTCTTGGACCGTGCGGGGCATATGCTCCATAGGAAGATGGAAGGAGATCAATGGAGTGCTTAGACAAGAGACGGCAACCATACTTGCTCTTTTCGAAACAAAAATCAAGGGAAAAGCGATTCTGGATAGGAGAACCTGTATCAACTGGGAGCAGTGTCACAATCTCTATCTCTGTAATATGGCTCGTATTTGGGTCCGTTGGGATCAGCGATGTTGGGACGGGAAGTCATACTCCGGTCTGAGCAAGTGATAGCAGTAAAAATGTCCAACAAAGGGGGCTTTAAACTCATATTTGGCAAAGTATATGGTAGCAATGACAAGAGAGCTAGAGAAGTGCTTTGGAAGGAACTTATCGAGCTGAGTACAGCTACTGACGAAGGCAAGCTCTTATTTTTCGTTATGGAGGACTTTAATGTAATATTATATTCACATGAGAAGGCAGGGGTCGTTTAGTCCCTAATCCTATTCTCTTCGAGTTTTAGAACTGTATTACCAAGTAAAGATTGAAGGAACTTGAGCGAAGCGGGCACATATGGACATGGCATAATAAAGTAATGGTGAACTGGCTTGTCATCTTGATCGCGGGGTAACAGCACCTGGTTCACCACGTACCCTTATGTCACTGCTAAAGACTCGAGGCCGATACTAGCGATCACTCACCTATCCAGGTTACCATTATCGAAAGCCAGTTGATACATCGGCCTTTCAAATATGCTAACAGCTGGCATCTTATGGCTGGATACAATAAAGAAGTGGCTAGGGGGTTACAACATGTTATAGGAAATCTACGATATGTCTTAATAAAGAAACTCAAGGTGGTGAAAGGGCTATTGAAGACTTGGTATCATAGGCAGCCCAGAACGAATGTTGAGTCCAAGGCTGAGGAGCAGTGTATCGTCCAAAACTCTCTCCAAACTGATATATGAACCCTTTGATGGGGGCTACGGAGGCTCGACTTTGAGGAAACCCGACTTCTTTGAATGCAATAGGAGATTTGCTTGCACAACGAGCAAAATGCTCTTGGCTTAAGGATGGGGACAGGTGCAGTAAGTTTTTCTATGAGGTGGTTCATGCCCGACAACACCGCAATAGTATTATAAGCTTGATTGGAGGAGATAGAAAGGTGGTCAACTCACAATCTGGCATTTGACAAGAAGCTATCATGTACTACTCAGACCTATACAACCAAACTAATTATTCATCAGTGTTTCCATCTTTGGTTTGTAAAAGCTTGTCACTAGTTATGGAAACTGCGAACTGCTGGCTCCTATTACTATAGCGGAACTCGAGTCCATCGTCAAAAGTGTAGATCCAAACAAAGCTCCCGGGCCTGACAGATTCAATAGTAAGTTTTATAAAATCTACTGGAATCAAATCGAACAACATATCCAGGAGGTGGTTCAAGATTTTTTCTTGCATGGTAAGCTGCTAAAGGAACTCAATCATACGTTCCTCACATTGGTGCCAAAGGTGGAGGAGGATACGTCACTATCAGATTTTCGTCTGATATCCTACTATAATTATTTATATAAAATAATTACGCATCTTATGTGCCAAAGAATGAGTATAATTATACAGGTCATGATCTTCCCGAATCAGGCAGCCTTTATAAAGGGGTGCTCTATATCAGAACATAGTATGTTAATGCATGAGATGGTTAGAGACTTCAACAAGGTGGGGGTGTCACGACCCGCACCCAGTGTAGGGTACAAGAAGTGGGTACGTCCAGCCTACACCGTAGTATCGGCGGGTAGAACGGTGTTCTAGATCACAATTAAAACTAAATAATATGATATACTCTCCGTATGGAGGACAATCACAGCAGGATACAACTCAATCACCAAAACTAGAAGTAGCACGATAAGATAACTACAAATCCACAAGAGAAGTACAACAGAGAGAAATAAATCTCGGTGTTATCAACACCAACTCAAATAAGCATAAAATAAATACAACTCAAGACAACTGAAAATAAAATAAGAAAAACTCTAGCCATCTACTCCAACCTCTACTGTGTCTCCTCTAGGCTAGCAGGTAACCTCCAAGCTATCTGTAAAATTTATCAAAAGGTCCAGTCAGGACAGGAACGAGCATAATACATCTCACGCAGTTCATATCATGGCAGAAAATGTAAAGCATGCAAAAGAGTAAGATACTTGAACCGTAAGAAGATGTACACAAAAACAAGAGAGATATTTGTAAACTGGAAATATATACATGATAAGTAAAGAACTGTAAGTGACTAGTGATTCAGAACACAAAATGGTTATGTAAACGGTACGATGTTGCACACGAGTAATCTATAGAGGTTCACACGATTTAGATTGATCACATAACCACTTCTACTCCCCCATCCCCAATCAATACACAAGAATCCAGTCAAGTTTGTTATTGCACACGAAGTATAGTTGTACACGATGATCATGTGAGCACATGAGAGTACACGATTTCACATGATTTGCACACGAATAACACGAACATAAGGAGTGCACGATACCTATGATAAAGTACATGAACATAAAATACCCGATGTATCCGCTAAGGGGATAACATCGCATGAAAAGATCCATATAGTACCAATCCGTGATAACAAGTGTCAGCATCAAGTAAAGTAATCTAGAGCATGATTATAAGTCCTAGCAAGTATGAAATGATCAGAGAATGTACTCGTCTGATACCCTGAACAGCTGACATAAAAAGATGGCCAACTAGAGTCACAAAGTCCTAATAATAATATAATAATAAATTAATGAATAATAACAGTAATAATAAATATATAATACTAATAACAATGTTTTAATAATATTAATTAAAATAATCAAAAAATAACACAGTAAATAAAAGAAGATTTTTAAGAAGGAGGAGAGAGAAAAGAAGTTGGGGAAAAGAGGTGAGAGAGAGGGGAAGGGCGAGAGAGAGGGAGTGAAGGATGTGCTCACCGACGAGAGAGAAGGGATGTACCGGAGTTTGCCAGCGGTGTCCGGGCGCTGGGGCAGCGTCGAGCTCGCAGACGCGCGGCGGTGCACCGCAAGTGGGCGACTGGCACGGCAGTTCGAGGGGAGCAGGAAGTCGGAGGGATCGGTGGCGGAGAATGCGATGGCGCGGTCGGAGAGGAGAGAGGGGCGCGGTTGTAAAAACTCCTAAATTTTTACTATTTTTTATTTATTTATTTATTAATTTGCATGGATTTAAAATTTTTGGTATGGTATGTCACGTAGTCGTATTGTACGTCGTATGCGAAATTTTATTTTGCTCGACGAGTGCGAATATGTGCGAGCGTACATATTTTATAAAAACATTTTCTTTTCTATTTTATTACACTTTCAAAATATTATATAGAATTATTATTCTTGCTATGGAAAGCCTATTGTTTTTAGCAGTTATTAATAATAAAATTCTTCGTACAAAAATATTTATTTCATTTATTTTAATAATGTATTTTCGAAATTTCTTAATATTAATATTTTATTATTCCAAAAAGATTTATTATTCAAAAAGATTTATTATTTTCGAAATTAATTATTATGGTATTTTTGGAAAACATATTTTTGAAATAATTGTGACAGTTTAAATTTTGATTTGATTCCATGGATACCTAAATAATAAACTATCTATATTTAAATTGATTTGATTTTAAACTAAAGGTATTTTAATTTGATTTAAATTAGAATTGATTTTGGATTTGGATTGGAATTGATTGCTTTGAATTAAATTGGGAATATCTAAATTGGGTTTGAATCAATCCTAATCTCTATCTTATTGGGAATTTCCACATCCTATAAATATAGGCAGGTACTCCTCCAACTTTTTAATCTTCCACAAATTCCTCCACACAAATATTTTCCACAAGTGAGTGCCTCGTGTCGGTGTTCCATCCATCCTCAATGTGCGTGCCTCATGTCCATGTCCAACATTTTCGTGACGGCCTCGGGTCCGACCCCGGTGACTCTCTTATTCCATTCTTTGTACATGTACAATTATTTTTTTCGTGTCGGACACATCCCCGACACAATAATAATTTCTAATCCTAACCCTAGTTACTCCTCCATCCTCCACCTTGTCCCGTCCCGTCCTCTACCACCTACACCAGCTAGCACCAAACCAACCCAAACCCACAGATACATCCCCGTCACCACCACAGGCACAGCACCCTACTGCCCCCCGGCCAACACCAGAAAATACACTACCTGCTTTCCGACCTCCGGCCAACAACTCCCCGACCCCTCGACCATCTCCACCGCCTTCACCATCGACACAACCCAGCCAAAAAAAAAAAAAAAAAAAAAGAAGAAGAACAGTAGAAACCACCTCCGCCGCCGCGGCCAGCCTTGCGACAACCCTCCTCGCCACCACCAATCAAACCAACACCACCATTGGCGAAGCCAAAACCTCCACCACCACCGTCACCGGCGCAACCCGCCGGCGACCCAAGGAAGCCCACAACAAGCAGAGAAAAGAAATCAAAAACCCAAACCTTACCCGACCTCCGCCGTCGCCGTCGATCGTGGCCGGAACTCCGCTCTTCCTCTCCCGCCGTCCGGCACTGCGACCAACAGCTCCACCGGATCTGGCCACAACGGCAGCGCCGCGCCACCGTGTGGCTACACCTACGCCACCGAGCGAGCCCTAGCCGACCGCTCTTCAACCAGAGCCTCCGCGCCGCTCCGCCGGCCGGATCCCCCCAAAACCCTCCTTGCCTCCGCCACCTCTTCCTTCTCCGGCCGCCGCCAGGCTCGTAGCCAGATCCGTCGGTGCCCTAGCCCGCTAAGCTCGCCGCCACTCCGCTCCTTCCGACCAAGACTCGTCGCCACCCTTTTTCCTTGCGTCGGCCGACCCTCCGGCGCCATCCATCGTGAGCCGCCGGATCGCCACCCTTCTCTCTCGGTCCCGCAGCCACTGACCGCCTCCGAACCCCGTTCACCGCAGCCTCTCCGCTTCCTTCCTCTCTCCGGCAACCCAGCTCGCCGCGCCCTTCGTCCCGATCCGCTCCCCCTCTCAGTCGCCCATTCTCGTTCTTCTCTCTCACCTTCTCTCTTTAGTCTCTTCATCTCCCATTATTTTGTGTTTTTTTTTTCTTAAAGTTGATTACTGAGAAGAGAGCAGTAACTTTTTCATTGTTTACTTTTTTTTTATTTTATTTTATTTTTTTTATTTATTTATTTAATATCTATATATTATTATATGTTTTATTATGTATTATTATTATTATTATTATTATTATTATTATACCTTGTTTGTTATAGTATTATTATAATTACCAAACATTATTTTTAAAAAAAATTATTAGTACTTGATCCTTGTGGAAATATCTATGAGAACATAATAGTACTGCTATTGTTTTGTCATATTTTTATTATTATGTTTTTATTTTTCTTATAACTTTTTATACATATCTTATTATTTTAGTAAATGCTGTTTGTTATGCTGCGGTTTTGCTCCATTTTACTTTCGTTATTATTCTTACTATCGTATTTTTAGTGTCTATGATTAAAGTTTATTACAAGTTATTGATTGATTTAGGTATCTAGGTATAATAAGCCTTTCAAAATCTTCCTTGTAAAATATCTATACACAGTTTTATATCAATATTATTTAGCATGATCATATTTTGAACTTGGTTTTAAAAGCCTAAATAATTTTTCAGATTATTAATATTTATTTAAATTATTTTACTAAAAGAATATAGTTCTCTATTTATAAACTTTCATGTGGACGAACTTTGAGTTTTTGCCTATAAACGATTTTCGATAAAGTATAGTTTCAATTATTATAAATGGTTTTCTAAATCGTATATATATTATTTATCTAATTTCCTTCGAATATCCTCTTGTCCATAACTAAGTCCATTCCTTCCTATTCCCTTCCAATTCAAGCCTACCTTATGTCCACCCTAACTAAATTGACCCTTCTGGACTCAATGGAACCATCCGTGCCCCCATCCGAGGTCACCTTGTACAGTTGTTGCACCAAAGTTGCAGATCGTGCCACCTTGATCATTACAGCACACCAGGCGTACAATCAGGCAAGACACCTTGCCATTAGCTGTTTAATTATTTTTAGCTCATATTTCATGCATGTCTATTATTTTCTTTATAAACTGTGATACATGGCATAACTGTTCTTTTATATTTCTGCTGTGTATTATTTTTCTTACAAATTAAACCTAGATTTAAGGGACCACCTTGTGTGTCGCATTCATTGGCCTTGACACGTTGTAAACACGAAGTTGTGTGTCGCATATAGAACACGAAAGTGCGTGATTGGCTGGCCACCAGTACGTACAAGCCGTGCGATAGGAATAACCGCTAATAGAGGTTGCATGCTAGTTTGACTTAGCGGTTATAGTGGTTTGTGTTGTGGATACAACACAGTAGGCATTGGGCGGGGAGGACAATTCCTTAGCGTATGGGCTTCGATGCACTTCCCTTGTGACCCGGACTCTCCGCTGGAGATACGGGGTTGATGACACATGATTACCCATGCTCTTCCTGCTGGGGCCTCTGGTGCCCAAGAGGGGGACTATGCCGATCCTATTCAGCCAGGGCCCATGCATAGGAAGGATTGTTCTTAACAACATTTCACTTAGAATGGTTAGGCACCCTATCCGTTAGGTATGAGTACTTTTGGTTTGGGTACTTGTATCTGACCGTGACTTGGAACAATAACTTGTCGCGGATTAGTTTGTCACTTCTTGTCCTTGTTTGGTTGTAGGTGTGACTTACTACTTCGATGAGAAGATATTGAACCTTGTTGGGGTCCGGATACCATATCGGATTCTTAGCATGGGAAGATACGTCGCCGTGAATTAGTTTACCATCTTCTGTCCTTGTTTGGTTGGGGCGATGGTACGCTCGTTCAGTAGGTGCGTATTGGAACATGTTATAAATTCGATTTACTTATTTATTGAGCAATATTTATTCAGTTTATATGGCATGCTATGATGTGTCTTGTTACGTCCCTCTGAGGACCTGGTTGTCTTGCCAGGTGTGTGCTATTGTCTTTCGCAGGTGCTTTAGCTCTAGCCGTGTTCATTGCTATTTCTCGAGGATGATTGCTCTTGGATCGTCTTCGCTTCGCTCGCCACTTATTTCATTTTCTATGTACTTTTCTTATTTTTGGTAGTGGATTTGTCTCCGCCCAACATATTGTATCAAGACAAATTCCTAGTTGATATATGATATCTTTTATTCTTTGATTTGTGGATGAGATTAGTTAGTTATGGTTCTACTGCATTTTACAGCTTATGTATTTATACGAGGCTTCCATATATTGGAGTATACTTCGTATAAATACAGCTGGCATGTCGACGTTCCTAGTCCTACGTATTTTGGGACTGGGACGTTACAGCGGTGGATCGATCCTCGCCGGAGTTTGCGCAGCTCAGATGGTCGGAGCGGAGCGCGGGTCCCGAGACGGCGCGAGGGTCTATGGGGAACGCGCCAACGGCGCCCGCGGCTCGCCGGGATTGGGCGCTCGGCGGAGGCGCCCGACTGTAGAGGACGCCGGCGCTCGGCCAGTCGCGAAGGGAGGAGGACGCATGGGCGAGATGTGGGGTACGACTCGACGCGGTGGTCGACGCCGGAGCGGCAAGGCGGGAGACAGGTGAGGGTTTGTATTTTATTTTTTTTCTTTTCTGGTGTCTGGTGGTGATGGTGGTTGCGATGGTTGCGGTTGTAGGTGGCGGCGATGATGACGTGGTGGTGTCGGTGGTGATGACGGTGGCGGAGGCCGGAGTTGGGTGGCTGTGGATATTGGGAGCCATGGTTGAAGAGGAAGTTGATGTTGGGGTGGCGTTCATGGTCGCCGGGAGAAAAACGAGACATGCTGGACACTGGACGAGTCTGGTCGGGACATGCCTGTGGGCCGAGGGATCGGGCGGTCGGCGGCGATGGTCAGCGCTGCTGACGGTGGTGTCGATTCTTCTGTCTGGGCGAGCGGGGCACATCGTGTTGGGCGTTCGTCAGGCGCGGAAGGAGATCGGCCGGATCTGGCCTAGAGAAGGA
>JANAVB010043252.1:0-42500 GCA_029216955.1 Iris pallida | reverse complement strand
TAATGCAAGAAACTAGAGTAGAAAAGTATTTAAAATGAAGATTCTATGGAATGGGGAAGAATGAACAAACCTTTCCTTCTCTTAGTGCTCCTTCAATACAAAAGAGGCAAACTAATTGGAAGAATACTTATAGGGAAGGAAAAAACCCTAAGTGGCTGGCCATGGGCTGATTTCTAGGGTTAGGGTTTAGTTTTGGGCTATGGGCTTAAGTCACAAGTCATTAAGTCATTAAATCACAAGTCATTGCATTAAACCATAAGTCATAAATGATTTCACTTAAACTAATCCTCCTATTCCAAAATTAGTTTCTAATGACTAAAAGTAGGTTAACCTAAGTTAGACTAGGGTTACCATAGCTAGGGTTAGCTTTTAGACTAGTCTACAAGTCTCTATAAGTCAAAGCCCAAACTAGGAATCACCAATTCAATAAATTAAAAATAAATTCAAATTTCACTAAATGACCAAAATACCCTCAAGTTAAAATGATAAATAAATCATCCTAATGACATGGTTAGGCTCTAGGTCATGCAGTCTCTAGGGTTTCACTAGCAGCACATCAAATCACAAGTCATGACTTAAAACAGTTTTTAAATAGTTTAAAAATGATTAAAAATTACCAAAATCATAATGTAAAATAAATATCAATAAATAATAATTATAATTACAAAATTTCAAAATTACTCTCATCTGGAAAACTGGGTGTTACAAGTTGCATGATCCATATATCTACTTAATGTCGATTTAGTAAAGTTGGTCTCTAATCAGTATGCGAGAGGATTAGTACTGATCTCCCACCAGATCGCTTACAGATTCAGAGAATGATCTGCTCGTGGCGGAGCTTCATTTGAACGTATTGAGGCATAGAAAACTGTAGCGTATTGAGGCGTGTGACTGCATTTATGCTCGGACTTGCAACATGATGACGCAACCAAGATATAAAAGACATGATGTATGGAACGGTAAAATCCTTTGTGGGCAAGAGAGAACCTAAGTGTTATAGCCAATCTAGCAATATTAGTTGGGCTATTGAAAGCCTTTGGAACCTCAGTTCTTATCGAATAAAGAGAATTGTTTCATATACTATGTTTCTTCCGCTGCTAAATAACAATATCAAAGATAATCATTTGAGAACGTGTCATCTTGCCTTGTACAAGTGCAACTCCAAACTCGTACTGTATCACGCCCCAACGTGGACGATGATTCGGATAAATCGATATGAGCAATTTTTTGGGTTAGGGCATGACAGTTCTAAAGGATTTGGGTCAAAATATATACTGGCAGTGAGTTTTAATTAGCACTGTCAAGAAAGTTCACAGTCCTACCCTCTTATAGGACTGTCAATATGTTGACAGACAGTCCTAAAGGATTGGAAGCTAAAATATATGTTGGTAGTGAGTTCCAATTAGGACTGTTAACTAGCTGACAGTCTAATCATAATTTAGGACTGTCAAGTTTGTTCACATTCCTAAATGAATGGGGGCTTTAATATACTGACAGTGAGTTTCAATTAGGGTCTAGGATATTGACCCACAATCTTCACTTTAGAATTTTGGCAGTGAGTTTCAATTACAGTCCTCCCTCTTCAATAACTTTTATTGTAGTGAGACTAGAATTTTGACCCATAATCTTCACTTTAGGGTCTAGAGTTTTGAGAATTGGAAGAAATTAGGTTTTGGAAAAAGGGAGAAGAGAGCATAGGGAGGGAAAGAGCGTAGGGAAAAAGATTTATTGGCTTTTCTTCTCCAAATTTGGGCTGCCCTCAAGCAAAAAAAATTGAGTGACAAATATGTAAATAAACAGAAGAATTTTTTTTGTCCTAAGTAATTTTTGAAGTGCCTATAGAATTAGCCAATAAAAACCATGTTTAGCTAGACTAGAGGTTTAGGAAGGGAGTTATAGAGGGTTAAGTGGGGGTTTGTTCAACCCTCTTTTGTCTATTTTTTAAGGAAAAGTCCTCCTAGACTAGAGGGCGTTGTCACTCCCATTTTCCGTTATACGTATCTTCAGTATACGTGTACAGATTTCTGACACTTGTCAGGTGGCTCATACTTTGACTTGTCTTGCTTAGCCTTGACTTGGTTCAATCTTGACTTGGTTTAGTTTTGGTTTGCTTCACCTTGGCTTGACTTGGCTTGGTTTGGTTTGGGTTGGTTTGAGATAAGAAGGATTGGTATATAAACCAACTTCTCTCTCTTCTCTTATTTATTATCATTTACTTCTCCACCTTCTCATTTTTCTTCTTCATTTACTCCTCCTACCAACCCAAGGCAAGTGCAACTTGCTCCATGGAGAACATTTTGGATCTCTATTTTTACTGTTCTATTCTTTTCCTTGTATAATTTTAAGCATCTTTAGAACTTAGAATTCTTTATATTTCATGCTTATTGACTATTTTTAATGTTCTATTTTTACTGTTCTATTTTTACTGTTCTGTTCTTTATATTTGATCTCTATTTTTACTGTTCTATTTTACTGTTCTATTATCTTTCATGCTTATTTCTTACAGCGTTTCATGTATCTTAACCTATCACATGCTTTATATTTTCTGTCAAGATATGAACTGCGTGAGATGTATTGTGCTCGTTCCCGTCCTGATTGGACTGTTAAAAATATTACAGGTGATGAGAGGAGTTCTGTCCTACATATTACGACACAAGCTTAGATGACACCGGTGACTTGGACCCTCAGGAGGATCCTACAATTGCTAAGGACTTGCCTATTGACTAGATTAGATCTCTAGACTAGTTTTCCATTAGTTGTCTTATTTCATGTACTTTCAGTTTTTGGATATTGATAGATGTCGTATATTCAGATATTACTCTCATTTGTAGCTGGTTGGAGATTATTCCTTTTATCTTATCTTTACATCTATTCTCTTTATTCCACCTTAGATGTTGTGATTGAGTTGTACCTTTATATTGTCCTCCTTTTGGAGTGTATATCATTGTACATGTATGGTTATTGCTAGATGTTGTGACCTAGGACAGCGTTCTACCGCCGACACTGCGGTAGGCTGGACGTATCCACTTCTCGTGTCCTTACACTGGGTACGAGTCGTGACAGTTACAGGCGATCCCGTTATCCCGGCCACACCTGTGGACTTGTAGCCTGTCGTCGAGTAGGTCGCATTTCTAGCACACTGTCATGTGTTGCATTCCTTGTAAACTAAAAGTACTCTTAAATCTTGATAAACTCTTGTAACCCCCGTCTAGATAACCGGGATAGTCTGCAGGACTTGTGACTGCGAGAACATCTCAACTGCATCTTATTAGTACCTAGGCCTGTGATAACCCTAGTTAGCTAATGATAGCAAGCGTAGGACTTTATTGGCCATGCCTGAATGATTGTCTCATGATTAACATGGGAATTATATTCCACATCTTGTTTTTCTAATGCAAGTTAGTGTGTTCTTTTAACTCAGTCTTTCATGTTATTTAATTATGTTCTTTTATCAGTTCTTCTATTCATTTTTTGTTGATTTTAGTTCATAAGTGGAGCCTCCCTTGTGGTACTTGCTCTATTGGGTTCTGACCCAGCTGGTTTTGTGGCCAGATTTCGGAGTAGCACCCGAGGATCTACCTGCCTTCCAGCCAGATGGTGAACACTAGACGTAACCGTGGTAGCGAGTGGGTTTTTTTTTGCTCTCCCACTCTATTGTAGATTATTCTTTTGAGGCTTTAGCCATCGAGCACGTGTTAGCTCGTATTGAAACTTTATTTCTGTCTGCCTAAGGGCTGTAATATGATTGACAAATCCTAGGATTGATCATGTATGACTTAACTATTGCTAGTATTCGTATTTTGTATGACTAGCTTCATGATCATCTGAATATGTAATGTTTGGGACGCCTTACTTTGTATGTCAGATGATCTAACATCTTGTAACAATTATTTGCTTGCTTGAATTGAGACACTAGGCTTTTTCTTGACCATAAGATACTGATGGATTGTTGATAAACCCTCATACATCTAGACAGTCGTGACCGTATTGTGAAGTGTTGCACTCCAATGTACGTAGCTGGCTGTGTTTGTCCCCGTTCTCTAGTATTCTGGTTCTAGGGCATGACAGGCGTAGCCGAAACTGCAGCCAACGTGTTCCCTCCAGCCCCCTGCTAACGCGGGGCCCCCTTCCGACGAATGGGTAGGCACCACGTGGCTGCGATTTCAGTTTAACCCCCTCCCCATTGGTCTGTGTAGAACAATTATTTTTTTAATCCCAAATCGAAGATTAACGAGGGAGATTGAGGAATTTTATTTAAAAAGCATAAATATTCCTTATTTGTCCTATAAAATATTTTTTTTTTCTTGTTTTCAATATGATGCTCCATGGCGCCTCATTTGTGAAGATATTTGACAAGTAGTAATTTATTCCAATCAAATTTAATTTTATGACATATGTAATAAGTGTATTTTAATAATTATTGTATTTTTATTAATTCTCCTCTCATTCAAACTCTCCAATCCAAGCAAAAGTTATTAAATACACCTCACTTAACTCTTCCTCAAATCCAAGCAAGCTTATATGTATGACTCTACTCCCCCTCACTTAACTCCCTTAACTTAATCCCACTTAATAATGCTTATTTTTTCCGGCTCAATTCAAGTAGACCCTTAACCAACTAAATAATTATGGATACGAAAAGCTACATACATAAGAGATGGATGACACACATTTTGAGGAAAAGATCTGCTCCCAAAAATTTGGTGGTGACTTTTCTTTCCATTGAAAGCATTGTCAACTATTAATTGAATTTATTGGCACTGTTAGGCATAGGTAACAACACCAACATAACACATACACACACACACAATACAACACCAATTTTTGGTTTGTTACAATGTATTAAAGGACTATTTGGTTGTTCGAAAGTGTAAGAAGTACAAAAGTATGGTTTGTTTGGTTGGAAGAATTTTTTTAAGAAAAGTGGGTTTTACATATTTACTGTTCAGCCAATTTGGCTTTTGGTAACTTCTTGAGTTAGCGACATGAACTTCCCAAAAATAAGTGATAAATATTTAGTAATAGTTTTTGGTAATATGCATAAATTAAAAAGAAAATACCTTATTTAGTATATTATTATTATTAATAAAATAAATTATTTATGCAAAAATATTTTTAGTATTTCCTTCACACTACTAATATTGTTTAGTATATTATATTTGATCATACTTTTTCTTGTAAGACGCATAAATTTAAAAAAGTAAAATATTTTTTATAATTAAGGCTATCAGTAATTACTTATTAAAAAGTAAATCAATTAATTAAATCATTTTTGTGATATTAATTACTAATGTTTAAATTAAAAAGTTAAATAATAGTATTAATAATATTTATTAGCTTTGTTAGCTAATTAGTTAATTTTCTTATTGTTATAATATAATTTCTATTTTACCACATCTTTCATAGCCATCCAAACATTGAAACTGTAAATTTGACCACTTTCAAGTTACAAAATATCACATATCCAATTATTTAAAGTGACTTTCAGCAGACAAAAACTAGCATGAAACTCAAAAGCATACGCATTTCACTTTCACCTGACAAAAGTCACTTTCACACTTCTTACACTTTTAAGCAACAAAACATCCCTGGTGAAAGGAAATGGATATGTTTTTGAGTTTCATGCTAGTTGTTGTCTACTGAAAGTGAGTTTAACATTCGAATATGTGATATTTTCTACTTGGAAGTGATCAAATTTACACTCCAATATTTTGATAGCTAGAAAAGAGGTGGCAAAATAAAAATTATATTATAATAATAAGAAAATAATTAATTAGCTAACAAAGTTAATAAATATTTATTAATACTATTATTTAACTTTTTAAATTTAAATATTAATAATTAATAACCAAAAAAGTTAACTAATTGATTGCTTTACTTTTTTTTATAACTAATTATTGATAACCTTAATTAAAAAATTCTTATTTTAGTTTATGCATTACTTTTTTAGTTAATAACCAAAAAATTAACTAATTGATTGCTTTACAAAATATCACATACCATTTTTGTATTATCAAAGGATAATATACTAAGTAATATTAGTACTTTGAAAAAGTACATTATATTCGGGAGTATTATTGGTGTGTTCGATACGTTCGATATTCATTAACAACTGGTACAATCATTTAGGGTGCGTAGTTCCCAGCTAATTGTATAACGACACGTTCCATATTTAACTAATACATCCAAATTTATTATTAAGATAAATTAATAATTAAAGTTTATTACTAATTAATGTATTTATTATAAATAATGCACAAAAGGCTGCACTTATTAAGAATTAGTAACAAAAAAATTGCACTTCCTCTCACATTTGCGTTTGAAATGCGAATGTCAAATGTGCACTTTTGGAGACATTCAGTGGCAAACATGAACTGCAGCACACTTTTTGGGCGAGTTCATATCTCCCGTTCGGAATATAGCCAACCATCATAAGTGGCACGAAAGTGGCAGGCACTAAATCCAAAGAAAAAATAGCACACTTTCATGCACTCTCCTGTGTGTTATTTCCGAGACAGATCTAGATGAAAGAATTAATCAGAATAGAAATCTCGTTCTTCCTTGCAATCGCAGTTACAGACAGACAGTACAGATTACAATATAGAAAGAAAGAGATAAGGAGAATATGAATTAATCCTTGCTAGGGTGATGAAAATCACCGTCGCTCAAAGCAAGATTCGCCCTCACGCGATCTGTTCCTAAGAACCAGCAAGTTCTCAAAAGAACTTCTGGAACGCTCGCTGTCACCTCATGACTAGACTCGCACGAACTCCTCTGAACTCCAATGGCTGCAGCAGCAAAACTCTCTTAGTCTCTCAGGGTTCGCTTGGATTGAGGGTTAAGAGGGTTAAGTGAGGAAAAAATAAAACCATGCTTGGTTTGAGGGTGGGGTTTAGGAGGGAGGGTTATAGAGGGTTAAGTGGGGGTTTATTTCACCCTCTTTTGTCCATTTTTTTAACCCTCCAATTCGGGGGGTTAACGAGGGGGATTGAGGGATTTTGTCTAAAAAGTCATAAATATCCCCTTATTTGTTCTATAAAATATCATAATTTTTTCTCAATTTTTTTTGTTTTCAACATGTTGCTCCGTACCATTCTAATTTGTGAAATATTTTGACAAGTTCTAATCAAATTTCAATCAAATTTAATATTATGACATATGTAATAATACTATTTTGTAACTATCATATTTTTATTAATCCTCCACTCACTCAAAATCTCTAATCCAAGCAAGAGTTGTTAATACCCCTCACTTAACTCTCCCTCCAATCCAAACAAGGTTCTATGTATTGACTCTACTCCCCTTCACTCTACTCCTCCCCATTTAACCCCACTTAACTCTGCTTATTCCCCCCCCCCCCCCCCCCCCCCCCCCCTCAATCTAAGCAGACCCACAATGTCAAAGTCTCCTTCACCCTTTTCAAAGGAGGCACAAAGAGAGTATTTGTAGAGTTGGGTGAAAATCCTAACCCTTGTCCTACCCGCCAACCGATTACAAAAAGATAGGAACAATTTATGGAGAGATTTGACTAAATTAAATTCAAATCTCTCAAAAGATATATATGAATTATTGACTCAATCTTCCATAACAGCTCAAATACCCATATCAATGGAACCGTGTATCAGCCCATGCGGCTAGACACTAGCACATGCGGCTAGAAACAGATGGTCACGCCTAGTCTGCGTAGGCGCCCACACCTGCACCCACGCATGCGGCCGCCCATGCACCCGCTCAAGCGCCCATGCATGCACCTTGCGCATAAGACGAGCGTCTGAGCGCAATACGACGATGCTGACGTGCCAAGTGCAAAGTGCGCCAACAAAGCGCCACTTTACGCCTTTGAGCCCGAAGCGAATTATTCCATGGACATGACAAAAAGCACAAATGCTTTCTTGAGGAGTTGATCTTTTTTTTTCTCCTAGAAAAATACTCCCACATGGCATCCACATGTGTCCTACCACACCTCATGTGCACATCTCAATACAAGCAAAGTATTATATTGAGATACTCTTCATTTGGTGTAGCCAATGGGGACTATTTCCTAGTATAAAGACAAAAACACCAACAATTTGGGTATGCATCCAAGTACGATACAATATTGTACTATGTAGCATTTGGGGCCTGTTTGGTTCAACGAAGTGTGTATTCTGAAATCGGCATATTGTTTGCGTATGCACGTAATGGGTATGCATATTTTTTTACTTCGCTCGTTTCGGTGCTTTAAAGAAGTAGATGTTAGAAGTAAAAAAAAAAATTCAAAGGTTCGATGTTTGGATGTTTTTGTAGTTCCTAATTTGGTATGCTCTTTTGAAGTGGGTGAGGTTATCCCCCCTAACACGTGTTTATTATTCATTATTCTAATTATTGTTAATTTATAATTAGCACATAATTAATAAGACAGTAAATTACTGAAATAAATTGACAAATATATTAATTAATAAAAAAAATAGTTTAATAAACCATAAACACACATATGTTATGCTTACCAATTGCATACATACAACATAACAAACCTAAAAGTATGAAGTATAAAATTTTCTAAAATTCTACAAACAAGAATATCAATAGCTAGATACACAATTAAGATCTTATGAAGAAGATGTATATGTATGAATAAACAAAAAAAATCATAATTCTTTACGTATGAGCAGAAATTAGTAAAAATTATTACAAACTCACATTCCAACGTAACTTTTTGTAAAAAAGTACTAACTTTGCCCAAGCAATGACCAAAAAAAACTGAAGTAATCCCATAGCCACTCCCACACAATGGAAACCCAAGAGTGGGTTGGCTAAGAGGATCGAAATATAGTATCATGATTAAAATGTAGTGTCATTGCATAAGAACATGCAACCATCATCAAGATCAAGATCAAGATCAAGATCGAGATGCAACCACACACTTTTCTTGCCGTCGTCATCAAGGCAAGGGTAGGATGAAAAGGTAGCTTCATCAAAACTGGTAGCAATAGCAAAGCTAGCTAGGGAGCAACGGATAGAAGCAACAATGTAGGAGCAACATATACGGACCACCAAATTTTTTTTATCCTTTCCTCATCATTGCCAATGTAGAGCAACATATAGCAGCAACAGGGGTACTAATTGCTGAAGATATGATCCAAGGCACAAACTCCGTGATTTTCTTTGTGTCCGTGAGTTGTGGCCTAGTGGTAACAACGGGAGCCCCGGCACGGAAGGCACAGGTTCGAATTCCCTCTGACATTTGCCAAGCAGCACAAAGATCAAACGTAGTATCTGAATCTCAAAGAAATCTGAAATCTAGTTCACTGATATCCAGAACAAAATTGAAATCAAATGTAAGTATCTGGAAATATGGAATTGGTCGAGAACTACAATTTTTTTTCCAATTCTTTTATGGTCTTTTTTCCGAGTAGCCACCCACCTTATGGTACCAAACCCATTACATCAATTTGGTGGTTGGTTAATGTTGTTACATCAATCACATCATCATCATCTTCTTCCAATAGAATATGGTCGGTTATGGAGCATAAAAAAGTTTCATATAAGATTGACAAAGTCTTTTATAACCAGGTGTCGACCTGACGCCTTTATTATTGGTGTCAAATTTATGGAAAGGTATCTATGAGCATGAGAAGATCACACCATAAAACCTAGATGACTAGTTGAAAGCTAGGTAGACCTAACTTTTGAGTTACAGTTTATGCTCATGCAACAAAACAATAATTTTTATGTTTTTATAAACTATAGAATCCAGACAAAAATGTAAGAAAAGTAGGGACAATTACCAACAATTTTCAATTTTTGTTTATCATGAGTAGTGACAATTAGTGCAACAAAAAGCTTCTGTTGTGGCCAAAAAGTAACCGCGACGACCCTTGCAACAATTTTCCTCCTAGAAAAGGTCCACACGTAGTGATAGAAGTCTCCAAAAAAAAATTTCTTTCCAATTTTCCTAAAAGAAAAATCTCCTCCTCTAGACAAATTTATAGGACATGCACATTTCTTATTATTTCCACTGCCCGTATCTTAACATAGAGATCCCATCATCTCAATCCAAAGCTTACAGTATGATAATAAGATCTTCAAAGAAAAAGAAAAAAGATCATTGATTGCCTTTTGGTTTAATGGCACATCAAAAGTTTGGTCAATAACCAAGCCATCTAACTATTTTTAAAAAATAAGAAGTGCATCTGAGGATCTCATTTTTTTCATGTACAAAGTGTGCATATATTCACCACTTTCACATCTGAGGCAAATGAACATAGTTATCGAGTTCATTTGGTCAGTTGAATACTTTCTTGGGTTTGCAGTGATATAAGACGAGGATTTACGACGGCTTGTCCAAAGGATCTTCATTGCAGAAACAATACCTCGATTGATCGATCTTTCACGGTACCTTGATCGAATCTGGTCTAGTTGGATAACTAGTTGCTGCAAGATTTATAAGACAAGGAAATTGCTTATCCAAAGGATCTCCATGGCAGAAACAATATCTCGATCGATCTATCTTTCACGATACCTTCATCTGGTCTAGTTGGATACTAGTTGATGTGAGATTTATAAAACGAGGACTTAAGACTGCTTATCCAAAGGACCTCCATGGCAGACACAATATCTCGATCGATCTTTCACGGTACCTTAATTTGGTCTAGTTTGATAATTAGTTGCTACAAGATTTATAAGACAAGGAGACTGTTTGTCTAAAGGATCTCCATGGCAAAAACAATACCTCGACGGTATCGTTGCTGCAAGATGTTTGTACAAAGGATCTCCATGGCAGAAACAATTCCTAGATTGATCAGGTCTAGTTGGATAATTAGTTGAAACCTCAATCGATTGATCTTTCATGGTACCTTCTGGTCTAGTTGAATAATGTTGGGAACAAATTATCTATGCCCCCACATAACCATGGGATATGATACCACTTGTAACCATGGGCTCTGATACTACTTATTGGAAACGCGGTGTGATCCGAACCGGAGTTGACCCATGAGGTGCGATATTGGATTGGGCCCATATGCCTTAAAAGGAAATTCCCATGTAAGGCCTAAACCAATCTCAATTATCTACACCTCATGATCCCATCTCCTATCCGATGTGGGACTAAATTACCAACTCCATTGTCACCCCCCTTTTGAGGGCTCAACCAGAAACGAGATACAATCCAATAGATAATTGGTTTTATGCGAGGCTTATAAAGTAAGGGTCTAACAGTGCACGTCCCTTACCGGAAGCACACAGTAAAATCCTGCAGCCAAACATGAGGTAAAAGTTGCCACAGGTAAAGAAGATGGATAATGTGAAACCCAGTTTTGTTATGTGAATTAATATTAATATTATATTATTACTATTATTATTGAGTATTATTTGGAAGCTTTGAAAATTAATCTCAAAATTAAATTCAGGGTTTTTGATTTGCTGACCAGACCCGAGCCCTGACTAGTTCCCGAACCCAGACCCGGTCCAAACCCATTTCATTTGAAATCTGATTTTTTTTAAAAAATATATATATATTTTTACTCTTTTGGAGCTGGTCCAAGCTTGGACCAACTCTTCTCACTCCCCTCCCACACGTTCTTCTCCCACTCCCCTTACTTTTCTCCCCCACGATTACTCACAGCCATAACCCATTCTCCTCCTTTCTCTACTTTAGAGCCAACACCAAACCACCCCCACTCCCTTATATTATTACTCCTACTCTCACTCTCTCCCCACTCATCCTATTCTCTACAGAGGAACAAATTTCCCCCCTTCACTCTTCCCTCTCCTTAAAACCCCCTACTCCCGAGCTCACCTCCGCGCCACTCCGGCGACCCCGACCGTGCGAGCTCCAGCGCCCAGCCTCGCTCCCCTCTTCCCCGTGCTTCGCCGGCCACCGTTCGGCCCGAGCACCCCCGCGCCCCCGGACCCCGATCTGCCGACCGCGGCGCCGCCGCGCCCGACCCCAAGCGGCGCCGATCCGCGCGACCCGGCCGGCCCCAGCGCTGACCCCGCCAGCCGCCTCCGCCGGCGTCCTTCCCGGCCCAGCGCTGTCCTCCCCGGCCGTGCCCTAGCCCCGTGCCCGCGCGCTGCTTCCCCGGCGCACCCCGAGACCGTGTCCGCTGTTCTGGACAGCCCCTGTCCGGCGCTCTTTCGCTGGATTTCGAGTCCGTTCTGTGGATTTGTGCGTCCCGAGTCCGAGGCAACCCTTCGAATTCTGTCATTTTGGGTAATCCCTGGTTAATCATAGTAGTTCGTCCCCCGTGTCTATGATGAGTTGGTCTACGAATCTCCTTCGGGAATTCGATTTTTGGGATTACGTTTGTTTCCGGGATTTTCCGTGAAACCTTCGGGAAAGCCTCTATTGGCTTGGTTTGATTTTCCGAAACTTTCGGAAATGATTTCTGTGAATAAATTGGTTTTCGGATCTTTCCGATTTTGTGCTGTGATGTTTTAGGGTTGGTTTCAGATTCCCGAATTCGTTTCGGGTCGTTCCGAATTAATATTGGGAATGATTGTGGTTATTTTTTAAATATATATTTTGGGTTCCCTGGTTTGGGATTTGCAGGAAAATATTGGCACACTTTTCCAGTTTTTTGGTTGACCAAAAATAGAGAAAATGCTGCCGGATTTTCCATAAAATTTAATTGTATTTTTTTAAATGATTTTAAAATGGATTTAGGAAAATATCAATATTTTGGATTTTGGGCGACGACCGTATTGGTCAATGGGCCCTGGCTAAGTGCAAACGAAACCGGTTTCGCCCGGACGTTGAGGCATTAGCCTATATGACGATTGGACCAATATCTGAGACTCATTAATAATTTAATTTATTTTATTATTTAATTTATTCATAATTAAATTGTAGGAAGATTTTAGAACTAACAACTGTTTCTCTTATTTCAATTTATGTAAAATAAATTGTAATGGGCATAAGCCCAGCCTTTCTATTTTCTCAATGGCCTGTAATTTTGTAGCATAGGTTTTCTGTCAGTTTATGGTTTTTGCTGATTTTTAGCGTACGCGTAAATCTAAAATAAATATTATTTTGAATAGAAAATTAATGAAATTTTCTCACATTAAAATTTACAAGTTTTAATATTTAACAACGATCATGTTTTTCTCATTAAAGTAAGAAATATAGTTTTATACGTATAATTACGAAAACACAAAGTTTTAACCAAATAAATTGGTAACTACGAGTTTTCCAAAATAAAAGTTAAATTGATCTTTCCCTCGTTATTAATTACAACGCACTGATAATCGCGTTTTTGTTTGTGATTGCATTAATAAATATTAAAATTGATTAGGGCACAATTAGAGATTTCAACTAGCATAGTTAGCTTGGTAACCCTGGATTCTGAGTCAACTTCTCGAATGTAGGATTTCGAGGACGAGTCTAAATCCCATCTCGAAGTCTTCATCCCTTCAAGTCCAGTCCATTTGAGGCAAGTACATTTTGTGTTAGTTTACAGTTATTTAATAATCGCTTTACTGCAAGTTTAAACCACGATGTAACACGGAACTCTCCCTGAGAGCACTGACTGTAACTACTGTAACTACTGTAACTGTTTGGGGACTGGGGGAGTAGTGTAATGAGTATGACCACATCCCAAAATAACTTAGAACTGTACTAGCTTACCCCTCATACACACGGGGATAAGCCGTATCTTCACTGTAACAAACCCAAGCCGGTCATATTCATTTCCTATTCAAATCACACTGTTTTACTGTTAGAAAACTGTTCATTTCTAAATTGTTTAAAAGTGCATGATTCTATTATTATTTCAACTGTCAAATTAGCATGAATTGTACTTTGCTCCCTCCTGACTGGAGATAACATTTTTAGGGGATATTGAGGATGCTGAGCTGTTATACAACAGCTATTATGACCCGGTTCTGTACCCCGTGGTGTTGTCAGAGTCCCCATTGGAGGACGCAGGACCTGAGGCCGACGAGCCGAACGCTTAGCTAGATTTTCTGTTTCCAGATTTTTTTGTTTTAGAATTTTGTTAATTTGGATTCAGCATTCTTTTCAGTTCTTTTAAATTCCAGTTGTATTTATTTCAATGTTTAATAAAGTTTTCAATTCCCGAATATTGAGTTGTGACAAATATAGATGTTGCTGTGGTTACCTGCTAATAGAACAGCTTACTGCCCCCGTCTCAACAAAGGTGCAGGCTGGACATGATCCGGTTCGACCCAATTATTTGGGATCGGGTCGTGACATGTTTTTAGTGGTGGTCCATGCAGGTCGGAACAACAACTTAGGAAAACATACCTAGAAACAATTAGAACACTAGAACATTGATTTGTCACAACATAGGTCCGAATTATATATAAATAAATATTTTTGATTGATTATAGACTGGTAGGATACCTTGCTTATGTTTGTACCCTAAACCTTCCAGATTATAACCAAGGAAAAGACCAATCCTGCTGGCGATGAGGTGTCATCTACGGATCATACCCCATCTCCTCAACCAAGTCCAGGGTTCATTCCCTCGCGGCTGATTGACCGTCCCCATGATGCATCCAGTGAAGTTTTCACTACACTGGCGATTCCTACCTCTTCTCAAACTGAGTTGCATTTCCTTGGTGGAGTATCCATTCCTGTTGCTCCACCAGTACCAGCAAAAACCTCCCAAATGGTTGCCCTATTTTTAAGAAATCCTGGAGTTCCAGAAAGCTCAAGATGAAGCCCAGCAGGAACAGATGAATATCACGAGAGAAGACATGAAGAACGTCAATGAGGTAGCCTTAGCTATCTTAAACCAAGTTGGAGCGGAACCTCGTCCTAGGAGGGATACCCCTGAATCTGGGTAAAATTTGAGCCCTATCTGGCAGTCATATCGTAAGAAGCTATTGGTTTGTGACTACTGTAAAAGGCTTGGTCACCAAACCAATATTTGTCGCAAGAGATTAGAGAAATGTTTGGCATGTGGATCTGCTGAACATCGGGCAAAGGACTATCCCTTATCTTTCTATCAAACCAGAATACATATCCCAGCAATACCTGTTAGGCCACAACCTAGGGACTCTTCCTATCCAGCAGACCTTGCCTCCTACAATAAGGCGTGATGCAGACTCGAGGTTCATAGAAGATGAAGCAGTTGGAGACTACTCATGCAAGAGCCAGAACCATGAAAAATAGTACCTAGGACTGCTGAATAGCATTATCTATTGTTATAAGAAGTTGTAACAGGATGTCCTTAGATCAATCATGAGAGTTTTTGCTGTAATTCTCCACATGAATAAACTTCTTAGTTACACCTTTATGGTAGATGTATTCCCTGATAGTCTTTCCGGATTACCCCAAATCTAGAAATAGAGTTCACTATTGACCTAGTCCTCGGCTCTTTCATATTTCTAAGGGATGCTACAGAGTCAACCTGAAGGAGGCCAAGGAGATGAAGGACCAGATCAATGAACTGAAGGCTCTGGGATTCATTCGAGACGGAGCTTCACCCTGGGGAGCACCTGTCTTGTTTGTGCCCAAGAAGGACGGAACAGTACGGATGTGTGTCGACTACCGGGCGTTGAACAATATCACCATCAAGAACAAGTACCCTCTGCCCCGGATCGATGACCTATTTGATCTTTTGAACGGAGCCAAGGTATTTTCGAAGATTGATCTTAGATCTGGCTACCACCAGATCAGGGTCAGGAAGGAAGATATTCCTAAGACGGCATTCAACACCAAGTATGGGCAGTTTGAATTCTTGGTCATGCCGTTTGGACTGACGAATGCTCCTGCGATGTTCATGAACCTTATGAACAAGGTTTTCCATGAATACCTAGATCAATTGTCGTAGTCTTCATCGATGACATTCTGATCTATTCAAAGACGGAAGAGGAGCACGAAGAGCACCTCAGAAAAGTTCTGGATACTTTGAGGAAGGAGAAGCTGTATGGTAAGCTTTCCAAGTGTGAATTCTTTCTAGACAAGGTGGATTTTTTTTGGCCATGTTGTCACAGGAGAAGGAATTTTGGTGGATCTGAAGAAGATAGCCGCTGTTGAGAAGTGGTCTACCCCAAGCTCAGTTGCTGAAATCAGGAGTTTATTGGGCTTGGCTGGCTACTACCGGAAGTTCGTGAAGGGTTTTGCCAGAATTGCTGAGCCGGTGACGAAGCTCACTCGGAAGAATGAAGAGTTCATCTGGACGGAAGATTGACAGGCATCATTCGAGGAGTTGAAGAAGAGACTTACCACTGCACCAATCCTTGCGCTACCCGCAGGAACTGGTGGTTTCTCAATCTACAGTGATGCCTCCGGTAAAGGACTGGGTTGCGTTCTTCAACAACATGGAAAAGTGATTGCTTATGCATCTAGGCAATTACGGACTCATGAGAAGAACTATCCCACACATGATTTGGAGCTTGCAGCGGTGATATTTGCATTGAAGTTATGGAAGCATTACCTTTATGGAGAGAGAGTGGAAATATTTATAGACCACAAGTATGATTTCACTTAGAAGGAGCTGAACATGAGGCAAAGAAGATGGCTGGAGCTGATGAAGGATTTTGACATCGATCTACAGTACTACCCGGATAAGGCTAATGTGGTCGCAGATGCACTTAGTCGATACCCTATGGCGATGTTTTGACCAAGGAGCAGCACCTGCTAGAGGACATCGAGAAGCTTGGACTGGAGATTATACTGCCTGGAAGGAAGAAGCTGGATGTTGATCTATTGTTGATGAAGTTGCAAGTGAGCTCGAGTCTGATGGACAAAAATCAAGGAGACGCAGTTTCAAGACGAGATACTTTGCAAACTTAGAGATCAAGTGCTGGCAGGAACACTTGAAGGATTCTCAATCGCCAGTGACGGAGCGCTGAAGAATGGTACGAGACTTTGTGTACCAACTGGCGAACTGAAGAACGAGCTGATGCATAAAGCGCACTAGTCGCAGTATTCTATACATCCTGGAGCCAATAAATGTATCGGGATACGCGAACTACAGTGTGGTGGTACGGAATGAAGAAGGACGTGGCCAGGTATGTTGCTAGATGTTTAATTTGTCAACAAAGTGAAGGCTAGCAGACAGAGACCCGCAGGACTTCTACAGCCACTGGACATTCCAGAGTGAAAGTGGAAGCACATCACAATGGACTTCGTGTCACGACTGCCCCATTCCTAAGGAGGAAAGGATGCCATTTGGGTAATCGTGGACCGACTGACGAAGTCAGCTCACTTTATCCCCTTCAAGGTTGATATATCCACCGAAAAGTTGGCAGCACTGTACATGTGGCATATCTACCGGATTTGTCACCCCCATTTCCTGTATTTCGTATTTGTACTCGTAATTGATTTTGGTACGTATTTTTCTTGACTTGCGGAATTGTGGGTTTTTCCTCGTATTTCGGGTTTTGGTTCGGCTCAGTTTTAATTGGTTTGGTTTGATTAGGTTTGGGTTAACATGTATTGGTACACTTTAACCTACACTCTACCCTCAACACAACACAACCACCCTCATTATATCCCCACCTAACTTTCTCTCTCCCCTTTACTCTCCATTAATTTTCTTCTTCTTCTTCTTCTTCCACACAACACCACACCATAGGCAAGTGCACCTTGCCATCAAATAAGCACCACTATTTATTTGTCCATTAGCTAGATTAGGCCATGGAGAACAACTTTAGAACTTGATATTTTGTGATTTGGAGCTTTCATTTTTCTAGATCTAGGTTTTAACCATTTTCGAAATTCCTTAGTTTTGATCTATTTAACTTTGATTTTTGCATGTTTTGATGCTTCCATGTGGAAGAGAATTCGATTTTACTCAAGTTAGACCTTTGAAAATCTAGATTTGGTTTTGATTTTACCAAGATATGAAGTTTTGAACCTTAGAGTTCTTGGAGTCTTCTTCTCGGCCTGGAGAAGAAGACAGCAGCCTGTGCTCTTTAGCGCAGGGCTGGATTGCGCATCCCCCTCGGCCAGCGCCCTTTAGCGCAGCGCCGACCGCGCAGCTTGCCCCTTGGCGAACTGCGCTCAACCCGAGTGCGCATGGATTCACGCGCAGTCTGCTCATGCGCAGTCTGCTCATGCGCAATCTATCCCTGCGCACTCCACTCATGCGCAATCTGACCCTGCGCCATCCATTCCTGCGCAACCTGATCTAGCGCAATCCATCTGCTGCGCCATCCATCCCTGCGCAGCTCACCCCTGCGCAGCTCACCCTGCGCACTTGGTACCCTGTGCAGCTCACCCCTGCGCAGCTCACCCTGCGCACTTGGTACCCTGCGCAGCTCACCCCTGCGCAGCTCACCCTGCGTAGTACATACCCTGCACAACCTACTTGTCTATGATAAATTTATTATTTCTTGATCTTGGCTCTTCTATAGTCCTATTTTATATTAATATTTTATTAGGTATTTTACGCCCATTTTATATCCTTACGCCTTTTGTTATGAACTTGATTTTACTTAATATGTTTGGAATGACTATTGTACATAGCATGGTATGACAAGGAACTAGCATAACATGACAGTGACCCGTAGTGGTGCACTCCTGACATGACCAACCTGACTTGATAGTGGCCCGTAGTGGCGCACTCCTGACAGTACCCTGACATGATTTATCTTGATAACTTGATAGTGGCCCGTGGCGGCGCACTCCTGACTTGACTTGTAACTTGTAACTTGACTCGTATAATCAACTTGACACCGTGGGTGTTCCTGCTTGCTTGCTTGTACAATCCACTTGTCTTGTCTTGCATCATGTCTAGGACGTGACTTCCTGGGTACCACGGCCAGGGACTCGCGCTAAGTTGGATTAGGCTAATGATTAGATCAAACTAGAACATGGAGAATTCCCAGTCACAGGCAATCTCGTTATCTGGGCGCTTTAATGGACTTGTAGCTTGCCGACGAGTAGAGCACATTTCCAGCACACTGTCATGTGTTGCACCCTCTAAGTCACCTAAGGGTACATTTGTCTTTCGGGCAATGTACCCACCTATAACTCTCAACCTGCGAAAGGATAACTGGATAGTCTGCAGGGCTTGGGACTGGGAGTTTCTCACTTGCATCTTGTTAGTAATTAGGCATGTGATAACCCTAGTTAGTTAAAGTAGTAAGCCGTAGTACTTGCCTGGCCGATTGTGAATGAATGGTGTCCAGCTCTGTCTAAGTCTTGTCTAGCCCCTGTACCTGGAACTCTTGATCATGATTGTTTTACTTATCTCTAACGATAAATGGGTAGAGACAGTGAGCTATTCAGGCGAAGGGGTACAATCCCGGTCCTTGTTTGGTTTAAGGATTGTAACCTGGCTCCCGGAATGGTTCCACGTCCCTAGTCGTTTATCGCCCTGTGTACTTTACTGCTTGTACTTTCCTTTTATTCTTTATGTTCTGATATGCTGGCTTTTGTTCTTATTTGTGGCCTCCTTTGTGGCACTTGCTCTTTCTGGGGTTTGACCCAGCTGGTTTTGTGTGGCCAGATTTTGGAGCAGCTCCCGAGGATCTACCAAGCTTCCAGCCCAATGGTGACAACTAGACGGAACCCGGGCCAAGAGTGGGTTTTCCTTTTTGTTTCACCCACTTATATGTAAATTTATTCTTTTGAGGCGTTTAGCCGACGAGCACCTGTTAGCTCGATGCATTTACTTACTGTCTGCCTACGGGCTGTAAACATGATTAACAAATCCTAGGGTTGATCATGTATGACTGAACTCTTGCTAGTCCTATCATTTTGTACGACTAGCTTCATGATCATCCAATATGTAATATTTGGGACGCCTTATATATATATATTTGATGCTCTAATATCTTATAACTCTGTTAATTGCTTGAGATTGAGACAATAGGCTTGACCTTAAGAGACTGCTGGCTTGTAGTAAACCCTCATATCTAGACAGCCGTGACCGTATAGTTGAGATGTATTCTATTTCAATATACGTAGCTGGCTATGTCTGCCCCCGCTCTCCAGTATTCTGGTTCTGGGGCGTGATATGGTTTAAGTGGTGGCCCATGCAGGTCTTGTCAATCAAGAAATGTGAGGGTTTACCGAATAGATGTCTCAATCAATATTCGCCCTTGATCTCTGCTCGTATCTTCAAATCCTTGAGATTCTTGACCTGATCACATGCTTGTATCATTGATCTGTCCTGGTCCTTTCCTTACTGTTCCCTATGTCGTCTTCTTCAGCGGCATTGCTCCCGGACCTGCCAACCAGCCAGAGGAAGTACGGCAAGCACCCCAGCACCAGGAAGATCAAGCTCAGCACTCTGGAGTAGCCTCCCGAGTTATGCTTTCCGGAGGCTCGAAACCTCCAGTTCAGGCAGCTCCGCCCGTTCAACCAGCTAGACAGGATGAGGGACCTTTGGTAGGACTTATCAGAGAACTGCTTGCATCCCAAGATCGTCGAGGCGACGCCTTGCACCAGGAAGTTCATGATGCACTAAACCGAGGAGGTCCCCAAGGGAATCAAGCGGCCAACAGTTTCAAGCGCTTGAACCCTCCCTTCTTTGACGGCAGTGAAGATGCGATTGCCGCGGACGCTTGGCTTCAGGATACCGAGGTGGTTCTAGAAGCAGCTAGGACACCTGAAAATGAGAAGGTGGCGGTGGTACGCCTACAGTTGTTAGACTTGGCTCGCGATTGGTGGGCAGCTCAGGCCATGGGATTAGCAGCACTAGTCACTTGGGCGACGTTCAGAGAGAGGTTCCAGACAAAGTACTTCGATGCGGTAGCACGGTATGACCTGCAGACCAGATTCACCAACTTGAAGCAAGGAGACAGGACGGTCGATGGCTATGCGACCGAGTTTTCCAGGCTGAGTAGGTTCGCCCCCACCTTGGTGGCAACCGAATTTGATAGGGCCCAGCGGTTCCAACAGGGACTGTATTTAGAGATATTATTGGCTGTGGAGCAGTTCGAGCACCAGACGTTCGATGCAGTGTTGAAGGCAGCAAGGAGGCATGAGTATACCTCCCGGAGAATTGTGGACAGGACCGGAGGCAGGAAGCGGTCCCACAACCAGATGCACCAATCTTCAGCTCCAGCCCCGGCAGCTAGGGGTATAACTATTGGAACTCCGAGGCGGGCGACCTCAGTGACGTCGGTTCAGCATTCAACCCTGACGTATCCGCAGCAGCAGAAGCAGAAGCAGTCTTCCGCGGTGGGATGTTCTCATTGCGGGAAGCCGGGCCATGTAGTGGCAGAGTGTCGTAGGGCACATGGATTGTGCCTGGCTTGTGGAGGAGCAGACCACCAGATAGGGACCTGCCCGAATAGGGGAGGTCCATCATCATCCAACCTTTCTAGTTCTTCGGTGAGAGGACCAGCCCCAGTTCCAGTCCAGCAGCAGCAACAGCAGTACCCGAGGCCATTGTTGCCCCAGGCCCAGGCCTTCCAGCAGCAGTTCACCCAGGCTCCAGTACAGAACCGACAGAGGGGTTTCCAGCAGAGAGGACCCGCAGCTAGAGGTCAGGCTATGATGATGGCCATGGAAGAAGAAGTTACACCAGGTGAGGTAGTGGCAGGTACTATTCTCGTCAACACCTTTCCAGCATCTGTATTATTTGATTCTGGTGCATCGCATTCATTCATGTCTGCACGATTCGTGACACGGATAGGATTGGAGCCCGAGTCATTATTAGTGAGGCTCAATATACTTACTGGTAATGGTCTTGTGGGAGTAGATCGAGTGTTTTCCTCGTGTCGAATCGTAGTTAGCGATAGGGAGTTCCCTGCTAGATTCATAGAGTTCCCTATGGCAGACTATGATGTAGTCCTAGGCATGGATTGGTTGAGGAACCATTATGCTAGGATAGACTGCCATGTTGGCAGAGTTGTCTTTAGTATTCCCGGAGAGCCAGAGTTTTCATTTTCCAGAGGCACAGTAGAGCCATCTCCTCCAGTATTGCGGATGGCAGTAGCAGCAGTGCAGTTGCCCCGGATAGTTAAAGAGTTTCCAGATGTCTTCCCAGAGGAACTTCCAGGGATGCCACCAGAGCGGAAGATCGAGTTCACCATTGACTTGATTCCCGGGACAGCACCAGTATCAGAGCGAGTCTACAGAATGGCGCCTTCAGAGTTGGAGATTTTGTACAAGATGATTGAAGAACTTAGAACCAAGGGATTCATTCGTGCTAGTGGATCGCCTTGGGGAGCCCCGATGCTTCTTGTGAAAAAGAAGGATGGTACGTCCAGGCTATGTGTTGATTATCGTACCTTGAACTCAGTGACAATCAAGAACAGATACCCTCTCCCGAGGATAGATGACTTGTTTGATCAACTCAAGGGGGCTTCAGTTTTCTCGAAGATAGACTTGCGGTCAGGATACCACCAGATCAGAGTCAGAGAGCAGGACATCCCGAAGACGGCGTTCAGATCTAGGTACGGGCATTGGGAGTTTCTAGTTATGCCCTTTGGAGCGACCAATGCGCCGGCAGTATTCATGGACCTCATGAACCGTATTTTCATGCCTTACTTGGATCAGTTTGTGATAGTGTTCCTTGATGACATCCTGGTCTACAGCAAGAGTGAAGCAGAGCATGAGCAGCATCTCAGAGTTGTCCTCCAGATTCTCAGAGGGCACCAGTTGTACGCCAAGTTCAGTAAATACGAGTTCTGGCTCGATCACATTTCTTACTTGGGTCACATCATTACCAGAGGAGGAGTGGAAGTGGATCCCCAGAAGATTGTGGCTATCGAGTCATGGCCAGTACCCAGCTCAGTGGCAGAAGTTCGCAGCTTTCTTGGATTGGCCGGCTACTACCGGCGGTTCGTCTCTGATTTTGTAAGGATTTCAGCACCGATGACTCAGTTGACCCGCAAGGATGTGCCATTCGTTTGGACAGCAGAATGTCAGGAATCATTTGAGAAGTTGAAGCGAGGTTTGATAACGGCTCCCATTCTCACCCTTCCAGATGGGACCAGAGGATTCACAGTTTATTGCGACGCTTCAGGCAGAGAATTGGGATGTGTTTTGATGCAGCATGGGAAGGTAATTGCTTATGCGTCACGTCAACTCCGTGATCATGAGAAGAATTATCCGACCCACGACTTGGATCTAGCAGCAGTAGTGTTTGCACTTAAGTTGTGGAGGCACTACTTGTACGGAGACAGAGTGGAGATCTTTACTGATCATAAGAGCCTGAAGTATGTCTTCACCCAGAAGGATCTTAATATGCGACAGAGAAGATGGCTCGAGCTACTTGTAGACTATGATATGGACTTGCAGTATCACCCAGGGAAGGCCAACGTGGTGGCAGATGCGTTGAGCAGGAGAGCCGGAGTTTATTTCTTGACAGCACAACCAGAGCTATTGGCAGATCTTCAGAAGATGGGTATTGAAGTTGTCCTCCCTTCCAACGTGGCGTTGATGGCTAGCCTGCAGATTCAGTCCACCATAGTTGTGAGGATCCGGACAGCACAGTTAACAGATTCCAAGATTCAGCGGCTCAGAGCAGAGTACGAGGCAGGGAGAAGGCCAGAGTTATGTATTCATGAGGATGGTACACTTCGACACGGCACGCGTCTTTGTGTACCCAGTGGAGATATCAGACAGAAAGTCATGGCAGAGGCTCACAGTTCGCAGTATTCCATCCACCCAGGCAGCACGAAGATGTACAGAGATATTCGCCAGCACTTTTGGTGGAATGGTATGAAGAGAGAGATAGCCCGGTATGTCTCTCGATGTTTGGTTTGCCAACAAGTCAAGGCTGAACATTAGAGGCCAGCTGGACTTCTTCAACCTTTACCGATCCCAGAATGGAAATGGGAGCACCTTACCATGGATTTCGTGACTGGGTTACCCAGATCTCCGGCAGGCAGAGATGCTATTTGGGTCATTGTAGACAGGCTTACCAAGGTGGCACACTTTCTTCCATTTAGAGTTGGACAGTCGACGGCGCAGCTAGCAGAGATGTATCTCAGGCAGATCGTCCGACTTCACGGAGTGCCAGTCAGCATAGTATCAGACAGGGATACGAGATTCACATCGCACTTCTGGCGCAGTCTTCATCAAAGTTTGGGGACTCGTCTCAAGTTCAGCTCAGCGTATCACCCGCAGACAGATGGGCAGTCAGAGCGTACTACAAACTCTCGAAGATATGTTGCGGTCGTGTACCCTTGACTTCGGTAGTTCATGGGAGGATCACATGCACCTGGTGGAATTCTCGTACAATAATAGTTTTCAGGCCAATATCCAGATGGCACCCTTCGAGGCTCTGTATGGAGGAAGTGCAGATCCCCGTTAGCATGGGACGATGTCGGAGAGAGGCAGATGCTTGGTCCAGAACTGATTTCTCAGACGGTTGAAGTGGTCAGGAAAGTCAGAGATCACCTCCGAGTTGCTCAGGATCGCCAGCGCCATTGGGCCGATGCTCATCGACGTCCCTTAGAATTTGTCGTTGGCGACCATATATTCCTTAGGATCTCGCCTACCCGCGGTGTCATTCGTTTTGGCATATGGGGAAAGCTTAGTCCTAGGTATATAGGGCCGTTCGATATCCTAGAGCGAGTAGGCGATTTGTCCTATCGTCTCGCTCTTCCGCCGTCGCTAAGTGAGGTACATGATGTATTCCATGTATCCCAATTAAGACGGTACATACCGGACCCGAGCCATATCCTAGATTATTCGGAATTGGTTGTTGGTACCAACCTTTCGTATGAGGAGAGGCCCGTGTCTATATTGGACCGGAGAGAAAAGACGCTCAAGAACAAGACTATTAACTTAGTCCGTGTTGCTTGGGGTCATCACTCTCTAGGTGAGTCAACATGGGAGCGTGAGGACGACATCCGATCGCGATATCTCTACCTGTTTGACTCGTGAGGTATAATATCTTTCTTATGCCTGACGCTTTCCCTTTCCTTGCTTGCATTGTATGATTGTATGATTGAACTGCTTAGTGTAGCTTGTCTGTGCTTAGTATAGCTTGTCGTGGCAATCTCTAGCTCCTTGATTAAATTCTGAGGACGGAATTCTTTGAAGGTGGGTATCGTTGTCACCCCCATTTCCTGTATTTTGTATTTGTACTCGTAATTGATTTTGGCACGTATTTTTCTCGACTTGCGGAATTGTGGGTTTTTCTCGTATTTCGGGTTTTGGTTCGGCTCAGTTTTAATTGGTTTGGTTTGATTAGGTTTGGGTTAACATGTATTGGTACACTTTAACCTACACTCTACCCTCACACAACACAACCACCCTCATTATATCCCCACCTAACTTTCTCTTTCCTCTTTACTCTCCATTAATTTTTTTCTTCTTCTTCCTTCTTCCACACAACACCACACCATAGGCAAGTGCACCTTGCCATCAAATAAGTACCACTTTTTATTTGTCCATTAGCTAGATTAGGCCATGGAGAACAACTTTAGAACTTGACATTTTGTGATTTGGAGCTTCATTTTTCTAGATCTAGGTTTTAACCATTTTCAAAATTCCTTGGTTTTGATCTATTTAACTTTGATTTTTGCATGTTTTGATGCTTCCATGTGGAAGAGAATTCGATTTTACTCAAGTTAGACCTTTGAAAATCTAGATTTGGTTTTGATTTTACCAAGATATGAAGTTTTGAACCTTAGAGTTCTTGGAGTCTTCTTCTCGGCCTGGAGAAGAAGACAGCAGCCTGCGCTCTTTAGCGCAGGGCTGGATTGCGCATCCCCCTCGGCCAGCGCTCTTTAGTGCAGCGCTGACCGCACAGCTTGCCCCTTGGCGAACTATGCTCAACCCGAGTGCGCATGGATTCACGCGCAGTCTGCTCATGCGCAGTCTGCTCATGCGCAATCTATCCCTGCGCACTCCACTCATACGCAATCTGACCCTGCGCCATCCATTCCTGCGCAACCTGATCCAGCACAATCCATCTGCTGCGCCATCCATCCCTGCGCAGCTCACCCCTGCGCAACTCACCCTGCGCACTTGGTACCCTGCGCAGCTCACCCCTGCGCAGCTCATCCTGCGCACTTGGTACCCTGCGCAGCTCACCCCTGCGCAGCTCACCCTGCGCACTTGGCACCCTGCGCAGTACATACCCTGCACAACCTACTTGTCTATGATGAATTTGTTATTTCTTGATCTTGGCTCTTCTATAGTCCTATTTTATATTAGTATTTTATTAGGTTTTACGCCCATTTTATATCCTTACGCCTTTTGTTATGAACTTGATTTTACTTAATATGTTTGGAATGACTATTGTACATAGCATGGTATGACAAGGAACTAGCATAACACGACATTGACCCGTAGTGGTGCACTCCTGACATGACCAACCTGACTTGATAGTGGCCCGTAGTGGCGCACTCCTGACAGTACCCTGACATGATTTATCTTGATAACTTGATAGTAGCCCGTGGCGGCGCACTCCTGACTTGACTTGTAACTTGTAACTTGACTCGTATAATCAACTTGACACCGTGGGTGTTCCTGTGCTTGCTTGTACAATCCATTTGTCTTGTCTTGCATCATGTCTAGGACGTGACTTCCTAGGTACCACGGCCAGGGACTCGCGCTAAGTTGGATTAGGCTAATGATTAGATCAAACTAGAACATGGAGAATTCCCAGTCACAGGCAATCTCGTTATCTGGGTGCTTTAATGGACTTGTAGCTTGCCGACGAGTAGAGCATATTTCCAGCACACTGTCATGTGTTGCACCCTTTAAGTCACCTAAGGGTACATTTGTCTCCCGGGCAATGTACCCACCTATAACTCTCAACCCGCGGAAGGATAACTAGATAGTCTGCAGGGCTTGGGACTGGGAGTTTTTCACTTGCATCTTGTTAGTAATTAGGCTTGTGATAACCCTAGTTAGTTAAAGTAGTAAGCCGTAGTACTTGCCTGGCCGATTGTGAATGAATGGTGTCCAGCTCTGTCTAAGTCTTGTCTAGCCCCTGTACCTGGAACTCTTGATCATGATTGTTTTACTTATCTCAAACGATAAATGGGTAGAGACAGTGAGCTATTCAGGCGAAGGGGTACAATCCCGGTCCTTGTTTGGTTTAAGGATTGTAACCTGGCTCCCGGAATGGTTCCACGTCCCTAGTCGTTTATCGCCCTGTGTACTTTACTGCTTGTACTTTCCTTTTATTCTTTATGTTCTGATATGCTGGCTTTTGTTCTTATTTGTGGCCTCCTTTGTGGCACTTGCTTTCTTGGGTTTGACCCAGCTGGTTTTGTGTGGCCAGATTTCGGAGCAGCTCCCGAGGATCTACCAAGCTTCCAGCCCAATGGTGACAACTAGACGGAACCTGGGCCAAGAGTGGGTTTTCCTTTTTGTTTCACCCACTTATATGTAAATTTATTCTTTTGAGGTGTTTAGCCGACGAGCACCTGTTAGCTCGATGCATTTACTTACTGTCTGCCTACGGGCTGTAAACATGATTAACAAATCCTAGGGTTGATCATATATGACTGAACTCTTGCTAGTCCTATCATTTGTACGACTAGCTTCATGATCATCCAATATGTAATATTTGGGACGCCTTTATATATATATATATTTGATGCTCTAATATCTTGTAACTCTGTTAATTGCTTGAGATTGAGACAATAGGCTTGACCTTAAGAGACTACTGGCTTGTAGTAAACCCTCATATCTAGACAGCCGTGACCGTATAGTTGAGATGTATTCTATTTCAATATACGTAGCTGGCTATGTCTGCCCCCGCTCTCCAGTATTCTGGTTTTGGGGCATGACAGGATTCATGGAGGAGTTTCGGTAAGTATTGTGTCTGGCAGAGATACTAGATTTACCTCTCACTTTTGGAAGAGTTTGCATGACAGTTTGGGAACACAACTGAAGTTCAGCACCGCCTATCATCCCCAGACTGACGGGCAATCAGAGAGAACAATACAGACGCTAGAAGACATGTTGAGATCCTGTATCTTGGAATTTGGAGGGTCTTGGAAAGACTATTTGCACTTGGTAGAATTCTCATACAACAACAGTTACCAAGCTAGTATCGGTATGACACCGTTCGAGGCACTCTATGGACGTCGTTGCCGTACTCCACTTGCTTGGGACGACGTCGGAGAACGAGTATTGCTTGGACCTGAGATGGTGACCGATGCAGCAGAGAATATGAGAATGATCAGAGACAAGCTCAGGATTGCCCAGGACAGACAAAAGCATTGGGCCGATAGCAGCCGACGACCTTTGGAGTTTGAAGAAGGCGACAGTGTGTTTGTGAAGATCTCTCCGACCAGAGGAACCATCCGTTTTGACAGAACAGGAAAGTTAAGCCCCAGGTATATTGGCCCTGTTGAAGTACTCAGCAGGATTGGAGAAGTGGCTTATCGGGTTGCTCTACCCCAAGTTTAGAAGGCGTCCACAACGTCTTCTATGTATCACAGCTCAGACGCCATCCCGAATCCGAGTCACATTTTGGATAATTCAGAGCTGAAGATTGGACTCAACCTTTCAGTGCCAGAGAAACCAGTTGCAAGCGTAGTCAGAGGTGAGAAGAAGATCAGAATTTGAGTCATCACATAAACTCCTATTTCTTATCTTTCGTTCTAAACTTGACTGATGCTGCTAAGTTAGCCTAGTTTTGCAAGCTATCTCTTTATCAAGCTTGATCATGACAGTATTTTATTGGGTGCACCCACTAATATATTGTCTAATCAGGACCGGTATATGATGGTCTGATCAACCTCGTGTACTTTGGTTCGCTTTTGTATTTTTCTGTATGGATGATATCATAAATGAAACTTGTCCCTAAATCGTCTCATCCACGACTGCCTTGGAAATTCTTATTGTTAGACCTGAGTTACGGGTGCAGTACCCGTACTTGTTTGAGACTTAAGGTAACCCCTAACCTTGCCTTTAATTTCGAGGAAAAAATTTTCTAAGGAGGGAAGATTATGAAACCCAGTTTCGTTATGTGAATTAATATTAATATTATATTGTTACTATTATTATGAGTATTATTTGGAAGCTTTGAAAATTAATCTCAAAATTAAATTCAGGGTTTTTGATTTGCTGACCAGACCCGAGCCCAGACTAGTTCCCGAACCCAGACCCGGTCCTAACCCATTTCATTTGAAATCTGATTTTAAATATATATATATATATATATATATATATATAATTAATATATATATATAATATATATATATATATATATATATATAATATACTCTTTTGGAGCTGGTCCAAGCTTGGACCAACTCTTCTCACTCCCCTCCCACACGTTCTTCTCCCACTCCCCTTACTTTTCTCCCCCACGATTACTTACAGCCATAACCCATTCTCCTCCTTTCTCTACTTTAGAGCCAACACCAAACCACCCCCACCCTTATATTGTTACTCCTACTCTCACTCTCTCCCCACTCATCCTATTCTCTACAGAGGAATAAATTTCCCCCCTTCACTCTTCCCTCTCCCTAAAACCCCCTACTCCCGAGCTCACCTCCGCGCCACTCCGGTGACCCCGACCATGCGAGCTCCAGCGCCTAGCCCCGCTCCCCTATTCCCCGTACTTCTTCGGCCACCGCTCGGCCCGAGCACCCCCGCGCCCTGGACCCCGATCCGTCGACCGCAGCGCCTCCGCGCTCGACCCCAGCGGCGCCGATCCGCGCGACCCGGCCGGCCCCAGTGCTGACCCCGCCAGCCGCCTCCGTCGGCGCCCTTCACGGCCCCAGCGCTGTCCTCCCCGGCCGTGCCCTAGCCCCGTGCCCGCGCGCTGCTCCCCCGGCGCCCCGAGACCGTGTCCGCTGTTCTGGACAGCCCCTGTCCGGCGCTCTTCGCTGGATTTCGAGTCCGTTCTGTGGATTTGCGGCCCGAGTCGAGGCAACCCTTCGGATTCCGTTTTGGGTAATCCCTGGTTAATCATAGTAGTTCGTCCCCCGTGTCTATGATGAGTTGGTCCACGAATCTCCTTCGGGAATTCGATTTTGGGATTACGTTTGTTTCCGGGATTTTTCGTGAAACCTTCGGAAAGCCTCTGTTGGCTACCTTCGGGAAAGCCTCTATTGGCTTGGTTTTGATTTTTCGAAACTTTCGGAAATGATTTCTGTGAATAAATTGGTTTTCGGATCTTTCGGATTTTGTGCTGTGATATTTTAGGGTTGGTTTCGGATTCCCGAATTCGTTTCGGGTCGTTCAGAATTAATATTGGGAATGATTATGGTTATTTTTTTATATATTTTTGGGATTCCCTGGTTTGGGATTTGCAGGAAAATATTGGCACACTTTTCCAGTTTTTGGGTTGACCAAAAATAGAGAAAATGCTGCCGGATTTCCATAAAATTTAATTGTATTTTTTTTAAATGATTTTAAAATGGATTTCGGAAAATATTAATATTTTGGATTTTGGGCGACGATCGTATTGGTCAATGGGCCCTGGCTAAGTGCAAACGAAACCGGTTTCGTCCGGACGTTGAGGCATTAGCCTATATGACGATTGGACCAATATCTGAGACTCATTAATAATTTAATTATTTTATTATTTAATTTATTCATAATTAAATTGTAGGAAGATTTTAGAACTAACAACTGTTTCTCTTATTTCAATTTATGTAAAATAAATTGTAATGGGCATAAGCCCAGCCTTTCTATTTTCTCAGTGGCCTGTAATTTTGTAGCGTAGGTTTTCTGTCATTTTCTGGTTTTTGCTGATTTTTAGCGTACGCGTAAATCTAAAATAAATATTATTTTGAATAGAAAATTATTGAAGTTTTCTCACATTAAAATTTACAAGTTTTAATATTTAACAACGATCATTTTTTATTAAAGTAAGAAATATAGTTTTATACATATAATTACGAAAACACAAAGTTTTAACCAAATAAATTGGTAACTACGAGTTTTCCAAAAAAAAGTTAAATTGATCTTTCCCTCGTTATTAATTACAACGCACCGATAATCGCGTTTTGTTTGTGATTGCATTAATAAAGATTAAAATTGATTAGGACATAATTAGAGATTTCAACTAGCATAGTTAGCTTGGTAACCCTGGATTCTGAGTCAACTTCTCGAATGTAGGATTCGAGGACGAGTCTAAATCCCATCTCGAAGTCTTCATCCCTTCAAGTCCAGTTCATTTGAGGCAAGTACATTTGTGTTAGTTTACAGTTATTTAATAATCGCTTTACTGCAAGTTTAAACTACGATGCAACACGGAACTCTCCTGAGGAGCACTGACTGTAACTACTGTAACTGTTTGGGGACTGGGGGAGTAGTGTAATGAGTATGACCACATCCCAAAATAACTTAGAACTGTACTAGCTTACCCCCCATACACACAGGGATAAGCCGTATCTTCACTGTAACAAAACCCAAGCCGGTCATATTTATGCCTATTCAAATCACATTGTTTTACTGCTAGAAAACTGTTCATTTCTAAATTGTTTAAAAGTGCATGATTCTATTATTATTTCAACTGTCAAATTAGCATGAATTGTACTTTGCTCCTCCTGACTGGAGATAACATTTTTAGGGGATATTGAGGATGCTGAACTGTTATACAACAGCTATATGACCCGGTTCTGTACCCCGTGGTGTTGCCAGAGTCCCCATTGGAGGACGCAGGACCTGAGGCCGACGAGCCGAACGCTTAGCTAGATTTTCTGTTTCCAGATTTGTTGTTTAGAATTTTGTTAATTTGGATTCAGCATTCTTTTCAGTTCTTTTAAATCCAGTTGTATTATTTCAATGTTTAATAAAGTTTTCAATTTCCGAATATTGAGTTGTGAAAATAGATGTTGCTGTGGTTACTGCTAATAGAACAGCTTACTGCCGCCGTCTCAACAACGGTGCAGGTGGACATGATCCGATTCGACCCAATTATTTGGGATCGGATCGTGACAGATAACATATGAAAACATATCCTTACCTTACCTTACCTGATGCACAAACCTTTGCCACAAGGACAGGTATGATATGGAATATGTTCTCCGTCTAGCAAAAGGCAAAGCTGAGATCGACATATCTACCAGCTCTAGCAAAAGCAGAGTAATAGCATCTGAATAATAAGGCACTAACCCAAGCAATTATTGATGCAAAAGATATTTAGGTAACACGTAGCTAGTATATCAACATCTTCAAAATGGAAAATAACTGGAAAAGGCTGATTGCAATGCATCTCCATCTTGACTTAAAGCAAGAGGAATATAAGAGATGGATATCGAGTATTCTTCCTAGCAACATAATGAGAAACCATAAAACTATAGCTATTGATTATGAAGAGACGACACCTGAAGGAACCAAAGCCTGATTTAATCCTTGATTTTGTAAAAAGTTATACTTATTCCTTATCGCCAACAATTGTTTAATGGGAAATGAGAGAAACATATGGGTCATAACTCAATGGGACACAGACACACCAAGAAGAAAAGATACAGTACGTAGAAAAGCTTGAGATACCCATACAAAACCAAATTACAGAAACATAAAAGCCAAAAGTACAGACTAATAAGCAAGTAAGTTTTTATTATCGTAGGTTTGCTACAACTTGGTTTAAACTTCTCAAAACTTTCTCAGAAATCAAATCCCTCAAAATATTAGTGGCCAAAAGCCACATATTTTCATAGTTTCACTGAATCACCTATTGTTTGAATTATCTAATTATTTGGGAAATATGAAATTTAGGATTTTTGGAGATAAATTTCTCTCTTTTTTTGGGACTAATTAGCTTTTAGGGGACGTTTGGTATGCGGAATACTATATAGCCGGGAATTCTATATTTCCGGGAATCAAATTCCAAGGAATTATAAATTCCCTGAAAAATTACATTCACATGTTTGGTGACAATATAAATATTTCCGGAAAAAAAAAAATAAAAAATAATAAAGGCTTAATTGCACTTTGATACCCTCAACTATTTCACTTTTTCAATTAATACCTAAACTTTTTTACTCAACAACTCGATACCCTCAATATTTTATTTTTTCAACTTAATACCTAAAACACAAAAAATCCCAAGAATGCCCCTGGCTTTCTCTCTCCCATGCAACCCCCCTCCCCCCCCCCATTCCGGTGACCACCCCCCCCCCCCCTCCCTCCCTCTCCGGCGACACCTCCCCCCCTCCCACTCCGGCGAGGGTGGAGTCGGGAAAGGAGGGAGGGCAGCGAGAGAGGGAGGAGGGAGGGGGGAGGGGGTGCGGGTTGCCGGAGGGTACAGGGGAGCGGGGGGGGGTGGGGAGGGGGGGTGCAGGCGGGGCGGCGGAGGAGAGGGAGGGTGCAGGCGGGGAGGCGGAGGGGGAGGGTGCAGGCGAGGCGGCGGAGGGGGAGGGTGCAGGCGAGGCGGGGCGGGGGGGGGGGGGGGGGGGGGGGGGCGGAGGGGAGAGGGGGGGGGGGCCTGGAGTAGAAGGGGGGGGGGGGCCTGGAGTAGAAGGGGGGGGGGGGGGTGAGTGGTAGTTTTAAAATTTGGGTAAGGGCATTATTGTCCAAAAAATTATTGGGTATCAAGTTGTTACAAAAAAAAGTTTAGGGTATCAATTGAAAAAACGTAATAGTGAGGGTATCAAGTAGCAATTAAGCCAAATAATAATAACGAAAAAAAATGAACATATAAAAAAGGGTAATAAAAACGAAAAAAAATCGGTTAAAAACGAAAAAAAAAAAGGGTAAAAACGACAAAGAATCGGTAAAAACGACAAAATAACAAAAAAATGACAAAAACGATGAAGAAAAACGACAAAAAATCGATTAAAACGACAAAAATGACGAAAAAATGTATAAACGACGAAAAATAACAAAAAAAGGGTAAAAGCGACAAAAATAACCAAAACACGACAAAAACGACATAAATCGGTAAAAAAACGAAAAAAAACCAAAATGCGGCAAAAACGACAAAAAACAACAAAAAATCGGTAAAAACACGACAAAAATGATAAAGAATATGACAAAAAATCGGGTTTTTAAAACAACAAAAAATCGGTTTTTAAAAACGACAAAAATAACCAAAATACGAAAAAAAAACGAAAAATAATAAATAAAAACGACAAAAAGGACAAAAAATCGATTATTAAAACAACAAAAAATAACCAAAAAGCGACAAAAACGACAAAAAATGATAAAAACAAGAAAAAAAGCTACAAAAAAAAATCGGTAAAAACAACAAAAAAGCTACAAAAACGAAAAAAAAAAAACCGCTTAAAACGACAAAAATGACAAAAAAGAAAAAAAGGAAAAAAATTGGGTAAAAACGACAAAAAATAATCAAAAAGTGACAAAAAGACAAAAAAATTGGTAAAAACGACAAAAATCGCTTAAAACGACAAAAAATTGGTAAAAACGACAAAAAACGATAAAAACGACAAAAAAAAGAAAAAATGTTCAAAACTAATCAAAATCGATCAAAAAAGAAGAAAAAAATTTAGACAATTTTTTTTTGCCCGGGCAAAAAAAAAAATACCCACCTATTCTCAAGGGATAGAATTCCCATGTTTTGTGGGTAAACTATTTACCCGGGTATTTATAATTTCCGGAAATAAATTTTTTATAAGCCAAACAAACGTGGTAATAGATTCCCATCTTAAATTTTTCCGGGAATAAAAAAAAAATATCGCGTACCAAACGCCCACTTAAGATCTTAGATCTTAGATTTTATACCAGCCTAGAGTTTAACATATCATGCTTTAAAATCTAAAGATAATATAAAATCCAGGATTTAAACTGTAAGTTGGTATAAAATCCATAATCTAAAGGTTAATTAGTTTTTTTAAAAACTATTTTATTCATGGTGATTATTATTTGTTGGTTGAATTGTAACTTCATACCTTCAAATACCAAACAATAAATGATTTTGTTTTGTTTTGTTTTCTTACAAATACCAAACACTATAATAAAAAGTAAAGATATATTCCGACTATAATAGAAAGTAAAGATATTTTATTCATGGTGACTATTTTTTAAAATTGAATTTGTTTTCTTTTCTTTTCTTACAAATATAAACACTATAATAGAAAGTAAAGATATATTCCGACTATAATTCGGATCTTTCTAAATACCAAAAAAATTGACAAAAATTATAATTTCCAAACACCCTATTTTTTTTATAGAAATTAGAATTTTCCAAAAATAAAATAAAATAACAAAGAATTAATTTTCTTTCTTTTTCTTTCCACAAGCCAAACCGAGCAAGTTGATGGTATCAAATTAAAATTATACCTTATTTTTTTTATTAAAAATAAAAGAAAACCGAGATGGGAAAACAATGTGTCCGCTTCCCAATGAGCGCTGGCCAAATCCGTCTGATCACTCTCAGGCCTCGTTTGGTTCACGGATTCAAGAAATCTGGAAAGGAAACTTGTTCCTTTCTTTTGTTTGGTAGCCACAAATTTGGGAAACACTTTTCTAACATGGAGGAAAATAGGAGGGAAAATGATTCCTCTCATGATCCATAGAATTCATTTTTCCTCCTCCTTTCCCAACATTAATTACCAAACATTGACAAAAATAGCCTTAATTTATTACCTATTTTACCAATTAACTCTTCGTATTTTGTTGATTATAATTATGTCGATATTGGTATTATTGAAATAATGATATATTTTTTCCTTTCTTTTCCTACATCAACCAAACACTGGAAAGAAAATTTGATAGGAATCTACTTCCCATCCCCATGGAAAATATATGGGGATGGGAAAATATATGGGGATGGGAAACGAGGCTCAGAGTAGTATTTCACTGGCTCACTCTCACTCCACCAAGCAAACGCAATCTCCTCTTCCCCTACAAATACCAGGAATTCCTTCTTCAACTCACTGTCTCTCTCTCTCTCTCTCTCTCTATAGAGTACTCCCTCACCTTCTCTCTCTCTCTCTCAAGCTCTAATGGCGACCGTCTCCGAGAAGCTCTCCAAGCTCCAGTCCGCCGTCGCCGGACTCAGCCAGATCAGGTCAGGGTTCCGATCCATACAATACCCGTGTCCGAGTCTCGTTTCATCGGACACGTATCGGACGCGGCACAGGCGCTCCGTAATACAGCAAGGATGCCGCCGAGCTCCGTGCCGTGTCCAAATCGTGTCCGCACAGCGTAGATAGGCCGAGCAAGATCAGATCCGGATCGGATCTGATCTGATCTGATCTGATATTCTCCCTCCACTGCAAAAATCGGTGCCGTGTCCGTGTCCACGTATCGTGCCAGGACACACCGAAACTCGCGTCATGTCCGAACTGTGTCGTATCCGTGAGGTTGGGACTGATCTCGAGTTTTTTCTTTCCTTCTTTGTTTTGCAGCGAGAACGAGAAAACTGGCTTCATCAACCTCGTTTCCCGCTACTTGAGGTAGATCGGCCACTAGTTTCTTGAATCATCAATGTAGAGAAACTCTTTTGATTTGATTATTTTCATTTTTTTTATATGAAATAGTGGAGAGGAGGAGCACATCGAGTGGGGCAAGATCCAGACCCCGACCGACGAGGTGGTGGTTCCCTACGACACGCTTGCGCCCGCTCCTGAAGGTAGTGTTTGTTGATCTGTGGAACGTTGATCGATTCTTTGTTCCGACTATGTTTCTGTTGTGGATCTAATCATCTGGTTGTGTTTGGAAGTGGTCTGATTGTTTGAATTGATGCAGATCTCGCGGAGACGAAGAAGCTTCTGGACAAGCTCGTGGTGCTGAAGCTCAATGGAGGTCTGGGCACGACCATGGGATGCACTGGACCAAAGTAATATATCATCATCCCATATCAAACATACTGACGTCAATTGGTGGTTATATTGACTTGCTAAATTCACTTTAATCATAGGCTAACTAGAATTTGTAGAAAAGATTTTGTACAAGGCTATGAATACTTAACCATAATCAGAAACAAACAACAAATATAGCAGCTTGCTATAAAGATTCGCGACGGTGAAATCTGCTAAACAGAATAATCTGCTGTAGTAGAGGAAAGCAGTGAAAACTGCTATAAATGTTTGATAATCAAGTTAGCAAAACAACATACTGGGGTGGTCAGAACCACCATTGCTCAAAGCGATATTCGATCATCGTCCATCGATTCGCTTCCATGAACCGACAAGTTCTGTAGAACTTATGGAACGCTCTTTGAATCACCTCCCTTATCGGACTTAGCGCTAATACAAAACCACTCGGAACAAAGCACTTGCTACTTAGAGATCTCTGTTTTCTTCTTCAAAAATTCTCTCGTCACCAAGAGTTGGTGCTTACTATAAATTAGGAGAGCAACCATGACTTGATCAGTTACAGAATTGACCTGTACCCAGAAATAGCGGCACCAAAATTGGAGATCAATTATGACCACCGGACAACTAGCAACGAGGCTAGCTAAGTAGCAGGACTACCAACAACGGCGACTATATGTGGAGCTATCAAACGCTACACTACCGATGTAGGGATACCAACAACGACATTACCATACGTGGAGCTACCACAGTGGGGCTACCACAATGGTGCCTACCAGACGCGGAGCTACCACAACATCGGTACCGAGTAGCGGTACCACGCGAAGCTACCCACGCTACCTTGCTGCACAATCTACCATCACTACAACGTGAAGCTACCCACGTTGCTCCTGTGCTAGCAGCTTTACCACGCGAAGCTACCCGCCCTACCCCACGTCGCTACAAAGCGAAGTGCCACTCCGCACCCGACGCGAATGAACAAAGTGCAAAGTTCGTCATCAATGCGCCACTCTGCGTCCTTCGCCCGCATCTGAGTCCGAGGGGCATAGCTCCGAAGAAGAAATGTCGATAAAAAACGAATGTTGATTGTGGGATTCGAAAATCTAGCCCACTTGTAAAAACCCCCACCACACGTACCACTCGAGCTAACACACCATTGTGTACAAATCAATAAATGAATAATTAATATTGAAATACACACTCATGGGGTTCGTTCTAAAATGTAATTGTGGGACTGAGTCATTACTGGACTAACCCCAACACTGTACTCATAGGCTAGCTAGAAGTTTAATGGAGGTGTTCTCGGATCTCCTCTTCCCAGAATTTCCTAATTATGTTTTTTGTGATGAGCTTGATATTATATATTTTTTTTAAAGAGAATGAATGGGATCAATCTGATCTTAGCCAGCTTTTAATAATATAAGGAAACACACGAGTAGTAGAATGTGAAAGTTCACTAATGTAAGTATTACATGAAGGAACTTGGGATAAGTGGAGGAAAGGGTGAGTAAATTACCCAAGGGTATACCAATAGCATATGACAGTTCATAGAACAACATAGTGAAGTCCGAAAACTTAGCGACCAAAATGAGAATCAACAACCCAGAAGCCTCTCGAGATCTAAGTGGTAGGACCATTTACAGAGCAACTAGCAGCTCCTAAATTCCACTTAGAATTCTTTGAAGAAGGTTTCAGGCCCAAAAGATTACGATAATAAAACTTTTTGAGAAATTGTAAATGAGGACAAATGTTCTGTTAAACAACTAGTTATTCCCATTTTTATTATGTAAAGAACTTGACATTGTTCATAGACTTCGGTGTGGTATAAAATCATGTGGCATGATGATATTAGTGAAAGTCTCCAGGAGGGTGCATGTAGCACTTAAACTTGAAGCGATTAAATGCTTGAATACTTGAGCGTTCATTGTGTTCGATTTTCAGTGTCCATGTTTATGCATCAAAAAAGATTATTATTCTAGAATTCTATCTACAGTTTAGTTTTTGTTATAACTCGGTCTTGGAACCTGAATGACGTTGGCTCTGGTGTAGCATGTACCAGTTACTTGGGGAGCAATGTCCAGAGGATGTTGAACAATTCATCACTGGACCCCCTCTTTTATCCTTGTAATGGTGACAAATTCCATAAACCCAACTACTTTGTGGAAACTATCATAGGAGTGTGTGTGCTGGTGGTAGGTGTGGTGCGAGATTGTCTCTAAGCCCCAGCCCTTGAAGCCAGTGACACATTGCCACCTCTTGTGATTGGAAATTCTTATGAAAACTTGTGCGGTGCTAGAGTTTGCACTAAGGCCACATTTGGTTCGTGGAATCATGGCCTGGGAAAGGAAAGTAATTATTTCCTAATTCCTATGTTTGGATGCCAATGGAAAGTAGTTGAAAAGGAAAATGATTCCCAAAGGAATGGAAAATAGGGAGAAAATGATGCCCCCACCCACCCACCCAAGGATTTACTTCCTACTCTAAGGATTCAGTTTTCCTTCCAATTTTCTTGGCTTTTCCAAACAATGGAAAGGAAAATTGGTTGGAATTATAATTTCCTAAAGGAAAGGAAAGAGAATTGATTTCCTTTCCTTGCCTTTCCACGAACCAAACGAGGCCGAGGCCTAAGGGTTATGGTATAAGGATAAATGGGATTGGATTCGTATTTTATTTTAAGGGTAATACTATAGGAGGTCATGTGTGCACCACATGACCACTTAGGCCAATGGCAGTGTGTGTCTGTCAGAGGGTAGTCAAGTGCAAGGAGATGAGACGTTCAAGGTAGCAAGTTGATAACTTGCATACCAGCTATGAAATGCCAAATTGGTGGACATTTTTTCAATTGAGCAAAGGCTATCTTACATTAATCTATATTACAAGTTATTCTTTGTTGATCTCCATTGTCTCTCAGGCCTTATCAGTGCAATTAATGATTACATCTTATATCAAAAACATTATTGGCTCCATTGCATCTGTACTTATATGTGCTGTAGGTACTTATACGATGACTCTAGGCTTTCATGCATTATTGGACTTCTTCATATTTTGCTGACTTGAAATAGTCTCTCCTTAATATTGGCATTAGTTACTAGTATAAACTACGACAGTGTTATGGTGGTATAAACTAATAACTCTTTTATTGCCATTTATTCTAAAGATCTGAGTGTCTCTCATTCCAGATCTGTTATTGAAGTGCGAAATGGTTTTACATTTCTCGACTTAATTGTTGTCCAGATAGAGGTAAGGTCACAACATGCACATTTCTTTTCTCCCTTTCCTATATTGTCTTGTTGATGGAATGACATTTCAATACAATGGTGCAGTTTCTCAATAAAAAATATGGGTGCAATGTTCCTCTCCTTTTGATGAATTCATTCAATACCGATGAGGATACAGCAAAAGTAAAGTTCTTAACCTTTTGTTATTGGGTTTTATAGGTTTGATAGTGATTTTGTTGATAAACTAATTAATTGAAACATTTGTTGTGAAGATTGTGGAGAAGTATTCAAACTCAAGCATTGAAATTCATACCTTCAATCAGGTATGACAATATATCATCATTATGCATACAGTTTGTTAGCTTCAAGTTACATGATAATGTCCATATGCATGGCACATAACATGGGACACACAGTAGGAGCTTTCTGCATACACAATTGCATAGTACTAACCAAAAAGACTCTTTCATCTAATTCCCGAGTGACTAATTACTGGGCTGTGTTAGTCTTTTCGCTTGTGGATGGTTATTCTATGCTAGTGCTATGTACAAATACTTTTCAGCTCCCTTTTACTAGAAGTTTGGCCTTCGTGAAACATTATTAACCTTTTCTGAATTATCTGTTTTTCATCAGAGCCAATATCCTCGTATAGTTGTGGAAGACTTTACGCCATTCCCGTGCAAAGGCCAAGTGGGGAAGGATGGCTGGTAGGTTATGTTCAATGCTTATATTCTGAGACGCAAAATTTATTTCCTTTCACGTATGATTTACAAATAACTTAAGCTCTTTGTAGACTAGTAATTAGATGTCAAGTTCCTAGAAGCTTGGTCTTCTACAAGTGTTGTAAGTTCAGCGTTTCATGCTCTGCTAATATGATTTCTGTTGCTTTTTGTTTACAAGAGGTTTACTAAATTAAGCATTATTATGTTCAATTTCGTACATGCAGACATGATTTTCCAAGTATTGAAATTATATTTTCTTTAGCTGTCTTTGATTACTTCTTATGTATTTAAGTTTATATTATTTAGAAGTATAGAAGATACTCTGATTAATCTTGACTTTGGATCTTTAATTACTGAACTTTTATAGCTTCTATAGTTAATCAAGGTGTTTTTCAAAAAATTTACTCTAATATGAGAGATCTAAAAGGTTGTCACCTATTTTTTGAACCCACTTAGGTTCTAAGAATAATTTGTGTATAACTGTATATATTGAGTCACCAGCCATCAGTTGCTTTTGTTATAAAGAACTTATTAACAGTAAATATTCTAATGGAGTTTAAAGGAATAATCTGCAATTTGTTAATTCACTCCTTTAGGTCAGAGTTTTCTGTTTATGAGGGGAAAGTTGGCAAGGAGCCATAGTATCAGAAGATTGCTAGACTGCTCTAATAGTGAATATATTCTCCCCGATCAGTGATCATCCACCCACTTGTGCATTAGTTCACATGTCAAAAGAAGAATATTTTCTCTCGTATGGACACTAGTCATGCACCTGGATGCTTTAGGAATGCCATTTCTTTTTGCTAGTTGGCTTGTCTCGTAGAGATGAATGCAATTTATTATAGATGATTGCATAATCTACCTCTTTTTAGACTCTTTCCTAGTCCATAGAACTTGGAGAGTGCTCCTTGGTTGCATGAGCTTAAACTGCAAGATGTAAAGGATAGGTCTACCTATGTGCCGAGCAACCTTCAAGGTATTATGAAAGATCCTCCATGCTAATAGCTACTTTGACTAGGAGATTAGCACCATACAGGGTTGACAACCAGACGTGCAAACTTTGTGAGTTCTTTTGTGGATCTTTCTTCTGCTCCATAAGCGACCCCATCTGATGATAAAAGGTTTGTAGATGATGGTGGTGGTGGTGATTATGATATAGTGCGCCTCTGTAGCATGCCTAGAATTTGGCCTGTAGAAAACTGGGATCTATAATAAGCAAAGAAACTGAAATGAGTCCTCTCATTTTAATCTTAGTTGCTAGTATGATACCTGAAACTTCTTGTTCCACTCCTAACATATCTTGTTTACAAATGTAAAGGTATCCTCCTGGCCATGGTGACGTCTTTTCATCGCTGATGAACAGTGGCAAGCTTGATGCTTTATTATCAAAGGTTTGCACAGAGAAATCTTACCTACAATGCACTGTTTAGCATTGGCCTTCTATTTTCTGAACAGTTCTATTTTTGCTTTGCTTATCTACTAATTTGTTTTCACCCTCTCCAACTTCTTTTCAGGGGAAGGAGTATGTCTTTGCAGCAAATTCTGATAATTTGGGTGCTATTGTTGACATAAGTATCCTTAAATTGTGATTTATTACTTGTGGTAGAATTTATACAAAAACACAACACAAATGCATGTCTAGCTGCCCACACACACACAGATGGATATGCCAATATGTCCATCTGTTTCCTTCTTGTCTGGTATCAATAGTGATGTGAGTGTATCCTCCCTTAACTGAATATATAGAAATCTTAAATCATTTGATCAACAATCAGAATGAATATTGTATGGAGGTAATTTGACACTATCATTTGTTTGAATAAGAAAATTGAGACTTCAGCCCGACATTCGATTCTATTTTTCAGGTGACCCCCAAAACCTTGGCTGATGTTAAAGGTGGTACCTTGATCTCATATGAAGGAAGAGTTCAGGTGTGTCATGGTAGTTAGTGTTTCCTACGTGTGCTCCTATCCATTTTTCTCATCATAACGCATGCACGCGTACATGATAGTTGAAACTGATGGTAGCTGTTCGGTAAGATTTTATAATTCACATCTCT
>JANAVB010043251.1:0-36684 GCA_029216955.1 Iris pallida | reverse complement strand
TGGTGGACACTGGGGGCTCGACTGACAGCATGCTCCAAAATTTGGGATTAAATGGTCAGTGGTTTGTGAGAAACCACGACCACATGGTCACTCGACACACACCACACCGCAAAATTCCTCACTGATACGCACTTGGACACTCGACACGCACGTTGTGCATACATTCTAACTAGGCACACACGTACCCTGACATCTAGCCTATCTACTGAGATGACCCCATGACCATTAGTTGGACACATTGTGTCCTATTGAACCCGACACACACTGCACACACCCACTGTGCACTGGTTGCCTGATACATGTTGATTCTTAGGTTTGACACAATTTTGACACTTTTTATGGACACATCCAAGGACACACGACACATACCTTGACACCCTCACATGTTGACACTCTTGTATGCACACTGCACATGGTTAGTTAGCCCTGCATCTTTTAGCATAATATAATTTATCAATACCTGCATAGTGTTTTGCCCCTACCTCCTTAAGGATTAGTCACAAACCCTTAATATCTTGTGAATTTAATGTTTTGATCTGTCCAAGTTAATATGTTTATATGCATGCTCAGGTTGTAAGAGTTGTGGTAGATTTGCCCTATTTAGTTATCTGAGTTTTCATGTGGTGCTAAATTCATTTTCTTGAGTTTTTAGTATATAAGTAGGTTTTGATCTTACATACTTAGATAGGGTGGGGATTATATATATAGGTTGCTGTTTAGTTCTGAGTTTAGTTCCAGATTCCATGATGTAGGATTTAGGTTTGTTATCATATTTCCTGAGATCCCTATGTGAATCTAAGTTAGTGTGGAGCTTTGGGCCATTGCCTTGAGATGGTAGGCAGTAGGATTAGGAGGAATTTGAAGTATAAGTAAAGTATGCAGTGTGTAGTACAGGAGTTGAGGGGTTTCAAATATATGAGTGTGTAAGAGTAGATAAGTATAGGGGGAAAGGATTTGCATTTGGGAGTGGGTTTTGAGTTGAGTTATATGTTGTATTCAGTTGAAAGGTTTGAGAGTTGATCTCAGATTTCCTGAGATCCTGTTGGTACATATGTTCAGTTGGTTAGAGGCATGGCAGTAGGTTACCTGGGGTCTACAATAGCAGTATGTTACAGTAGCTGTAGCAGCATGGTCATGGCCATAGGCCAATGCCAAGTGGTCCCATGTGTTGAGTGAGTAGCCCATATTAATTAAGATGTTAGTTTCCATTCCCTTTTAGACATAAGTCGATTTCGTACATGTTAACCTCATTTACATGTAGGTATCAGTCCCTATGTGGGCAGGGTACAAATATTGCCGTAGTATTTTAGTTAGGGATTTGTATCAGGATTTTAAGGAAGCCAGGTAGCAGTGGGTTAAGACAGGAGATAGGTTCAGTCCATTATCCCTTATTGATTCAGTCCATACACATTTGTGTACTACTCAGTCCAAGCCTTTAGCTCAGACCACACCATGTTGATGTCAGTCTTGAGTGATAGGATTTGTATGTGTGAGAGTGTTTGTGATATAGGTTCATATGGGTTGTATCTTGATTGGGTTACGTTCATGCATGAGTTGCATGGAGATGTGGGTTAGGTAGATGTGTGTGATGATATATATATGATATATGTATGTATATGTGTGTATATGTGTGTATGTATATATATATGGTTTTGTATATATGACATATATGTGTATCCTTGACTTGATATCATAGCCTATACCCTAGATGGACTAGAAGATTGACCAAGAGTTAACTTTGACCTAAATTGACCTAGAATCATGTAGTTTGCATTGTACACTTCAATTATTTCATATTGAACACATTATAACCTGTATCTCATTAAATAGGACATTGTGACTCCGGTTCGGACATCTGTATTCATCAGTCACTCAAGGTATCAGGCGAGTACATTCTCTGATAGTTCTTTTATTTACTTGTCGATTATTGTATTTCAATTCTAGTTAGTTCTATTTGATTCTCTGTTACAAACACGAATTGGTATTGCTGAATTCATGTATGTGACACTCACATCTTCCATGTCTGGCCTCTATTTCTGGACTTACCCCCTGGCATCATATTGTCTGGCTGAACGTGTACTCTAATGTCGTGTCATTTTATGGATTCACTTATACTGTCGGGCGAGGAAATACTTGAGTAGACATGTAAATGGTCCCACTGGAAGTACTTCATCTGGTCTAAGCCTGGTCTTACCTGGTCTAACCTGATGTAGAAACATAGAAAATATGGGGTTCATGCGGATCACAATTTGCCGCATATGTACTTTGGGCCAAACAGGTCCGCATAAAGGAGAGCCGCATGTCAGATTCAATACCTTATGCGGCCCGTCGACAACCAGACTGATTCGAGCCGCAGAAGAAAGATATGCGGCCAAGTGGATCAGTTCGTCTGATAAAGCTGACAAGTTCTATCAAAACTGACAGCTCTGACACTATGGCAAAAAGATAAGACGTGAGACGTCACCAAAAGCAGGTTCACACGCTTTCATGCGGCCAGAAGGAGTGTTACCCAAGCTGCATGAACCTTATGCGGCTCAAACATATGCAGCCCCAAAGTCTCCGAGCTTCATGCGGCCAAGGGTGACTGTGACCAAAGCCGTATGAGCTTTATGCGGCCCAAAATACAGAATCTATGCGGCTTAAAAGTCCTTAAGCTATATGTGGGCTAAGGAAGATAGCGACTTAAGCCGCATGAGTCTCATGCGGCCCCACATGGTCGAAAACCGAGAGACTCGTACGGCTCAAAATGATTCCTATCCTGCGATAGGACACGTAGCAGGCTGACCAAGTCTCAACCACCCAGATTTACTGCAACAAAATCCCAACAAATCAACAGCTGGCGGCCAAAGAGCGGGTCTTCACGTGCTGATTAGCCACGTGGCCACAGGCCATCTATGCGGCTCAAAATATATACCACTATAAATAGCAGGGTGCCACACCCCTGCAAAAGACTGGCAACCTTCGAAAGGCAATTTTTTCAAGAGCTAAGGACTGCATCAGATAGTCTACGGAGTAAGGCAAAGTTGATACACTTTCTCGAGCCTCCACCGTCACCCTCCAGAATCAAAAACTAAATAATTGTACTTAGATTGTTTCCTAGGATTTCTTTCTAGACTTTTCTTTGTACAAGCGAGTTTGTAACCAATTTCAGTATTTCTGTAATACCTGTCTTTGATTTTTAATGGCAAATACAATGGCGACTCTACTGGGGACGTCCTTCTCTTCTGATGAGCTGGTGAGGCAATCTGACGCATCCAAGCTTGATTCTACATAGAAAATACTTGTGGTTTGTTCTGACCAACAAGCCTTCAAAGAATTGCTCTTTGAAGGGCACCAGCCCGTCACAGAAGCTAGCCAACCCAAAGAGGACTCGCAGGACGTCGGCGCACAAAACTGTTGCCCCCGACCAAGTTCTCGAAGAAGCTCCTTCTGCAGCCCAAGATGGTGACCAAAGCTCTCCTACGACTTTGCTTTTGACCGCAGAGGACCCCACTGTCCCCAAATCCAGCAGAGAAAAACACTACGATGTTGATTTTTTGGAGGCACAAGAGAAATTCATGCAGACAAAGAAGAAGCCGCATAAGATAGATGGGCAGTTTGTCCATGCTGCAGCCAACTCTGGCCGCAGGCAGACAACTCATGCGGCAGCCAACTCTGGCCGCAGGAAGATGGCCCATGCGGCAGCCAACTCTGGCCGCAGGAAGATGGCCTATACGGCAACCAGCCTTGGCCGCAGAAAGATAGCCTATGCGGCAGCCAATCCTGGCCTCAGACAGGATGTCTCATGCGGCCCTGTCAGAAGCTCTGTGTTCAACCGTCTCTCATTCGGGCCCGACTCTATGCGGCCCATTGAGAATGTGGGATGTACCAATCTGGACTCTTTTACTATGCACCTTCGGGTGCTAAGTCAAAGAAGTCTAGGGTAGTGCGGGCTAAATAAGGCCAGTCAACTGTCCAAGTTGCTGACTGTCAGTGGGCTTCGTTAACTGTTATACGGGCTCTTGATGGAAAGTTGTACAGAACCACCCGTGTCCAGTCCCCCAGGCTAATGAACAGGGTGGGTCTTTAAATTCTCCCTCCAACGATCCAGAGCAAGTGCTTTTACTAGCCTCGGATCAGGGAGCAAACATGATACCTATGCACATGTGCGCTCGGGATACCCGAGTCCACAAGTTTGGTGCAAAGGTAGATCAGCTTGCTACCGATTTGCATGAGATGATTACTCACAAACGTAAGGTGGCAACATTGGCATGCGATGAGTCCCTCTCGGGACGTCGTTGCACCCAAGTCATCATCAACTACTGCTGCGACAAATTGACAGCACCTGAAGGTCGCAGTCAGTTTTCCAATGACTGCAGCAGCCAGCACCTGTCCGGCAATAACTCAAGAAATAGGTGCAAATTCCGAGAGACGAGGAGTTTTCTTTCACCTCCTGTAATTAAACTCAGAAGGTTCCTCCTGGCAAGGGAGGAAAGAAGACGGGCTCTTCCAGCACGTCAATCTTGGCCAGTATTGCAAGAAAACTCTTATCTGGAGGGCTACCGCCGATAGCCAAAGGGGGTGTCTATTTAGGCACTCAATCCAAAAAGAAGCTTCCAACACCTGGGGGTGCATCCTCGACCCCCTGGGAGTAGATGAAGCCGGGGGTAGCAGTCCCCTCAATATATGCGACAACCCAGTGTACTAAGAGCACATACAGGGGGTAGAGAGCCCCCAGAACTGCATAACAGACTTGGCCTCTCTTGAGGGCCACCATCCTTGCCAAGACGATGCGCTTCCTACACAGGGGTAGCACCCCCTTTCGAGTCCGAGGAATATGACATTCCGACATTCCCTGACGATTTCTCTGTACAAGGGTACGGCATAGAGAGCACCTCTGCTACGATCCCTTCCAACTTTACCCACGTGAGGACAGTCTTTATGGCTGACGATGATCATAAAGCGCCTACTGACCGACAACGTCTAGAAGTACTTGAAGCCAGGCTCCTGTCCTTGGTCAAGTCTGTAGACGAAATCAAAGCCACCTTGCCAACTCAACCAGCAAGGACACCCGGGCAAACAAGCTTGGGACCCGCAGTCAATGCGGACTCCAACGCAATCGCCCCTCTTTTGGGTGACGATCCTTTAGGAGCATCCGTTCCTTCAGCTGCGGACAATGCCAAGGAGGCGAGGAGGGAAGTCCAAGAGCTTCGAACATTGTTCAATGCCCGAGACTCCTCTCAGGACCTAAGAATACGGCAGCCGTATCCCATTGCATGGAGAGATGTGCCTTTTCCACCATGGTACAATCCGTTCCATATCGATTCGTATGACGGGAAGACCTCTGCTAGTCGATACATGACTTACTTTCAAGTCACAATCGACCACTTGCCGCATAGTGATGCCATCCTTACACGATTATTCATCGGAGCATTGGAGGGGATCATGTTCGACTGGTACCGCAACACCTTCCCGACAACTGCATCCATTCTTTTGACGGCTAGCTTCAAGCACATGTTTCTGGAGAGATTCTACGAAGTATGACATGATGTGACAATATCATCTCTCATGGACGTCGTTCAGGGAGAGAGGGAGCTAACAAGGAACTATATCGAGCGGTTCTGCCAAACCGCAATGAGATTGCCCCAAGACAATCCCGAGAGCTCCTTGATTGAAATCTGCCAGAAGAAGTTGCTCCCCACAATTTTCCTCTGGATGGGTGACGATCAGTTCAGGGATTGGACGACCTTCACCATAAGTGCTACCAATGCGAAGGCAAAATTGAAGAAGGCTCGCCAGCTGGGATTACACATCCCAGATGGAGAAGATAAGGGCAAACATCCTGGTTCCACCTCCAGCAAATAGGACTTACTATAGCACATTTTTAATAGCGTTCGGATCTGAACGCTATGGAAGACTATTAGTAATAGCATTCTTTTATAGAATTAGGAATGCAGAACAAAATTACAGATTCAGTGCTATAGCATTTTATGAATGCCGTAGCGTGTATAGAGTTATTGTATTGCTATTTACTTGAGAAAAGTTCGTCAAAATGGGTCCCATCACTACAAGAAATACTCTATAAGGCAACGAATTTTTTAACAACGCAACATTTTTCGTTACTGATAGATCTTTTCTACAACACATATTGTTGTCGTTACTAAATAATATATTTGGCAACAAAAGTTTTCGTTGCCAAAGCCTAGAAAATAAATTGGCAATGCCAACCTCATTGCTAAATTATCTGTATTTTCTATGTATTAAGATTAGCAATGAATTAAGTCATTGGTAATACATTTTATTTAACATTGCTAAATATTTCAAAAAATTATGTGCCATTTTTTTGCTGGTTATGGTTTAGGAGGCAAACCAAATTTCTTCTTTCAAAACCATTTTTTTTGAGACAGTCGATTACAAAACCCCTCTCCACTACTCTTCGTTCCAAATACTAGAAATATGCCTCTCCCAACATCTCTCAGCCCCATCCTCTCATTCTCATCTCTCCTTATGCGCCGCCTGTCGCCACCGCTCTCTGCCTCATACCGTACCTGCCTCTTTCTCATTCTCAACATGGCAACATGGCAACAACATCAGGTAATTATTTTTTCCTTCGATTTTCCTATTTTTGGGTTTATTCGATTCAGTTCACTTACGAATGATCATATCATATGCATCAGATAGTTGTTTCTTTCCTTCGTTTTCCTTTTTTAGGGTTTTATTTGATTCGATTCCCTTATGAAAGATCAGATCAGATTGGAAAAGTTTAGGGCTTTTTGGTTAATATTTCATTCGGCTAAGAGTTTTGATTGTCAGCTGGTAGAGCGGCGACATGTTTGCACCGAGTGGCAAGTACCAGGTACGACTCCTGCTTCTTCTCTCCTCCTTCTATCTTCTTCTCTGGAACCAACAACAACTACTGCCACCATTCCCTCTTCCTTCTTCCCCACCCCTTCTGGATCTGTGCCCGACCAGGAGAAGCCCGACCAATCCCGAGCTCCCCGACCCCCTCCGACCACCTGGACCTCGCGTAGGGTTACAGAGATCTCTTATCAGTGACTATGGTTACCTATATTATTTTGATCGAAAAGTTTGGTAGTAACGGAAGATGACGGATGCATATCAACTGTTCGACAAAATGTTTCTAAGCACTACATAAAATGTTTTTGGCCATCTATCAGCTAATTTGATTACTCTAATAGAATATCTTCAACTATTTCAATTGGTAGCATGGTGCATTTCTAATTTTCTATTATAATTGGTTTTCTTTATCAACATGCATTGCTGAATTATACATTTGATGTATTTTTGGCAAAAATTAATTCGAGGACTGTGGAAAATGGAAAATGGCTGACATTGTTCAGTCTCCACATCTCAAAGCCTTATGCTTGCCAGAATCTGGGCAACAAAGAACAAGGTAAATTGTATACTATTATTCAGATGTTGATTCATTACTTATACTTATGCTTGAGATATGCTAATTTCATTAGTTGTGCTTGATAATATTTCATATTTAAGTCTTCTAACCATTAGACAAGAACTTTACATCAGTTGTAATATTTTCTAGCTTTTTTCCATTCATATTAGTGTCCCGGTCACTTGTTATAGTTTGAATCCTGGATTGACTGTACAATTTATATGACAGTATCAGCTGCATTGTATAATGTCACACCTAGACTACAAAAGAGACGTTGGCTTTGATATCATGAATGCTCTTATCTGTGAGACTATAGGAGAAGCAAGTTCTTGAAATGCTTTATGCTTTTCATGGTGTAATACTTCTGAAGCTAGCCTTAAGTGCATATCTAAGTTACAACTTAACATGTGTTTGAGGAGTTATCTTCTTGTTCAGTTAAATTTATTGAATGTCTTCACTCTGCAGGTTAAGACCGAGCTCAAGGATCACTAGAAAAAGATTACTGGCCTTGCATTTCAATGGAACTGAATGTGCTGTTGTCTTTAGGTGTCGATGCATAGGTATATTGATTGCAAAAAATTATGATACATCAAGCTTTCATTATTCCAAAATTTAACTAGAATTATATGTCAAAGTTTCTATTAAGTTGTTGATTCTTGGATTATATGGACGTGCCCTCCGGATTATAATACTATCAAGTTCAGTACCAACATTTATTTTCTTGCATTTGTATTGGGTTTATGATATTCTTTAGTTTAATAGCTTCTTAACATTGTATAGATTTTTGTAGTTGTGTGTTGGAGCATTGATGGGCAGGAGAAGAAGAAATCATGATTTATTCAGGCACCAGCTGCCGATGCAACAACATTAGTTTGGGAAAGTAGGGTCCAGTTCTACAATGATCAGAATATTTTAGTTGTCCATGAAAGCCAGTTGTCCGTGAAAGTTCTTATTTTGGGATTGCCCATTTGGTCAAAGTTGCCATCTTTTTCCTTGGTTGGTTTTGTTCGTCTAGGTGTTGAATGCCCCGACATTGCAGGATGATTTCTTTAGTTGGTTTTGTTAGAAGAATAAGACTGAGGCGACGCAAATTTTTCACAAACACAGCCTTATTGTTCACAAACAAGAAGATAAAAGAAATATTCATAGAGGAACCGAAGAAGAGAAAGGTGAAAGAAATCAATGGAGGAGATCAACAACTCCGAACAAAACCGCGGCTGCTCCTCAAACCTCTCACGAAAGATCAGCTTGTCGACCATCTTGCCAAAGTGTACAATTCTTCTTAAAGTTTTATCTTCTTTCCAAATTAGAATAATTGGCTTCGCCTTGAGATGAAAAATCTTCTATTCGATCTTAACCATTCTTCTAATTTATTCTATTAAGGAGTTATTTAATTAAGCCCTTTTTTTATTAGATTGGATATTATCTTGGTCTAAATAAATGTAACTTCATTACTTGCAAAGGATATAATGATCATTTTAGTCATTATAAGGTTTAAATTGTGCTGTAACATATCAGTACAAGTATTTTGTCTGATGGCATTCAGTGTTCCAGGAAAAGCATCGTGTCCAATTCTTTAAGAATGATGCCACATGTTGCATGAATCATATATTTCTTAACTGACAAGCATGCTTTTTACAGCTCCGTCCATTTTGATACCTGAAAGACTGTAAGAAGAGGGGGTCTTGCGCTGATCCAAGCCTCAATGGCTGAAGATGGAAGAGAGAATAAGCGCAAGCAAGGTGGCATGAAAACTATGCCATTCATACTAGGTAAACTTGTGTGTCTAATTGAACTAATGCATTTGATCTTTAATCATATCTTAGTTTTTAGTTTTTTTTCTGTTCTTGTTTAATTTTTTGCTTTTAGTTATTAGTACTGAGTGGTGAATAGTGACGCACTTGAGATAATTTTAGACGACTTCTATAATTTGGACTAATGACAAAAAAAATGATCAGTGAACTCCACAAATTCCTGATACAAAAAGTGCTCGATCTCTCATTTGTTTATCTTTTTACTAACATTGTATGAAACTAGAGAAACTCTTCTAGTACTGAATCAGTCTTTAAATTGGCTGAACCATGTGTGCCTTAATTTTTTGTGAGAGACGGATTCTTTTCCTTCTATATGTGTCCTAAAAATTTCTTTTCTTATGAGATATTTGTAGTCTTTAAATAACTTTGTTACTTCTTTCGTTCTCAGGTAATATATAGTTGTAGAAAGAATTTGTATAGCTGTAGAAAGCAAAGAGTGGGTAGAAGGACGGTACATCATTCATATCTAAGAACTGGAAACCTGATGCAATACCTTTTGTTACTCACATTGCTACATACACCTGGTGAGTCCTTTTCTCTGTTGCAGTTTTATCTTTCAAGATTTTATGCAAATTGTCAGAAACATAACTATGGAACTGAAACATGGAATTCATATCCTCTATATCACTTATACTTGTGCTTGTCCATTGCTTCCATCATGAGCAGCCATGCTACCATAACCGTGACCTTCTCCATCATAAACCAATTATTGGCACTCTCTTGTTTCCCAAGAGTGAAAGTTGTGAAAACTTGTGATAGAATTCATAGGCAGGAGCACCTTCCCGATATTGAGGTTCATTTGCATGTCTTTCTATATTGGAAATGCAACATGTAACTAATGTTTTGGAATTTAGCAACATTCAAGATGTGTCTTTACATTTTCTCTATCAATGGTATTTTCCCATTTTCTCATATAAGAACACTCAATCTTGGTCAATTCGAAGAATTGGGATAAAAGCTTAATAGTTGTTTTCAGTTCAGTTCGGTTCGGTTCGGTTATTCGGATCGAGAACCGAAAACCAAACCATTATTTTAAAGTTTCAAAATTTCAAACCGAAAACCGAACCGTTATCTTGAAGGTTTCTAGTTTGGAATAACTGAAAGCTAATAAAAAGTGGAATATACATGACTTTGAAGATTCTTACTTTATTAAATATATAAATTTAATGCATTGGCTCTGTTATATTGTTCTTTAATCAATTTGTGTTGTTACTCTTAGTTAGTTTTTATTTCACTTATTGATATTACTCTTAGTCTGTTATATTGTTTTCTTTAATCAACTGAATCATGAAAGAGGAGAGTATAGATTGAATCTTAGTGTGTATGCTATTTCTTTTTCTGATGTCTATCGGTTCACATTTTTTAGCTATTAAGCAAATCATTAATATTTTAATAATTCTAATTTGGGAGCTGAAGCGTGAGGGTTGAACTTGTTTTAAAGATGAATCTCACAAAGTTTTTGGACGTGTGATGTGCATTTTTTTATAATAATGCTAATGTGTTTCTTCTCAATTTTCTGTAGGTTGCGTGTAAATTTTTGATGGCTGTGGATATAAGCTAGAAGGAAAGTGTCGATCGAGCTGCATTTTGGACTACAAACATTTTGTATGAAAATGGAATGGTTTAGTTGAATTTTGGACTAGTGTTAGGTTACAAATATTTTGTAGTCTTGGATTCTCTTTATATGAAAATTTAATTTTGGACTACTATTTCGATCACTTTTGGCGTACATAACCTTTTGTACATCTTGAATGTTTTAATAAAAAATGTATGAATTTATTTTTTTGGCAAACCATTTCTATATCTTGATTGATCGAAATGGAAGTTGCGATTGAAATTGTTGAAATCAAAATTACAATTCAGCATGAATTTTTTTGATGCACAGGATAATTGTATGTGATACAAAACAGGTTATTCAGATATGAAATTTTATTGCATATTTATGGCACTCAAAATGCTATAAAAATCGACAGCGTTCAGAAACGCTATAATAAATCAACAGCATTAAAGAACGCTATGAACCATCCACAACATTCATGAACGCTATAATCTATCTACAACATTCACGAATGCTATAAACCATCCACATCATTCATGAACGCTATAATCCATCTACAACATTCAAGAGCGCTATAATATTATAGCGTTCACGTGTCTTGACATACTATAGCATTGGCAATTATAGTGGACAGAATATGCTATAGAAGGCTTTCTATAGCGCTCTGCGCATGCTATTGTAGGCCATATTTGTTGTAGTGCGTATCCCATTGCATGGAGAGATGTGCCTTTTCCACCATGGTACAATCCGTTCCATATCGATTAATATGACGGGAAGACCTCTACTAGTCGATACATGACTTACTTTCAAGTCACAATTGACCACTTGCCGCATAGTGATGCCATCCTTACACGTTTAATCATCGGAGCATTGGAGGGGATCACGTTCGACTGGTACCGTAACCTTCCCGACAACTGCATCCATTCTTTTGACGGCTAGCTTCAAGCACATGTTCCTGGAGAGATTCTACGAAGTAGGACATGATGTGACAATATCATCTCTCATGGACGTCGTTCAGGAAGAGAGGGAGCTAACAAGGAACTATATCGAGCGGTTCTGCCAAACCGCAATGAGATTGCCCCAAGACAATCCCGAGAGCTCCTTGATTGAAATCTGCCAGAAGAAGCTGCTCCCCGCAATTTTCCTCTGGATTGGTGACGATCAGTTCAGGGATTGGACGACCTTCACTATAAGTGCTACTAATGCGAAGGCAAAATTGAAGAAGGCTCGCCAGCTGGGATTACACATCCCAGATGGAGAAGATAAGGGCAAACATCCTGGTTCCACCTCCAGCAACAACAACAGTGGCGGCACCTCCAATCGAAACAATAAAGACAAATAGGCCATGGTCGCTGATGTGACCCAGAAGCCCGAACAAAAATAGACGAAAGGTCAGTGGCCTAAGGTGAATTACTCATTTGAAGATAGTCATGTCAAACCTATCTTCGATATGCTCTTGCAAGGGGGTAGGATCCAGCTCCCGCCACCAAGACGCGAGCCCCGAGCGGCAGAAATGGATGACCCAAAATATTGTTACTTCCACTGCTATGTCCATCATTCCAATCATGACTGCTTCCAATTAAAACGGTACATCCAGAGTCTTATCGACTCTAAAGATCTGTCGATAGACTTTGAAGAGGTTACTGTCGCGGCGAACATGGTGTCAATTCAGTTCGGCGACTTTCCTGCAACAAGCACTCCAGACGGGATAATACCTGTCCCGCGGGCAACGATGGAGGTTACCAATCTTCCATCCGTCCGGAACCAGACATCTGGATTGGTACCTCTCACCACATCGTGAGGAGAGATCATGTGGGTACATCCGGACTTAGTGCCCGAAGTTATCCAGGAGGTGTCATCTCCTACCAACAAGAAAAAGGACAGGAAATCTAGATCCTGCCATACAATTTTAGCCGAAGCTGAGGAAGCGATAGCCGTTGTTACCCGGTCTGGAGCACAAGTCCAGCCCACACGGGACAGTTCAGTCGAAGATCCTCAACCGACAACACTGCCTCCCTCTGATGTTCCAAGGCCATCTCAGCCTCCACTGGTGGATAAGTCCAAGCCAAAGGAAATCCGTTTCAACAGGCCACTCCGTAACGATGCACCTCAGGGACTGGAGAGACCTTACAACTTTGACATATTAGCGCAATTGGCTAATACGCAAGCAAAGTTGTCGTTATACGAGCTCCTAAGGCTCTCCAAGGATCTTCATGGCGCATTGAACGAAGCACTCCAAAATACTGACACCTACTTAGCTCAGGTCAAGCCTTCAAGGGAAGACCCGTCAGCAGATATACAGGGCAGTAGTGGCACAGATGCAATGTCCAACATCATATTTACTCCACAGGACATATTGATCAAGTCCAACTTGCATGATCGCCCCTTGTACTACACTGGATACATAGGCGACAACAAGGTGGATCGGATACATATCGACCCTGGCTCGTCAATAAGCGTCATCCCGAAAAGCTTGCTCCAATTTCTTGGCATTCCTATACACCGGCTAGCGGCGACCAACACTGCCATTAGCGGTTTCAACTCGGGAAGGAACTATCCCCTAGGGAAGATCCGATTGAAATATCTGATTGGTGACCTGAAGACGGAGGTTACCTGCTACGTCATAGATGTAGACACATCCTATAACATCTTGGGGCGTCTGTGGATACATGGCTATATGATCGTGCCATCCACCCTCCATCAGTGCTTCAAGTATGTCAATAGGCACGGCTTCGTGAAGATTGAATTCGCCAACATCAATCCCTTCAAAGGGGTCGAGTCTTATTATTCTTCAGAGGCTTGCCTATATGAAGAATCCAAGAAGTACACCACCAATTAACAACGTCCGAAAGTTTCGATGAAGAATGCGAGTGGCACTCTCATTCGTCCGAGTCACCCATTTACGACTCCGATAGCAGCATTGGAGATATATTTAGACAGACATTATCTGTCAACATGACATCCGCTGATATCGAAGAGGAAGACGAAGATCTGCTCGAACCACTTGAGTTAGAGCCGTGGGTCCAGCAACTAGATGCACAATGGGAGAAATGCTTTGAACTTCGTGTGATCCTTCCACTGAGACGAGGTCCTGCAAGTTAACCTCGATAAGGAATCCTCTCCAAAGCCAATCTTCGTCAGTAAAATCTTGACAGAGGACGAACGGGAGTCGTTGTTGCAACTCGTCAGAGAATACATCGACATCTTTGCTTGGAGCTATGAAGACATGCCAGGGCTAAATCCCGAGATCGCACTTCATAAGCTCAACATTTGTCCAGACGCAAAACCAGTCAAACAAAGCAGCAGCGGTTTCGTCCAGACACCATAAACTCCATTGAAGCAGAAGTAACAAGCTGTAGCTAGAAGTTCATCCGTGAAGAGCAGCACCCAAACTGGGTAGCCAACATAGTACCGTCATCAAGAAGAATGGAGATCCAGATTTGCATCGATTTATGCAATATGAATGCGGTATGCCCTAAGGATGAGTTCCCTCTTCGATCACCGACATAATGATCGAAAATACGTGTGGCTTCGAGCGCATGTCCTTTATGGATGGCTTTTCAGGATACAATCAAATCAAAATGTCTCCTGATGACGAGAAGCATACGTTATTCTGAACACCGATCGGCGTGTATTGTTATACGGTCATGCCCTTCGGCCTGAAGAATGCCAGTGCTACATATCAACGTGTTATGAGCGTCATCTTCAGAGATCATTTGCGTAAGACAGTGGAATGTTATGTTGATGACATCGCCGTCAAAAGCCGCTCCAAAAATGATTATTTACAGGATTTGAGAATAGTGTTCGACCTCATACGAGCGCACAACCTGAAGATGAATCCTACCAAGTCCTTCCTGGGTGTGTACAGCAGGAAGTTCTTGGACTTTGTCATTACTTTCCGGGGCATTCACATAGATCCCAATAAAACAAAACCAATCCTGGAGATGAGTCCACCGAGGAACCTCCGTGAACTCTACGACCTTCAGGGAAGACTAGCCTATATCAGGAGGTTTATATCTAACCTCTCAGGGCGATGTCAACCCTTCACTCAACTCATGAGGAATGGTGTCTCTTTCGTGTGGAACGACGAATGTCAGTGTGCCTTTGATGACATTAAGGAGTACCTGACGAATTCGCTAGTTCTGGTAGCCCCGGTCATCGGAAAGCCCTTACTGCTCTATGTATAGGCGATGGAACACTCCATCGGTGCTTTACTAGCACAGAGTAATGATGCGGGGCATGAACAAGCCATTTACTATCTCAGCCGGATGATGGTAGGACCGGAACATATGTACACCATCGTAGAAAAGGAGTGCCTTGCCCTAGTGTTCGCCATTCAGAAAGCACGATAGTATGTGACAGGGCAGACCATCCATGTTGTTTCACGAGTTAATCCTCTTAGGGTTCTCATGACCAAGCCAGGCGCACTCAGTTCTCGTCTAGCCACCTGGGCGATACTATTATTCCCATACGACATGATTTTTGTTCCGCAGAAGGCTATCAAAGGTCAAGCCCTGGCTGACTTCTTACCAGCCCATCCAGGCTCAGCAACAGCCAAAATTTATAAAGAAATCCCCGACGAAGTCATCGCCTCAAACATGACTTCGCATGATGCCATTTGGCGAATGTTCTTTGACGGTTCTTCAACAACGGAGCCACAAGGTGATATCGTTGCTGGAGTCGGGGTAGTATTAATTTTTTCCTCTGGGTTGGTGGTCAATCGGGCATATTCTCTTACAGAACCCTGTTCAAACAACGTAGCCGAATATAACGCTCTAGTCATCGAACTCCAACTCGTAAAAGAAGTAGGAATGAAGTACCTAGAAGCATATGGCGACTCACAGTTGGTTGTTAACCAGATCCGAGGTTCATATGAGGTTTGCAACGAGGACCTGATTTTCTACTATCAAACAACAATTGCCATCATTGCAACCTTGGAAGGGTTCTTTATAGAGCATGTTCCTAGGCTCCAAAATATCAAAGCCGATGCCCTAGCAGGCCTCGCCGCTTCCTTGGCACTTCCAAATGATACTCATCATCTAGTCGACGTAATAGGCCATGAGCTGGTATGTCCTAAGAACAATCTTCAACTGGGTACGAGTTACTCCACCCAGATAACCAATGACATACAAGACTGGAGGAGCCCGCTCATCGACTTTGCAGTCTATAGAATTCTGCCAGAGAATATGAAGGAAGCAACTTTAATCAGAAGACGCTCTCTCAGATTCTTCTATGATACGAAGACGAAAATGTTATATCGACGATCCTATGATGGGCTACTATTAAGATGCATGTCAAATGTAGAAGCCAAAGAAGCCTTATGCGAGGCTCACGACGGCGCTTGCGGGACTCACCAACCTGGCCCAAAATTACAAGATCGTCTCCGTCGGATGGGTTATTACTGGCCCACAATGGTAGCAGATGCAGTTGATTATGCAAAGAAGTGTAAGGCTTATCAGATCTATGCAAATTTCATACATCTGCCATCCGAATTCTTGCACCCGACAGTGGCCTCTTGGCTATTTGAAGCATGGGAAATGGGCATCATTGGGCCAATCACCCCACCGTCGTCTAGGGGCATCGGTTCATACTTGCAATCACCGATTATTTCTCCAAATGGGCAAAACTATTCCGCTTGCAGAGGTGAAGACATCGAACATGATTAGCTTCATAAAGCATCACGTCATCTACCATTTTGGACTTTTCTAGAGGATTATTCACGATAATGGTCTGCAGTTCGCAAGCCACGCTTTCTATCGATTTTGTGACAAGAATCGGATTCAGAACATGGCCTCAACAACATATAACCCATCGGCTAACGGTCTGGCTGAAGCTTTCAACAAAACCATAATCAAGCTCCTCAAAAAGTTTGTGTCTTCAAACAAATACGACTGGAATGAAAAGCTTGGCGAGTGCTTATGGGCGTATCGTACCACGATTCGGACGACTACAGGAAATACACCGTTCTCCTTGGTTTACGGAAGCGAGGCAGTCCTCCCATTGGAGACTCAGATCCCTTCACTCCGAGTGGCCCTTACTTACTGGTTAACGTCGGACGATAACTACCGCCGACGGCTACAAGAATTGGAAGCGCTAGACGAGAAGCGTTTACAAAGTCAACAAAGCATAGAGCTCTACCAAGCGCGCATCTCTCGGGCTTTCAACAAGAAAGTCAAACAGAGAATATTCCAAGTCGGTGATCTCGTCTTGGCCATTCGCAGACCAATGGTCATGACTCACAAGACCCCCGACAAATTCCAGCCCAAATGGGAGGGTCCGTTCATCATCGAGACCGTATTCTCCAACGTGCGTACCTTCTCGCAAAACAAAATGGAGACTTGCTCATGATGCCCATCAATGGCAAGTTTCTCAAGAAATATTATGTCTAAATGACATCTTCCAACTATGTCTCAGATTGTGAGTTATGTACCCTCTGGTATCGCTGAACTTACACTCTGACCTCAAATCTCTCAGATTGTTGAGTTATGTACCTTCAGGTACCACTAAACTTACTCTCTGACTACTCCGAGTGGATTCATATCAAATCTCCTGGTCATATCTATGATCTTCCACATTAAATGCTTTTTTCCACCAGAGTTTGCCTCAAAATCTATTACCCGCACCACCAGTGTGCAGAAGGGTAATAGGTCCATAAAACTTATCATAATCTATTACTCGCACCATCGGTGCACAAAAAGGATAATAGGTCCACAAAATCCCCAACAGGAAAAACAACCACATCTCTATTAGCTCTGAGTTGTTTTCCCGTCCATCACAAACAAATCACCCAATACATAAAAATTCCATGTTGATAGCACCTCTGAGTTGTCATGTGTATCCCCATTAGGCCTACTCCTACCACGTCCTCATTACCTTGAGTAGGGAGGCTCTACTTTAGACCCATATTTACCACGTCCTCATTACCTCTAAGTAAATATGTTGGTTTTCTCTCCACTTATTATCAGTACTCGCATCGCCAGTACACAAAAAGGATAATAAGTCCATAAAAGTTATCCTAATCTATTACTCGCACCATCGGTGTACCAAAGAGTAGTAGGTCCACAAAATATCATTCAAATCTATTTGCTCGCATTTCCAGAAGCACAAAAGGGCAATAGGTCCACAAAAAAAATCCTCCAGTGGGATGTCCTTTATCAAACACAAATGCTGTATTAGGCCCTCTAGTACAAGCACTACAAAATACTACAAATAAAGAATGGAGTGAACGTATTCTGTTTATTCAAAATCAGTTACATTCATAGGACTACATCAACAGCAGAAAACAAAGAAAGGAAAATCTAGCAATACATAATTCGGTCAGTTTGACAACACTTCGCCTTCATCAAAAAGCAGTTTCGTGGCCCTCGAAAGAAGTCATTTTACTGCTGAGAAGCAAACAAGGCTGTTGAATCTCCAAGGAGCTGTCCGGAGGAGGGAAAATATAGCATGCTATTCTTCCCTCCGTATTGCGGATACTTTAGCCCCGCTCCCTCGAAGGACCATACCTTCAAAACAGCATCCCTAATGGTGGTTTCGCCTACTTGGAGAGTCGTAAGACAGGACGTTCATGATGATGCCTGACTACCGTCCAATTCTCCGAGGTATAAAGGCTCTTCCTACCACCTGGGGAAAACTCTTCCAAAGCATGAAGAGTTCTGAGTTATTTGATGTGTATGCCAAAATGGTACGGGGAAAACTCTTCCAAAGCATGAGGAGTTTTGAGTTGTCTGATGTATGTGTCAGAATAGTATTTTCACTCTATCGCTGACACCGATCCTGGAGAAGTTTGCTAGCCAGATTCCTACAAACATGGAAAAAGGGCTTAGCACCGAAAAGAAAATAAAGGACTATATTTTTTTCAGTTATGCGGCCTAGCCAAACAAAACTCATACGGCTCAGTCATGGGGCACTTATACGGCTCAGTCATAAAATACTCATGCGACCCAGTCACAAAGTACTCATGCGGCTCTGTCATGAGGCAATTATGCGGTCCAGTCATACAGTATTCATGCGGCCCAATCATGAAGTGCTCATGCGGCTCAGTCATGAGGCACTTATGCGGCTCAGTCATAAAGTGTTCATACGGATCAGTCATGGGGCACTTATGCGGTTCAAGTTAGAATAAGCAGCGCTCATGCAGCTCAGCCCATGCGGCCCTATCATACAGAACGCATACGGTCCAAATGAGATAGGGCATGCATCGACCAGGCTTGAAGCACAGAGGAAGTATATGACAGGACCACGCATAAAATATGCGATATAGACATTCAAAATTTCAGTCGTCACCTTCCCACCATCCTTACTCTTGATAGGGAGTTGCACGTTGGGATGAATGGACAAAAATTCTACCGCTCTCCACGGAGTAGCAAGTCCCTTCCCTTTGGCCGCCGTACCAGTCGACTTAGAAGCTTTTAGAGCCATAGCAGAAAGTATAATGAAGTCGAAGGAGAAGAAGATGAAAGATAAAAATCTCTCTCCGAATGACCCCTATTTATAGATTTTTGAAAAGTACCTCTTCGATTCTCGAGATCATTTAAGATAATGACGACGTTTGGAGACTTTATCCCAAATAATCGCCGACTTTATCTTGAAGAGTGCCTCTTCGATTTTTGAGATTATTAAAGACAATGTCGACGTTTAGGGACTTTATCCCTAGTAACCGTCGACTTTATTTCGAAAGAGATCCACAACCAAATCAAGAAAATTAAATGCAGTAGTGACAGCTGGCAGGCTGGACGGAGTCTCTCTGCGGCTTATATTTTCCCTGCGACTCAAGATTTCCCTGCGGCTCGAGATCTCTCTGCGGCTCAAAAATTCCCTGCGACTTGAAGACTCCCTGCGACTTGACATATCTCTATGCTTTTATTCAAAGTATTCCAAATTTGCAATTTGAAAACATTGAAGGGGGTCTTTGTAATGCCCCAGAACCAGAATACTAGAGAGCGGGGGCGTACATAGCCAACTACGTATATTAAAGTGCAACCCACCTCTCTATACGGTCATGGCTGTCTAGATATATGAGGGTTTAACTACAAGCCATCAGTCTCCTACGGTTATGAACAAGCCTATAATCTCAATCTCAAGCAAGCAATAATAGTTATAAGATGTCAGAGCACCAAATATACAATAGTAAGGCGTCCCATACATTACATATTCGAATGATCATGAAGCTAGTCGTACAAAATGTTAAGACTAGCAAGAGCTTCAGTCATACATGATCAACCCTAGGATTTGTCAATCATGTTACAGCCCGTAGGCAGACAGTAAATAAAGGTACAATACGAGCTAACACGTGCTCGCCGGCTAAACGCCTCAAAAGAATTTTTTACAATAGAGTGGAAGAGCCAAAAAAACCCATTCGTTGCCAGGGTTACGCTTGGTGGTCACAATCTGGCTGGAAGGTAGGTAGATCCTCTGGAGCTGCTCCGATATCTGGCCATACAAAACCAGCTGGGTCAGACCCCAGAAAGAGCAAGTGCCACAAAGGAGGCTTCACTTAGGAACTAAAACCAGCATATAACAATTGAATATTAAAGATAATTATAAACGACATAGATAATAACAGGGACAACAATAATGAACTGAGTACCAGGAAACCATTCAAGTAGCCAGGTTGCAACCCTTAAACTAAACAAGGACTGTGGTTGCCACCCTTCACCTGAATAGAAACTCGTCTCCAATGCCATTGATAAAGTAATAAGACAATAAACGAAGAGAGGACACAGAACTGCTCTGGAAGCTAGGTTACAACCCTTAAACCAAATAAGGATCAGGGTTGTAACCCTTCGCCTGAACAGAACCAGACCCCTGATCTTTATTGTTAAGGCCGGTGTAAATAATCATGCTATTGAAGTAAGGTTAAACATGACGAGCATGGCATGGGGTGCAATAAGACAATAAAAGAATAAACGAAGAGAGGACACAGAACTGTTCCGGAAGCCAGGTTACAACCCTTAAACCAAACAAGGACCGGGGTTGTAACCCTTCGCCTGAACAGAACTGGACGCCTGATCGTTATTGTTAAGGCAAGCAAAATAATCATGTCATGTCACAATCTTGTACAGGATCAGGACGAGACGAAGCTGGGCTAGACTCCATCCAATCAATCACGGCCAAGCAAAGAATACAGCTTGATACTTTAACTAACTAGGGTTATCACATGCCTACTTACTAGCAAGATGCAATGAGATTATTCCAACAGCTACAAGCCCTGCAGACCATCCAGGTTATCCAGACGCAATTAGGGGATTGATCTCATGTGGATACATCGTCCAAGAAATGCATGTACCCTTAAGTAGTTTGGTGGTTGTAACACATGTCAGTATGCTGAAAATGTGTCCTACTCGACGGTAGGCTACAAATCCCATAATGTGGCATCCAGATAATGGGATTACCTGTAGCTGAGAAAATCTTTTCATGGCTACTGGTTTATTCTAGTCATTAGCCTTAGTAAATTTCAATAGGTACCCCTGACCGTGGTACTCAGGGGTTCTTGTCCTAGACATGATGCAAGACAATACTGGTTTATTTGTACTAACACAATCATCCACGGTGTCCAGGTCAATCATTCTTGTCATGTCAGGTTATCTACCATAACAACATAACGAGGGATGTCATGTCAGGTTTTACTTGTCAAGGGTGCGCCATGGCGGGCCACTGTCGTGTTCCGAGAATATGTGCAAATCTATATAGCACTTCAATAATAATAATAATAATAATAATACTAATAATCAAAGAGATCAAGGATTAAGGGAAAGGCCATACGGCTAAGAGAATCCAGCTCCTGTGGCTTGGAGAAAGAGCTCATGCGGCTTGGGAAGGAAGGGGGCGCATGCGGCTGGAGAGATGCGGGCTTATGCGGCAAAGAGCACAGGGCGCATGCGGCTGGGAAGACGCAAGCATATGCGGCTGGAGAGGAACAAGCTCATGCGGCTGGGGATTGTGAAGTCTTATGCGGCTGAGGCAAGGAGCCCATGGCCTATGCGACTATGAGTCAAGCGAAGCTTATGCGGCTCGGGAGAGTTGAGCATATGTGGCTGCGGGGAATGCGCTCATATGCGGCTGCAAAAAATAACTCCATGCGGCCAGGAGAGGGAACAGGGGTATGCGGTTCGGGAGAGCGGGCTTATGCGGCTAGGAGTATGCAGTGTCATGCGGCAAAGAGATGGGGACTTAGGCGGCTGGAAAGAAATATGGGCCTATGCGGCTACATGGAAACGAGTTATATACGGCAGTGGACTATTGAGTTCATGCGGCAGCGGGCTATTGAGTTCATGCGGCTATGAACCATGGAGTCTTATGCGGCTGAAGCAAGGAGCCCATGGCCTATGCGGTAATGTCTGCCATGCAGCCAGGAAAACTTGCCGCATGAAAATCCATGCGGTCAAGTACGACTCTTCTTCCCCAATGAACCGAGAAGATGAGCCATGAATCCATGGCTTCAAAGCTTCATAAATCCTTCATCCAAGGTCTGAATCCAGACTTCCATAGGTCAAAATGGGGCAGAATAAAATTCTTCACAACATGGAACCATCAAAACTTGATAATAACAAGGTTAAATAGATCAAAACCCAAGAAATCCAAAAATACAATAAGCTTAGATCTAGACAAATTGAACCATAGAAATTAAAAATGATAAGTATTAAAGTGTCTTAAAACCTCGTGAGGAAGAGAATGGAACAATAAAACTGAGTTCCTCCATGAAGCAAGCTGCACTTGCCGGTGGGAGAGGGGGTAGGTGGAGCTCCACGCCAGGGAGGAAGAAGAAGTAAATGCTAAGTTATGAGGAGAGAGAAAGGTAGGTGGGAATATAAATGATGATGGTGGTGGTAGGTAGGTAGGTGGTTTTCCTTTGGTTCATGATGAACCCAAAAGTAAACCAAGCCAAGCTGAACCAAACCAATATAAACCAAGTAATGAAATATCAAGATAAACCATGCAAGGAGACAGGCAATACGAGTCAAGATATGTACACGTATACCAAAATATGTAATACGAACCACGATCATTACAGTATTGTAGAAGCATGGAAAATATGGGGTTCATGTGGATCATAATTTGCTGTATATGTACTTTGGGCCAAACAGGTCTGCATAAAGGAGAGCCATATGACAGATTCAACACCTTATGCGGCCCGTCGACAACCAGACTGATTCGAGCTGCAGAAGAAAGATATACGGCCAAGTGGATCAGTTCGTCTGATAAAGCTGACAAGTTCTATCAAAACTGACAGCTCTGACACTCTGCCAAAAAGATAAGACGTGAGACGTCACCAAAAGCAGGGTTCATACGCTTTCATGCGGCCAGAATGAGTGTTACCCAAGCCGCATGAACCTTATGTGGCTCAAACATATGCGGCCCCAAAGTCTCCGAACTTCATGCGACCAAGGGTGACTGTGACCCAAGCCGCATGAGCTTTATGCAACCCAAAAGATAGAATCTATGCGGCTTAAAAGTCCTTAAGCTATATGCGGGCTAAGGAAGATAGCGACTTAAGCTGCATGAGTCTCATGCGTCCCCACATGGTTAAAAATTGAGAGACTCATGCGGCTCAAAATGATTCCTATCCTGCGATAAGACACGTGGCAGGCTGACCAAGTCTCAACCACCCAGATTTGCTGCAACAAAATCCCAACAAATCAACAGCTGGCGGCCAAAGAGCGGTTCTTCACGTGCTGATTAGCCACGTAGCCACAGGCCATCTATGCGGCTCAAAATACATACCACTATAAATAGCAGGGTGCCACACCCCTGCAAAAGGATGGCAACCTTCGAAAGGCAATTTCTTCAAGATCTAAGGACCGCGTCAGATAGTCCACGGAGTAAGGTAGAGTTGATACACTTTTTCGAGCCTCCACCGTCATCCTCTAGAATCAAAAACTAAATAATTGTACTTAGATTGTTTCCTAAGATTTCTTTCTAGGCTTTTCTTTGTACAAGCGAGTTTGTAATCAATTTCAGTATTTCTGTAATACATGTCTTTGATTTTTAATGACAAACACCTGGGAGCATCTCATTCAGTCTCATCTGGAAGGACGGAAGTCGTACACTTGTATACGATGAGCTGTATTTACATCTATTATTTACATGTCGAAAATAGTATTTCAAAACATACTGGGTAGTACCATGTATAGGACTCACATTGGGATCACACTTGTCTATAATATACTGTTTGGACTTATTTCACACCATTCTAGTTCAGCTGTCTTTTATTTACAGTCTTCCTTGCTATGCTTTCTTGTTTCATCATATTACTTCTTATGTTCTTTAAACTGTTGTTCTACCTTATTACCTGTCTTAAACTTACCATGTTCATCAGTATAACTGTCTATAACTGCTTTATAGTCTTTGCCATTTACTTGGGATTTCTAGATGAGTTGTGCTCGTTCCAATCCTGACTAGATACGTTGATAAATATTACAGATGTTTGCCCTGAGGATATATGCCCTACTTGCTTGGGATCCGGAGATGGTTTAGCTACCTTGGACCCCGTCTCTCAAGAGTGATCGGGAGATTAGTTTAGTAGACTTGTTTTAGAATTCATGTTTAAAACTTGAACTGTAATAAGTTGAGATATTGACTTTGTATTTGAGATTGTTTTGAGATATTATTATTTAGTAGTTTTGTTTTTGTTGTTGTTTAGTCTTATTAGTTATAGACTTCTGTGTTATCTTATCGTGCTTAGTCTATGATTGAGCTTTATTATATCTTTACTTGTCCTCCGTTCGGAGTTGAGATTTACGACAAGTACATTATATATTTGCGTGAGTTGTTTAGATAGTGACCTAGTACAGCGTTCTACCACCGATTCTGCGACGTAGCCTGGGCACTGTTATGCACTTGTACCCTTACACCGGGTGCGGGTCGTGACATTGCCAAAGCCTAGAAACTTGGATTTGAGGTCATTTCGGGATTCTCTTCCATATTCCTTGCTCAATTTTGATATCTCTCTATTATTTCTACTTTTTATTCAATGGCACCAAAGTTATCTCAAGCTTCCAAAAAGAAATAAAAAGTTGAGAAAGCTTCTTCTTCTAATGTTCAAGAGGAAGTTTCTTTCTCACTTTTTAGTCCATCTATGCCGGATGGTGACAACTTTGATGAATTCATATTTGTCTCCATCGATACTTCAATTGAATGGTTCGTCGATTTTGTCGAACAGACAATTTGTCCGGGAAGCCCGATCAATTTTAACTTATTTTTGACCATTTATTGGTATTTCAATACTTCGGTTTTGAAGAATTGGTACAATCTAGTTATCCAATTTATATGAATGCAATTCGTATGTTCTAATGCAATCTTACGGTCATAAACTGCATTGTTCAGTCTAGAGTCGGTAGGATAGAAATTGAATTTGATGCTGATGATTTAGCTCTTATGTTTCATATTCCTAATGAAGGGGAAGCACTTGTGGACATTACAAAAGTTTAATTTTTGGCTCATATGACTTTAGATTCATTTCGTCACTCGTTACGTGAACCCAATCTCCGTCCCAAAGATCGCCTTCAACCAAAACTATGAATGACTATTTCTATGATTTGCATCGGATGATATTTTTTGTTGTCATTTCTAAATAAACATCCATCGATGAAATCACCTATCTTGAACTCTCTGCTATTTATCATCTCCATTTTGAGATTTCTTTTAGCTTACCGAAGACGACCATTTTTGCTATGGAACGGTGTCACAAGAAATCGCAGAACCTTCTATACGCGATGTGTCTACCGTATATCTTTGAGTACTTTGATATCGTCTTAGATGACTGTCCTTGAGATGCTCCTCATGCCTATCTTCATATGCATCGTCGAGTAGCTTCTACTTCAGCCGTACAGGCTCCTCCTCCTCCTCATCCTGTTGCTGACCCATCTGCTAGTCACCATCCTTCACATCCTTCCACAGGCGTCACCCTTAAGTCTTTTAGGCATTGGTTATGGATTAGTTCTGGTCTATGGATTTTAGGACCACCCTGCCAGTTCCAGGCTGTAAACCCTCTTCCCAAATTTTAAAAAAAAAATATTTTATTATTTATCTGACTTAAATAGGAATTTATAGAATTTATAATTATTTTTTAAAATAATTATTACTATAGAAGGCCTTAGTCATGGTTAAGATTTAAGATAATCAAGAATTTTGGCATGGATAGTGTAGTCGTGTGCTTTGACTTGTGTTTTAGCTATGGTGAGGAAGACCCAGCCATAAGTGTGTCCCAACTAGAAAAAACCAGGCTAAGTTGTTATATGATCCCTAAAAATATAGGAAGTATTTATTTAATTATTTTAATGATATAATTTTTATTTAATCATATTAGGTCATAAAATTTGTTATTATGATTTATGGTGGAAAATTTATTGATTATAAAATCAAACTGTTGGTTATTTTTATACAAAAATAATTAGATATTATAGGTCACAATATTTTAGATTCTTATTGTTTTGATATGAATTAAAATAAAATTTATACATGTTTAGTAAATTATTTTAGAAATGGTATTGATAAATGAGTAAATATATACAATATTGTTACATAAATAAAATGTCAGTTTATCATACTAATATTTTATATAGAAATATTATAGCATTTTTATCATAAATATTTAAAAATAATAGTAATAAATTTATGGAATTTTAGACAACATATAGGACCTTAGACCCTATTTTGTAGTTTCAAATTTCATCAATTGTGTGCAAAGAAAACAGATCTCAAAAATTAGGAAAAATTACTTTTCAAAACTGTAAAATTTAATCACTTTTACCGATACGGCGTGGGCCCCGACAAACTGGGCGACTTCGTCACAACCCGTGAGCGTCGAAGGACGCGTACGGATGTTCCAGACGTATAGGATTAGACGGAACCCGATTTTGCTGTGTGTGTGTGACGAAATCGAGGCATATCCCCGTATCGGCCCCTTTGCAAACTAGCCCATAACTTTGTGCATGTTTTTCATCTCGAGACAAAACTTGTGCCAACAGGATCGTGTCATTTTTTTGGTCCTGTATGCCAAGTTTGGTCCGATTCTGAGAAGGTCGACCGGGACGCTATTTTGGCAGGTCCGCGATCCGATCCAACAGACAAATTTGTGCACGGCCCACCGAAATCCAACTTTGGACATACGATTGGGTTCGTATCGTCGAATCGAATCCGTAGACATGTAGTTTTATGACTTTAGAGACCGTAGATACTGGCATATTTTTTGGTACAAAGCGGATCCAACGACGGATATCATTTTGATCCAAATTTATAATTTTGCCCATGTATCTAGAATTGAATGTTTGGGTAGACACTTTTGGATATTTCTTTTATACCAAACTCGTTGGTGATGTCTGTTTCAGCATCCGGAGACTGTTGCACGAGTTTGACTTTGTGGCTCCCTAAGTGGCTGGGTATTATCGGTTTCACCAGCAAAGGACCACAGACAAATACATATGTTGATTGCTTTCGATTCATAATAGTTTTTCTATTACATGTTATACATATTCTCTCCTGCTGTCTGACACGCTTGTTACATGGGTTAGTATCATGGAGCTCTACATATTATATTCTTGATTCACATGCTTCCGTGTTCGTGACTTGTTCGAGTCCATGAGTACTAGTCAGGCGAAGAAATATTCTAGTAGATGTGTGAACTATCCTTACCATCCCCCATTGTCATTTGTGGAGAATAGCAACCGCACAAGACACGTACGGGGTGTTGGATTTACCCCTAGCCGTTCACATGTCGAACACGATATTTCAAAACACAGAGATAGTTGACATTTAATCGATTTCTCTTATTTTCTTCACCACTTGCCATGTCATCATATTTACATGTTTTTCTCTAGTTGATACATCCTATTTGTAGAGTACTTACTTCATTTCTAGATATGCCATGATTTCAGTTGCTACCTAGTTTTATTTCACATATGCTATCTTCATGTCTTGTAGATTCTATTACATTTTGAATAGCCTGTAAGTCTGTGTACTTGTTCCATTACTGACTGGAAACCAACATTTTTTAGATTAGTTGTGGCTTCTCTTAGCATTGGGTGATATGGGAGTAGCAGGCCAAAACCTAGAGATTAGATAGATATGTTGTAGTTATTTCAATATGAACATTGTACTTTCTTTAAATATAAATATTATAAATTTTGTAATTAATTTAGTAATGTGAATGAGCAATAAAGTTATTATTTACATAATTTTGAGCATTGTGTCCATACAACATTCTACCGTCGACACGGTGTCGTAGGCTGGCTTGGACATGCACTCGTATCCCGAAAAGCGGGTGCGGGTCGTGACACAGGCCATGACCAATACTATAAGAGATTTTAGTTATAGCTTTGCTCACAATCCTGGCGACCCTATTCCCATGGTTCGTGATCCCTCGGTGATTGGTTATCGTATTGATGATCCGGAGGCTCAGCGCCACTTTAACCCTAATGCTGCTCGTTATGATCCCCACCGCTCCATTGAGTCCGGGAACCCTTCTCGGGCAGATGATGATGATGATAAGGATAATGATTAGAGGATGATATCTAGTGATACTGTGTCACTACTATGTTCTATTTTCTAGCTGCTTTTTATTTTCATGTATTAGTGATAGATGCTTCTTCAAAGCATTTTGTGACATTTAGTATCTTATGACAGTTTCATACTATTTTAGTACTCTACGTATGACGTTGCTAGTTATTTGACTTCAGAGCGTTTCTAGTTTGTGCATTACTATTTTATCTCTACTGAGTACTTAGAATTTTATGTCATTTTGATTATATGACAAACGGGGGAGAATTCTATGATTATACTTGAACAAATTGAATACTGCATATTCATATACATATTGCTCTGAAAACTTGGTATAAGAAATTTCTCGCTAGATTTCAAATGTTCTGAGGACTTTGTCATTTTGCGGGAGAGCAAGCTAATGTACCAATGCTACTATACCACTGTACCAAGCTACTTTCGTACTAGTTGGACATCTGTTAAGTATTAATCATAGTTTTGTCAAATTATCAAAATGGGAGAGATTGTTGGCCCATGCAGTCATGATCAACCTGATTTCGATAATTGACTTAAAACTTTGAATCTGATACGTAAAGTACGAAAACTACAGAAGACTGCAGCTATTCTCCACTACACCAAAATATGCAATTCGTAACACATTTATTTTACAATTAGTAACAGTTATTACCGTGACATTTGTGTGACGGTAATAAACGTTACAATAGTTGACAAACTGTTACAAAAAGTCTAATTTTATATTTTTATTATTTTTATAACACTCAAAACTGTTAGAATCACATGGCTTCCACATGACAGTAGGAAAGTGTTGCAAACAAGTTTTTTTTTTTTCATCTCCCTAAGGGTGTGTTTGGTAGGAGGGAAAGTGGGAGGAAGAAAAATATATGAGAAAAAAGTGGGAGAAAAGAAACATTTTCTCTTGTTTGGTATGAGAAGAAAAGTGGATGGAAGGAAAAGTGAAGGGATTGGTTTTCTCTCATAACCTAAGAAAATCAATCATCCCAAAAGTGGGAGAAAAAGTGAAAGAAAAAGTGCATATCCATCTTAATTTACAATTATACCCTATAGAAATTATATTATTTTAAAGTAGTTCAATAAAGTTAAATGGTAAATACATGTTGTTAGTTGAGGATATAATTGATAAACTCTATATTTTTTATTTTCCTTCCTTCCATTTTTCTTTCTATACCGAACAAAGGAAAATATATCACTTCCATTTCCTTCCATCTTACCAAACACAAAAGAAGGAAATAGTATTTCCTTTCCATATGGATGAAAAATAAATCTTTCTGATTTTCCTTCCTTCCATCCACTTTTTCATCTTTCCTACCAAACACAGCCTAAGTCATCTTTCATTTCTCTCTCTCTCTCTCTCACTTCCTCTCTTTTCCCTAAATTCCTTTTGCGTCCACTAAAACCTTGACACTAACCCTAGATTTACTCCTCCCAAATTCTCATCTCCGCCTGCTTCTTCTCTGCCTCTTTCCGGGAGAGGCAGTCAATCGCTGCTCAGCTATGATGGAGGCCACGGAGCACCGCTGCGTGCCGGATGCACCTTCCATGTCTTCGTCGCTGCTGAAGGGGGACGATGGTCCTCGAAGGGAACCATATGCTCAATTCCTCCATTTATTTAATTTAAAATTTAATTTCCATCTCAATCATATAATAAAATTTCAACTATGTTACTTGTTACAGCACTGATATTCTTTGTGTTTGTTATTCCTAAATCCTGATAGTAGTTCATGTGGGGATATTTATGGGTTGGATGAGGAGCTCCTGGAATCGGTGCCGAAGCCTGTTCTTGCTGTCATCTCCCTATATCCCGACTCTCCACAAGTAATAATCAAGTAATATCCAGATGTACGGAGTCATTTTTAGCAAAAAAGACTGAAACTGGCCCATGTTGATTATGTGACCTTTTATTTGTAACTATTAACTGTAGCATTAAAATTAACATCCAACAAATTTGGGTTGAGGCTTTGTTGATGTTTGTGAGGATTAAAATTAGGAAGTATTTGTTCTCCCTTTCATGTAAGTGAAGACTAATTTTCATGAAGAGAGCTAGATTTTGGATGAATATCCTAATGTCAGAGGGAGGATATTGTGTTTGAGTAATTTTCTTGATTACATTGAGATAGGCCAATTTTTATTATAGATGGTAGTTATTAGTAGATATGGAGGCACTTAATTTTTTGCTTTTAAATAACGTATTGCCAGATCTACTGTTGGTTATTGTTGCAACAGGCTGCAGTAAATAGGCATCCATCAACTGTACTTAGCATGGCATAGAGCATGTTTATTACTTTTTTGACCTTTTTCTAAACAATATGTAGTTTTGCTTATTACGTCACAATCAAGAAAACCGTGAAAGTGTTACATGCGTAGCATGGGAACTTGTCTTTTTTTTTTTTTTTTACATGCATGGACTTTCTGCTTGTAATGACATTACTTATCTTTGATTATGGTTGTTTTTGTTATTCAAATATAAAAATATTTTAGCTTAGATTTCTACCTCGTATGTTCTATACATTATAGTTGCAATGTTTCTTAACTGGCATGTCATTGTGATATATGCATTCTTTTAATATATTTGTTTCTCGTTGTGTAGATCAAATGGCTTCTGAGAACATAACAACTTTGTTTCCACAATGGATTCATGCTAAGCCTAATGAAAGCAAGGTTTGTCTTTCTGCCCCTTCTTTGGTATTTACCTTTTATCTTTCTAATGCTATAATTTTCTATAGATAAAAAAATCTCAGCTCGAGGAATTAAGTTGAGATTTGCATCTAGTGGCACCATTGTTCTGTTCTCTCGTAGGATTAGTGGACACGCCACATACACTTCGCCATGGACATGGGCGTCCTCCATGCATACATAACAAAATCAAGGCATGGGGCACAACTATACATGTACATGTTTGTAAACATATACATATTTAATATGAACACGTATATGTGACCGAGTGTTTGCATAGTATAGAACTTTAGAACCACAAATGACAAAATTCATAATACAGAGGAACTTTATACTTTTGGTAAATATGGCATAATACTGTCTTATTAATGTTTTTGCAATTCATAAGAGCGGATAACTTCATGTGTCTAAACAAGTGTCGACAGATATCTGATGCCATTAATTTTCCATCTAGCTACTGGAGAGAGAGGGGGCGTGTAAAACCCAAATCTGTTTTTGTTTAAAAAAAAAAAAGCCAATTTACTTACAGACCCCTTGACTTTTTCCCATTTCCACCCTATACTCTCTCCCACATTCACCACTCCACCCCACAATTTACTCGCCAGCACCAGCACTTTCTCTTCCTTACTCCACAAATACTCTCTCTCTTTCCTCAAACCACCACCACCATCACACCATTTTCTTCTTCAAAGAGAAACACCAGCACTTCCACCATTCTCTTCTTAGAGAAGAAAACCCTCCCCATCACCTCCTCCGGCCGTCCTCCCGGCCGACCCCGCAATCCCTCTCGTTGGCGCGCCCTACGTGGCCAACCTCCCTACGACCGCATTCCACGCCGGACCCCGCGGCCCTGACCGTGCCTCGGTCTGCCCGCGACCACCCCGCGCGCTCCCCGCCGTTGTGCCCGCGGCCCGCCACCGCTGCGCCAGAACCTGTCGGCAGCCCCGCGGCGCCAGCAGCCTTCCGTGCGGCCCCGCCGCACCAGCAGCAGCCCGCCGGCCGACCTGCCAGCCTCTGCAGGCTGCGCGCCTGCCGACAGCAGCCGGTAGCGCTCCCGCGCGGCCCCCGCACTGCCAGTGCACCCACGTGCGCTTGAGAGCCCGCGTCCGCGCACTCTCGCGCACTCCCGCGCACCCCCCGTGCCCTCGTTCGGTTTTTCGTCGACGTTCCGACGTCCATTCCGAGCCCGAGGCCTCCCCTCGGTGCTCCTTCGTTCAACTTTCGGTATACTCTGACAGAATGCTTTCAATTCAGGAATCTTTACCATGCCCGACCAAGTTGACAGAAATAAACACTGTCAACTTGGGATAATTAATGTTGTGTGTTACCTTTAGTTATTACGTCGATAATAATGAATTAATATAGATTGATGGTTTAGTATTAGAATTGTAGTACTGTTAGACTCATTATAAGTTATAGGAATATGTTTTAGTGATAGACAATATCGCAATGTTAATTTACTGATTAATGTAGTCGGGTTATAAGATAATAAATATTAACTCAAAAATATGAATTTTCGGCTTATTAAGAAATATGAAAAATGAGTTTATTAATGTTTATACTAGCTAAATAATTAGTTTTTTATAAATAAAAAGAGTATAAAATTCTTTTCTATGATAAAATGTTTGTTAGTAAATTATTTTGGACAAGAAAAGTATTTTAGTAATAATAACCGGAAAATGATTTCTAGTTAACTAAAATATTAGTTTGGTCAAAATCGTAATTTTTGGTAAAATATTAATTTTTTAAATGAGATTAAAATATTATTTCCTTATTTTGTGAATAATAGTCAAAAATGGTTTTTAGCAAAATCGTATTTTTGCGTAATTGGTAATTACATAAAAATACTAATTTCGATAATACGATTAAATAATAATTTTTTACCCTTAATTATTATGGTAAAAACACATTTTTTACTAACACGTTTTTTTACTAACACGTTTATTTTGTCACTTAGTGATAATCAATCAACCTATTCTTAAAATATAAATATTTCCTATATTATTAACAAAATTGTGTTATTTTCAACTCGACCAGTCCTAGCCTTAATTAGCTAGTTAGCGTTGCCTTAAGGATTAGAGTGTAGTTGTTTCTAACTGCTGAACCTGGTGTTACGAATCTGTAGGTTCGGAACCCTAAACCTTAGCGGTTACCTGCTACTCGTTTCTTTCCACGTCGAGGAGACATCCAAGGCAAGTTTATATCTATTCCATGTCTGTGTTTTTACTTTAATAATTAAATGTATGCATCAGTTGATCTCATATAGTATTGTGACACCGATTCACCGTGGATCCCTCTCGGACTCTACATCGATTGACGGATTGCTGGATTGCTATAGTGGCTTATTGACTCATTGACGTGGGGATTGCTTGGGGGAGTAGTATAACGTCTGTGACCAAAGCCAAAATTCTCGCTTGTCTCTCTCGCGCTAATCTCTACCACACAGGGGGTTGAGTCGTACCGTATACTATTCGTTTTGGCAGAAACGTTAGTATACATATTGCCTCTATCCCAGTCGGTCACAGGTCCTGTAATATACTCAAACCAGTAGCATAGCATTACATCATATTTGACATTGAGACCATATTGCTTGTTGTCTTTTACTATTATTTACAAAAACATATACAGTTTTTTTAAACTGTCTTGCATTTTTATTTATTGTTAATTTAGAAATACTAGATGTGGAAGAAATACGTTTTTTGTTTACTCCTGACTGGAGACCCAACATTTTTAGGTGATTGCGATGTGGAGAAGCTAGCTTAGTGTTCTTTCTACGGACCTGACTTGGGTCCCGCAGATTTGGCTGAACCAGAACCAGGAACCCCGGAACCATAGATATTGGCATAGTTTCTTTTCCTTTATTTGTTTTCGAACAATTGTAATAAATGAATTGTGTTGTTGTCTTATTTCCATTTCAGACCAGTTTCAGTTTAATAAAAATATTTTTTTTCCGTTAGATATTTGCATGTTGTGTTTCACTGCTTGATACAGCTTACTGCCGCCGTCTCACAACGGTGCAGGCTGGACATGATCCGACTAGACTCATTATATTAGGATCGGGTCGTGAGATGTTTTTAGTGGTGGCCCATGCAGGTCCAGTCCTGTAAATTGGTCTAGTCAACTTAGTCTAGAACAGTATGCAGTCCTGTAACTTGACCTAGGTCTAGATGAGACTTTAGGAAAACAGACTCTAGAAACGACTAGAATACCTAGATTATATTCACCCTGTTACAACATAGGACCAACTATTATCTATTTATGATATCTATTTTTGCTTGCTTATAGTTCGTAGGTTACCTTGCTTATGTTTGTACCTAAGCCTTTTAGATAATGATTAATATTCCAAAGCTATTCCTTTGTTGGTTTTTTTAAACCATTTCAACTTGACTTTCTTTGAACCAATAGACTATCTATTTAGCTCAACTCACTCAGCAAATTTTGAACTTTCATTGGTCTTAAGAATTTTTTTTTAAAAAATAATCTCGGTAAAGGTCAGTATTCTCGAAGTGTTCTGCTTAGAATATTTTAATTTCTTGACTTCCTCCACTCAACTTGAGACCTTATTATCTCTAGGTAACTTCTTGATCAACTCAAGGCCTAGAAAAATTCTAAACTCAATGCTTGAGTATCATGAAGCAAGAACGATCAGAAAATTGATTCCATTCTATTATTTAGCTTCCTTTAGTCATTGGAAAACTTTTGAATTGTCGAGCTATCCCTTTGAAATTCCTACGAACAAAGTTGAGAAAATATTCAGTGACCAAATATGGCTTCGCATATATGCGTTGCAGCATTTACCTGAATTATGAAAACTGCGAGTTTAGTGTAGCTAGTTGCGCACTGGCGAGGCATACTCTAAGTTGAAGTGATTTCAGGTGTTCATAGGTTTTCGAATATTATTGAGACTATGTCTTAAATGTATCATATTTGTCTCATATGTTGTTCAGCCATGAAATAGATAAAGTTGATAGACTATTCGGTAACCTATCATTATTCAAGTTATGGAGCAAAAAATTTTACTGCAGTGAGGTGCACTTTGATGAGGCATGAATTTGAGGCAAAGTGACTTCGGATATAATTGGTTTCCGAATATTATTAAGACTTTATCCATACCATGGTTGTCTTCCAAGCATCCTAAATTTATTTTGACTTTTGCCTGATTAGAGTATTTGCATTTCTAGCGGTTGTCTCCATTTTCATAAATCTTCTATCACAACCAGAAAGAAAAGATTTTCTATAAAATTCTACTTGATTTTCCTAAAACTTATTATGACCATGTCAATCTCTATTGGCTCAATATCTTTGAAGGTCCAATTTTAGTGTGTTGCATATATTTTGTGGACAGTTATATATTTTGTAGATATATATATAGTTAGTTGATAGCTATATGCAGGAAAACCTAGATAGTTACCTAGCAACTTTATTATATTATTCCGGTAAGAGCACCCTTAGAGGATCGATTTTTTTCCCAATGAGATTAGATCTCTAAGGGTAGACTGTAAGCAAGTTAGTCTAGAGAGAAATATAAATTATGGTTCATTTAGGATAGAATCATTATTAGTGCTTTGGTATTGGAATTGAACAAATAAATGTATTTGACGATTTTGAATTTTATGATTAAAGAAAGAGTTATGGAAGATATAGGAAAACGTATGTAGAGTTAGCGAGAAAAGTCTAGGATTTGGTAAAGATTTTCGAGGAGGAAGTGAATTTGGATAATATATATAAAATATGAGAATATGATGATCAAGTAAATGAACACTTGACAAGGATCAACTTTTATGATCAGATGACTACTGTACCCAGAAGGGACGGATATAACCATGGAAGGAATATCACGAGCAATGAAATGATAGGGAATAAGCAGTGAGGAATTGAGATAAGACCATTGGCATGTAACTTTGGAAATGAACAATTGGATTTGCAATTCTACCAAACATTGGAGACTCATATTAGTTATGGTAAGAATGATTGAGATTTTATGGTATTTTTGCTAATATGTTTGATGAGAACGATTGTTAGGTGCATGGTTAAAGATTAAAATTTGATTAGTAATTATAATTTGGTCAACTGATTTCAAGAATTGGAAATTTTTGAATATAGATCACGGATCAACTTTAAAGAATTTTCTAAGGATTTGCTATGACAAGTGAGGATTGTGACTTTGATGTAGTCAGTTTTGGAAGAATGGCTGACAATTAGAAATTGATATCGATAAAATGATTTAATCGATAGAAATACTTGAAATTTGAAATACATTTGGTTTACGAGTTACATACAATGACGGATGGAAATTTGATTTAGATGATTTTTGATACCAAATAGATTTAGCCATGGCATCTGCCTTAGTTTTCTATAGATACTGAGAGTTCAGCTAGTTTAGCGAGTTAGAGATTGGTTTTGCATGGGGTATTAATAAGATTGTTATCTTGTAATTCATTTTTTTCCTGCATATCCTATCTTCTGACCGTTGAAATAGTAACACGATATTTTTCTATCCCCTTTGATCATCACTCAGTTCTCAATGGAAATATCTTGTCTGATTACATTCCTATCATAGCTATATCATTCTAATCACCCTGATATCCTACTATCATACAACTTGTTGATTTTTCTTGAGTCACAAACCCTTATACCTCATTCTAATTTGATTTGGAATTTTTAGTCCCTTATATCAGAAAATTCTATTATTTTCTGCCTTTTCAATAAACTATTGACGTTCGTTTCTTTAT
>JANAVB010043250.1:0-77936 GCA_029216955.1 Iris pallida | reverse complement strand
CGTCCTTTTTCGACCGCGTGCGCCGCAAGAAGGAGCCCTTGCACCGCCCTAGCTGGAACGGTGAACCCCTCGAGCGAAACTCCGACGCTTCCAGGAGCTCGGTGAACCCCTCGAGCGGAGAAACTCCGACGCTTCCAGGAGCTCGCCATCCCGACCTCTTCGCTGTGAGTCCTCCACCAGCGCCCCTTGGCGAGTCCTCCACCGCGCTGGCGAGTAGCTCCGCCAGCCCCGATTTCAGGGTAGCCCACCGCCTCCCGGCCATCACTCGAACCGCATCTTCCCAGGCGCCCTCTCATGCCGGACCGCCTCGCCGCTTTCAGAGCCCCGATCATCACCCACCTCCTTTTTCCCCCTGAGCCACGAGCAGGCCAGCGCCCTTGCCGAGGAACCTCGCGCCCACCCCACGCCGCCTTGGTGGACGAGAGCCGCCGACTCTCGCTGGCGCCCCGCTGGTGCCTGACCGGGAACCGCGCGCCGCCCGCCACTCAACGCCGTGGTTGCGCCTCCGCGTCGAGGTCACCGCCCGCCGACCAAGCCTGGAAACCCACTGTAAGCCCACCTCTCAACCTCTCTCTCTCTTGATCTCCCTCTCTCCGAGCCCTTTCCTCCGATTTCTCTCCTCTTTCTCTCTCAGTCTTCTCTCTGGAAATGGAGAGAGTTCACTCTCTGGAAGAGAATCATTAAATGGGAGTAAAGAGAGTTCACTCTCCGGAAGAGAGTCATTAAATGAGAGTAGAACGTTGGGTTGTTTCCAATGTTTTTCCATTACTTTTGTTGAGTTTGGATGGGCTCAACTGAATGGTAGTGGATATTTATAATTTGTTTATTATTAATTTTATATGTATATTACTAATAGTGCCGTAATAGGTTATAAGTGTACTGTTAACATAATTAGTATTTTGGTAGTACTTAATTACCATTGATTTTAATAGTATTGATATTTATTAGTAAAATTATATTATCGTATTTTATGGTATTTATTAGTATAACTTTTTGACTTAAAATATTATAGTATCTATAGCTATTTTAAGATATAGTTTTGACCTAAAATGTCTTCCTAATAATTTTCTAATAGTTATCTAAAAATATTGAGTATTGGGCTGATGAAGGGGTTCCGGGCTCTTATATTCAGATTAGTTTCCTTCTAAAATATTTTGGACTCCTAATAATAAGTATATTGGGTTCAAGTCCAATAGTTTTCATATAAACTATAGTAAACCAAACATTTATTATTTTTGGGGTTTTACTTTTATAAATATTTTTCCTAAAATAGGTACATATATCTTCTAAAGTAGGGACTATTTTCTAAGTCAAACCCTTTTACTTAAATCATTTTTCGATCGTAACTAATCGATAACTTTCTATTTTCTTGCAACCCGAACATTACCTTAGGCTAAGTGGACTATTCCAAACACAACGGGATTATCGATATCACCAGCTAAGGACCTCAGGCAAGTGCACTTTCTGATTGCTTTTCGATTCATAGTAGTCTTTTCATTTCATGTCTATACATATATCTTGCTGCTTGTTGACACGCTCGTCACACGGAGTAGTCGGGAGGGGAAATATCTTAGAAAACATGTGGACTACCCATAACTATCCCATTGTCTCTTGTGAATGCTAGCCGCTGCGCACGACACGTGCAGTGTGCCTTATTTATCCCCTAGCCGTCCACATGTTGAAACGGATATTTCACACCACCTAGATAGATGTCTTTTAATAGTTTTTCCTTGTTTACTTCTCTATCGTGCTATGTCATCAGTTTTCTTACAGCTTTCATATCTTATATGCTATTTTCATGTCTTGTCAATTCTATTGTGTTTTGCATTGTCGTCGGTTTGTGTACTTGTTCCAATCCTGACTGGATAACCAACATTTTTCAGGTTTAGCCGCGATCATTCTTAACACTGGGAGACTTGGGTATGCTGAAGGCAACCTAGAAATAGAAAACTACTGTATCAATTCATTAATTGTAAAATTTTGTAAATTCTTTTAATTGTAAATGTTGTAATAAATCTAGAAATGTGAATGAGTAATATTATTTTATTTGAGCATTTATTTCTTGCGGGCTTGACAGCGTTCTACCGCCGACTCTGCGGCGTAGGCTGGCTTGGACACGTCTCGTATCCGAAAAGCGGGTGCGGGTCGTGATAAGTTTTTGTGGTGGCCCACGCAGGTCAATTTTTGCAAAATATTACGAACTCGTGATGGTACGTTAGTCGTACTATTGCGAGCCTGCGACCAGGAAATGCTCATTCACAAACTAGGAATTAAAATGATTTAAGATAATGACTAGGACTAGGAGTCCCTTGTTAAATTGACTGTTGGGTAGTTAAGGATGTTTGATAGGCCATACTATTTAGAATTATTAAATTTAGATTGCTTGCCAGATCTTTATAGACACACTATTACTTTTGATATGACAAGGTGATTCAATGTAGATATACTATTCGCTTGCTATGTTAGGCTTACCTAGAATTAAGGCTTTGACCTTGATGAACTGTTTAAATTTTTTGCTTTATTAGATATAAATCTTATATCATAAGTTAGAATTGTCTATTTCAAATTCTTTTTGCTGTAAGAAGTTAGTTTATAATTTCTGATTCTTTTATTTGTGTATAAATCTCGAGTTAGATTTTGATTCTCACAAAACTCGAACTACTTATTTCCTCCTTCTAAAAAAAAAAATCTTGCAAACTTATATTTTGACTATCTTGACCAACGCTGCTATTACAGCCTAGTTTTTTGCAAGCTTACTCTTTTATCGAGCTTGATTCAAGACATATATTTATTGGGGACGCCCGCTAACATATTGTCTAATCAGAATCATTGTATTACGGTCTGATCAACCATGATGCTTTTGGTTCGCTCTTAATCTAATTACCCTACGTGGATTGAGATATAGATGTCTCTAGGATCTCATCCGCGACTGCTTTGACAATTTGTCTTGAATTAAACATTCGCCCTTGAATCATGTAATTGTGTTCAGTGGCATCCTTCTTGAACTCTTTATTGTTTTTGTCTTTCGCGGATTGGAAAGACGAAAACTCGTAATTGATAGATAGGAGAGGATACTAGATGCCATATGCCTAGATATCTGTTGGTAGAATTATTGGTCACTAGTAGAAGATTATATGATTTTGGTGACCTGTGTTTCAAGGGAGTAGTGTTACCTAAGGTGGGTAGAAGTCCTCGGAGTTTCGGAGTTACAAAATAACAAGAAGGAGGATACAACTATTTTGAGAAAATAAATTTGAGGAGATTAAGGGAATACTAGACCTTGAATTTTTAAGAAATAGTTATGAACTTGAAATTCGAGAACGAATTTATTTCTAAAGTGGGTAGATTTATAACTCCTCTTCCCGAATTTTTTAAAATTATTATTATTGTTTTTAAAATAAAAAATTATTTTATTTATTCTATTTTATTTTATCGTGTTTAAAAGTAATTTTCAACGAAGCTTTATGAAAGATATTTTATGCTTAGATTTTTGTAATTCAAAATTGGCCTAAAGGTTATGGTTCAGAAAAGAAAGGAAAAGAAAAAGAGTACTTAGTTAATAAAAATATCTATCCCCAAAATTTTATTATTTTGTACTATAGAGAGGTTGATTGTTTTAAGACCTTCTAAATAATTCGATTTCGAAAATGGATTTTAAGTATAGGTATTTCATCCACAAAAGGATTTCTGATTTATTTCAAAATATATTTTTGAAATTAATATAAAATATCCTAGATTATCCCAGTAGTATGAATTATTATTTATACTAGTACCTTGACAATATTAAATTCTACTTCAAACTATTATTATAGTCGGTTATTTGACTACGTACGATCTGAAATTATATTGATGATATTAAATATTATGTGGTTAATCGTTTAATTGATGCAAATTTGAATTAGTATAATTTAACTACTAGATAATATTGACTGATCGATATAATTAGATACCATTACCTATTAGTAGATTTTGATTAAATCTACTTATTTTAAAAAGGTTTTTTTTTGAATCTAAAATAAAGGGAAGAACATGGGTAGAAATGTGTATCATGTTGCCATGTTGGACGTAGGTTGCCTCCCTGGTACAAATCCCACGCCAACTAGGTCAACTCGTAATCTCAAATTCCTTCACACTTGCCTTCACACTTCAAGTGGATGGCTAATGTTTAAAGACCAGGTTTATGGTTATGCAATAATTGATCAGAGTGCAGGAAACCACTAGTCATGCGGATGTTTTAGGAAGGCAATTTTGTTAATATTGAATGATGTTGTAAATCATTATTTCAATCTGTTAATAGATTAAGATTAGCTTTCAAAAGTTTTAATTGATTTAAATAAATAGAAGACTTGTCTATTAGAACTCGAAGGCCTTATCCAATTAGGAGTCCTCCTCGTGTATATGTATGAGAAAATTGTTCCATGATATCATATCGATCAAATTCCATCCACCCAGCCGAAATCCATCCAACGACCCCTACTGACCAAGCAATCGTCATCACCATCCATCCCCCGCCTCCTCCTTTAACGCCTCCAGACGTCCAGCTTCCCCGACCCAATCTCGGCCGACCACCAGCCATCATCCCCGACTTCCCGTCCACCACGCCAAGAACTCCTCTGCCATAGCCCATCACTTCCGATCAGCCAGGCCAACCCGGCCGTTCCACCGCTACCACTATTAACCTGCCATTGCCATAACCATACTGCCGCCACCACAAACAAAACACCACCACCATCACCATCGTGTCGACGTGTCTGTGTCCACTACAACCATACCATCCCCTTTGTATCCAAAACATCAGAACACACCCTCAAATATACAGAACCAAAAAATACAACCCTGACCATAACCTAACCCTAACCTCCTCGTTGTCGGAAGCCGTCTCCTCCAGTAGCTCTGCCGCGCTTGAGCTTCGATCTCCGTCACTGCCACGATCCCGAGCCGCCGTGTGTTTCCCACGAGCCTCCTTCCTCTGCCATCAACGGCATCCCCACCGCCGTAGACCACGACCGCGCCCCTGCCCGGTCGCCGGTGCTGCGAGCCATACGCCGAGCACCGGCGCAGCACCGTCCTTTGTCGACCGCGTACGCCGCAAGAAGGAGCCCTTGCACCGCCCTAGCTGGAACGGTGAACCCCTCGAGCGGAGAAACTCCGACGCTTCCAGGAGCTCGCCATCCCGACCTCTTCGTTGTGAGTCCTCCACCAGCGCCCCTTGGCGAGTCCTCCACCGCGCTGGCGAGTAGCTCCGCCCCGATTTCAGGGTAGCCCACCGCCTCCCGGCCATCACTCGAACCGCATCTTCCCAGGCGCCCTCTCGTGCCGGACCGCCTCGCCGCTTTTAGAGCCCCGATCATCACCCACCTCCTTTTTCCCCCTGAGCCACGAGCAGGCCAGCGTCCTTGCCGAGGAACCTCGCGCCCACCCCACGCCGCCTTGGTGGACGAGAGCCGCCGACTCTCGCTGGCGCCGCGCTGGTGCCTGACCGGGAACCGCGCACCGCCCGCCACTCAACGCCGTGGTCGCGCCTCCGCGTCGAGGTCACCGCCCGCCGACCAAGCCTGGAAACCCACTGTAAGCCCACCTCTCAACCTCTCTCTCTCTTGATCTCCCTCTCTCTGAGCCCTTTCCTCCGATTTCTCTCCTCTTTCTCTTTCAGTCTTCTCTCTGGAAAGGGAGAGAGTTCACTCTCTGGAAGAGAATCATTAAATGGGAGTAAAGAGAGTTCACTCTCTGGAAGAGAGTCATTAAATGAGAGTAGAACGTTGGGTTGTTTCCAATGTTTTTCCATTACTTTTGTTGAGTTTGGATGGGCTCAACTGAATGGTAGTGGATATTTATAATTTGTTTATTATTAATTTTATATGTATATTACTAATAGTGCTGTAATAGGTTATAAGTGTACTGTTAACATAATTAGTATTTTGGTAGTACTTAATTACCATTGATTTTAATAGTATTGATATTTATTAGTAAAATTATATTATCGTATTTTATGGTATTTATTAGTATGACTTTTTGACTTAAAATATTATAGTATCTATAGCTATTTTTAAGATATAGTTTTGACCTAAAATGTCTTCCTAATAATTTTCTAATAGTTATCTAAAAATATTGAGTATTGGGCTGATGAAGGGGTTCCGGGCTCTTATATTCAGATTAGTTTCCTTCTAAAATATTTTGGACTCCTAATAATAAGTATATTGGGTTCAAGTCCAATAGTTTTCATATAAACTATAGTAAACCAAACATTTATTATTTTTGGGGTTTTACTTTTATAAATATTTTTCCTAAAATAGGTACATATATCTTCTAAAGTAGGGACTATTTTCTAAGTCAAACCATTTTACTTAAATCATTTTTCGATCGTAACTAATCGATAACTTTCTATTTTCTTGCAACCCGAACATTACCTTAGGCTAAGTGGACTATTCCAAACACAACGGGATTATCGGTATCACCAGCTAAGGACCTCAGGCAAGTACACTTTCTGATTGCTTTCCGATTCATAGTAGTTTTTTCATTTCATGTCTATACATATATCTTGCTGCTTGTTGACACGCTCGTCACACGGAGTATTCGGGAGGGGAAATATCTTAGTAAACATGTGGACTACCCAGAACTATCCCATTGTCTCTCGTGAATGCTAGCCGCTGCGCACGACACGTGCAGTGTGCCTTATTTACCCCCTAGCCGTCCACATGTTGAAACGGATATTTCACACCACCTAGATAGATGTCTTTTAATAGTTTTTCCTTGTTTACTTCTCTATCGTGCTATGTCATCAGTTTTCTTACAGCTTTCATATCTCATATGCTATTTTCATGTCTTGTCAATTCTATTGTGTTTTGCATTGTCGTCGGTTTGTGTACTTGTTCCAATCCTGACTGGATAACCAACATTTTTCAGGTTTAGCCATGATCATTCTTAACACTGGGAGACTTGGGTATGCTGAAGACAACCTAGAAATAGAAAACTACTGTATCAATTTCATTAATTGTAAAATTTTGTAAATTCTTTTAATTGTAAATGTTGTAATAAATCTAGAAATGTGAATGAGTAATATTGTTTTATTTGAGCATTTATTTCTTGCGGGCTTGACAGCGTTCTACCGCCGACTCTGCGGCGTAGGCTGGTTTGGACACGTCTCGTATCCGAAAAGCGGGTGCGGGTCGTGACAAGGTAACCCATGAAGTGACTTCCCAAGTGAAGGAATCCAAAATTAGTAGACTGACACAGGAGTATGAATCTTTCAAGATGAAACCCGGTGAGTCAATTACACAGATGTTTACTCGTTTCCTTGATATAACTAATCCTCTACAATCTCTTGGTAAGGATTACAGCAATCACGAGAAGATCAAAAAAGTGCTGCGAGCTCTAACAAAGAACTGGAATCCAAAAGCCACAGCAATCATTGAAGGAAACGATCTCACTACTATGACTCTGGAAACGCTGATGGGCAAACTCATGACCCATGAACTCGACTTGCAAGATTTTGAAGAAGCAACACCAAAGAAGAAATCTATTGCCTTTAAAGCTCAAGCAAGAAAATCAACATACAACGATTCCGATGAAGAACTTCAAGAAATATCTAAAGTTCATAAACAGAAAGAAGAAAGATGTCCAAGAAAGCAACGAAGATGAAACTATATGCTTTGGATGCAAGAAGTCAGGGCATATGAAGAAGGACTGTCCAACCACCAAGAAAAGCAGTCCATACGATAGATCAAGATCAAGCAGAAAAGCAACATCTGGTCGAAAGTATGCCAACACAAGCATCTGGCATGAAAGCGATGCCAGTTATTCAGAAGAAGAAGACAGACCCTGCAGCAATACAAATGTTTATCTCATGGCATTTGAAAAGGTATCATCTAACCCTTTGTTTGATGATTTTACTTTCGATGAATTAGAGAATACCTTTAGCGAACTACTTGAAGATCACAAAACTGTGCTCGACAAGTATAAGCAATCTCGAAAAGAGATTAAGGCACACACAACCGAGATAGCTAGACTGTCTAATCTGATTGAAGATATTAAAGAGACATCTACTACCGGTAACACGGAAGAGATAGCCAAACTCAAGGTAGACTATCATGAGGCTATCCTCAATATTGAAAAGAAAGAAAGAGATTATGTCAAAGTACAAAAGCTTTATGACATAGAAAAGAAGATGCACTTAGTAACTGAACAAAGACTCCTAGATATGACTGCTAGATACGAAGAGTCTATTGCGATTTCTAAAAAGTTAGAAATCAAGTTAGGCAAATAGGCAATACCTGTGACATAGCCTAAGATTAGTCCTAATGCTAAGCATACACCTAAAAGGACTAAACACAAGAAAGCACAGAAGAAACACGAACACCATCATGCTTTCACTTATAGGTTCTCCAAACAAAACAAGCTTGCAAATACAGTTTCTACCACTAAACTGACTTGCACATATTGTGGTACGCACGGACACATATCATAATATTGTCTTGCAAGAAAGCTTGTTGACAACCATACTTTAGTCTGGAGACCTAAAGCTAATCAGAGTGGACCCTTCAGAAAATGGGTACCAAAGGATTCATCTACTTGTCTTGTAGGTGGACCCTCAACCCTCTCATGCTAGAAGCAAATGGATCCTCGATAGCGGATGTTCGCGACACATGACTGGTGATGCATCTTTATTCGCTACGCTATCGATGAAGAAAGAAGGATACGTCTCCTTCGGAAACAACTTGAGAGGTGATATAATAGGTAATGGTACTGTAGGTATCTCTCCTTATCTAATAATAAAGGATGTTTGTCTAGTAACTGAATTGAAATATAACCTATTGAGCATAAGTCATTTGGCAGATAATGGTTATGGTATCAATTTTGTGAAAGATAAATGTACCATATATGATATGTCATCTAGTGATCCCGTATATAAAGGGATTAGAGAAGACAACATTTATGTTTTCTTTTTGGAGAATACTAATAATGCAGGAAGGTGCCTAGTAGCCAATCAGGATGAAAGCTGGCTTTGGCATATGAGACTAGGACATGCAAACATGGATACTATCTCACGTCTGAATACAAAGAAGTTGGTAAGAGGACTCCCTGAAATTCCATTCAAGAGAGATATGGTATGTGCTGACTGCGAAAAGAACAAAGCACATAGGTCTACTTTTAAATCCATCAACGTTGTAAGTACTTCGAGACCTTTGCAGTTGATTCATATGGATTTATTTGGTCCTAGTAGAGTCGCTAGTCTTGGCGGTAAGCTCTACGCTTTTGTTATGTTGATGATTTCTCTCGATATACTTGGGTTTATTTCTTATCAAACAAAAGTGATGCAATTTTTGAATTTCAGATATTTTGCAAAAAGGTTCAAAACGAAAAAGGCTTCATGATTACTCGTATCCGAAGTGATCATGGTGGCGAATTCAAAAATTCTGATTTCAAAAAGTTTTGTGATGATAGTGGATATTACCACAAATTTTCTTATCCTAGAACTCCCCAACAAAATGGTGTTGTGGAGCGAAAGAACCGTAATCTAAGCGAAATGGCTAGAGTCATGCTGAATCAGTATAATCTTTCTAAATACTTTTGGGCAGAAGCTGTTAGTACAGCCTGTCATATTTTAAATAGGGTGTTAATTCGACCAATCTTGAAGAAAACACCATATGAGCTTTGGTTTGGAAGAGTTCCAAACATTTCCTATTTCAAAGTTTTTGGTTGTCGCTGTTTTATCCTGAACACCAAGGATAACTTATGAAAGTTCGACTCCAAAGCAGATGACGGGATATTTCTCGGATATGCTGCTAAGAGTAAGGGATATAGAATTTTCAATAAAAGATATATGATTATTGAAGAGACTATTAATGTTACCTTTGATGAGTTAAATAGTCACAGATCTACCGACAGTGATGATGAAGATACACCTAAAAGACTAAGAAGAGTTCTGAGAAAGATCTGACCAAAGAGGCAAGGACTAATAAAAATTCCGAAGACGCAGGAACTGAGAAGAGCCTTGTGAAAGACATGGTCCAAAGATTTGAATCATTGAGATTCAAGCCAGATCATCCAGAAACTCTCATTATAGGTAATGTATCCAAAGGTGTAAGTACACGTTCATCTCTTAAAATTCTGAATTAGCAGCAAATGTAGCATTTATTTCACAAATAGAACCTAAGAATGTTGATGATGCTTTTACTGATGAGTTTTGGATCTCTGCCATGCAAGAGAAACTTAATCAATTTGAGAGAAACCAAGTTTGGGAACTTGTTCCTAAACCAATTGGTCAATCTATAATTGGTACCAAATGGGTGTTCCGAAATAAACTCAGTGAAGATGGACAAGTTCTACGCAACAAAGCACGTCTAGTGGCACAAGGTTATAATCAAGAAGAAGGAATTAATTATGATGAGACCTATGCTCCTGTTGCTAGACTAGAAGCCATCCGCATATTTTGTGCATTTGCATGTTTTAATGATTTTAAACTTTTTCAAATGGACGTGAAAAGCACATTTTTAAATGGATTTTTGAAAGAAGAAATTTTTGTGAAACAACTTCCTGGTTTTAAAGATTTTCAAAAACCTGATCACGTCTTCAAGCTTAAGAAAGCACTTTATGGACCTAAACAAGCACCTCGTGCTTGGTATGAACGCCTAAGCGCCTTCTTACTTGATAATGGATTTTCAAAAGGAAAGATTGATACTACTTTATTTATAAAATCCATGAATGATGATATACTTCTAGTGCAAATTTATGTAGATGACATTATATTTGGTTCTACTAATGAAAAACTCTGTCAAGATTTTGCCAAGTGTATGCAGAGTGAATTTGAGATGAGTATGATGGGAGAGCTAAACTTCTTCCTAGGACTTCAAATCAAACAGCACTCGAACGGATCATTCATCAACCAAGCTAAGTACACGAAGGACATACTGAAGAAGTACGACTTCGAGAATGTAAAGCCAATCGGGACGCCTATGGCTACATCTACAAAGCTTGATGCTGATGAAAGTGACAAACCTGTCGATCAGCGTAAGTATCGAGGTATGATTGGTAGTTTATTATACTTAACTGCTAGTCGCCCTGATATTATGTTTAGTGTTTGTATTTGTGTACGTTATCAGGCAAATCCTAAGGAATCACATCTTAGTGCCGTTAAGCGTATCTTCCGATACCTTAAAGGAACTTCTACAGTTGGCATATGGTATCCCAAAACCAAATCCTTTGACCTTATAGGTTACTCGGATGCAGATTTTGCTGGATGCAAAGTGGACCGTAAAAGTACCAGTGGCACATGTCATTTCTTAGGAAAGGCCTTAGTCTCTTGGTTTAGCAAGAAACAAAATTCAGTAGCATTATCAACAACTGAGGCTGAATATATCGTCGCAGGAGATTGTTGTGCTCAGATTTTGTGGATGAAGCAAACCTTAGAGGACTACAATCTGCACTACACAAATGTTCCTATTTATTGTGACAACACTAGTGCAATAAATCTGACTAAGAACCCTATTTGTCATTCACGCACAAAGCACATAGAAATTAGACATCATTTTCTTCGTGATCATCAACAACACGGGGATATTTGCCTAGAATTTATTGACACTGATCATCAACTAGCAGATATATTCACTAAACCATTGGCTGAAGACTGTTTTAACATTTTGAGGCGTGAGCTCGGCATTCTTGAATTCTCAGACTCATAATGTATACGGTAATTAAAATTGAATTTATGACTTGATACTTTATTATTTATTTAACGAAAATTATTTTTGGGTACAAACCTAAAAAGGGTATGTCTGTCACCACGGCTACGGTCGAAGCGAAGCGGTATTTAAGAGTTCTCCGGTGAACCTCCGTTAGCTGGGACAACCCCTACAGTTAACCCAAAAATAACACTCGTTATTTAATAATACAGTCAAAGGTATTAAATTCTACTTTTAAACCTACCAGAATACATTGACTGTCTCGGGAATGCAAGTGGCCAAACTCGGCCCGAACTCTGACCGAGTTCGGACCGAATTTGGACCGAGTTCGGTCGGCGCTGTAGTAACTTCCAGAACCGAACAGCCGGCCCTAGTGCCTATAAAAACCATCTCTTCTTCCACTTTTTCTTCATACCAAATCGTGGAAAACACTCCTCTCCTCCTAGAAGCTTCTCCTCCTCCATCTTAGCAAGATTTTGAAGAGATCTAGTGGGCGATCATCTTGCTCCTCCTTCCTTTTTCTTCAAAAAGGTACTTTCTCTCCATTTTCTCATGGCCTCCAAGCATCATAGAGAAACCTCTTTCCAAGGTGCCTCCTCTTCCTTTGAATATACTCCTGCCAGTTTATTCAGTCCAGCACGACCTAGAGATCCCGATGAGTATGACTCTACTTTGTTCCCGGACAAAGATTTTTCGGCTCTCTGGTTCGACTCTTTTTCTGGTCGTCGTATTTGTTCTGGAGCTTTTGTTAATTTTACTACTTTTTTTGAGTACGCTCTAACTTTTGACCAGCTTGGATACCGAGATTTCTTCGAGGTCCAAGAAAATATTTATGACAACGCCGTCCGTATGTTTTACTGCAACCTGCAAGTAAAACCAAACGGAAATTTCTATTCTTGCGTTGCTGGGCAAGAATTGGAATTTAGCGCCACCGACATCAGCGAATTCTTCCATATTCCTGATCTTGGTGATGCCTTGGTTGACATCTATCATATTCAGTTCCCTGCTGATGTCACTCTTGCTTCCTTCAGGGAATTAATCTGTCATCCTAACCCTGTTCCTCGCAGAATTTTTGCCAAAAATCTGAACCAAACCTTCTATGAGCTTCATCATATGATATTTTCTGTTCTTCTTCCTAAGAAAGGCTCTGCTGATGAAGTAACCTTTTTGGAACTATCTGCTTTGTATCATATTCACTTTAATATCCCATTCTCCATTTCCAAAATCGTGATGTCCTGGATGCTTAACTGCAGAAATGCAGGTAGGAATCTAGTATATCCTATGCACCTAGCTTCTATCTTTCGACGTTTCGAGATTGATCTTGAGATGTGTGCTATCTCCTCCACTCCTGTTGAGCTGACTCGATCTCGTCGATTTCCTGCACCACCTCTGCCTCCTGGAGCTCATCCTGCTCCAGCTGCTGATGCTGAGGTCCCTCCGGCTGATGCTCCTCCTGCTCCGGCCCCTGCCCCAGGATTCGATCAGACTTTCTACCAGCGCTTCGATGACTTTGTTGCTGTCTCTACGCAACGTCATCTGGACTCGGAGTTCCGGCGCATTTCTCAGGCCCAAGTGCTGAGAAATGGCATTGCTGACCTCCACTATAGCCTGGCTCAGTATCCAGTCCATCCAGTCACCATCTTACCTCACCCTGCTTTTCCCGGTCCTCGATTTTCTGATGAGACTTCCTTTCAGTTTTTCGACCCGACTACAGCCTACTTCCCTCATGAGGCTCCTGGTGCGGACGACCCCACGATGTGATGTGAATTCAGCTATGGGCTAATGGACATTTTGATTAGATGATGATCAGTTGATGTAGTTTTTTTTATTTCATGTCTAAACTGTTTAGTTAGACATTTTCAGTTGTACTTTTGGATTATTAGTGAAAATTTCTGTTATGCTTATTTCAGTTTATTAAAAGCCAGGTCATTTCTTAATTGTTTCCATATATGTTTATGCTATGATTATGTCTTTTTGCTTCACTTTGTCTTGTGTTTGTCTATTGTTGGCTTCATACATTACGGGGGAGCCAAGTCATTTTACTACTTGACAAAGGGGGAGAAAAAGAGCATATACCAAAATTCAAAAGCACAAAGCAAAATCCAAAAACAAAATCAAAACATCTCATTTTTTTCAGGTACTTTGTATTTTGTTCTATTTCATATAAATATATTTTGGTATAGACTCAAGTTTGTCAATTATCAAAATGGGGGAGATTGTTGGCCCATTCCATGGTCACACCCGATTTCGATAATCAACATACACTCTAGTCAATACACAAAATATAGAAAATGCTGCTAATCATTTCAGGATTCATGAATCATCATCAAATCTTCAGAAGACTCATTTTACACTTTATTCTGTATTTTACATTTTATTGAGTCTAGGAGTTAGTTTGTAAAATCGGCTTTGGTAAATACTGGCTTAGGGTTAAAACTGTCCACAGTCCAAAAAGCCTACCTATTTACCATTCGTATTTCATTTACAAAATATTTACAAAATAGTTTGTTTCAAATGATTTTACAAATACCAAAAACATTTTGATAACTATTTTTGCAAATGATTTTCAAATATCTCCTGACAGAACTCGTAACCGAGTTCGGCCCGAGTTCGGTCCGAACTCTGTCCGAGTTCGGTCAAAAATAATTCAAACTTCTGTTGCCTCCAAATCAGCGAGCAACGTCTCTTTGTGAGATATTTGCATCCGAACTCTGCCCGAACTCTGCCTGAGTTCGGTTCGAGAAAACACCTATAAATAGAGAAGAACTTTTCATTTCAAATCATTCAATTCATTCTTCATTCTCTCTTCTCTACTACTCAAGTGTTTTCAAACGATCTAAGATTTTCAAATTCCACCTATACATCTCTTAGCCAAAAGCCAGTACTATCAGAGCTGATTTAGAGTCTTTTGGTTATTCAAGAGTTGTAAAGAGGTCGTTCCAAGTTTCAACAACTTTTTCTGTTGTGGAGCTGGTCGTACGCTCGTCACCAAGCACGGTGTGTGTGTTGGAGCTGGTCGTGCGCTCGTCACCAAGCACGGTATTGTAAGAGACTGCAAGCTCTCAATTAAAGCTTGTGCCATAGTGGATTAACATCGAGCAAGAGTACTCGAGACTGGATTAGTCCTCTCAGAGGGATACCAGTATATATCGCTGTGTCACTGAGTTTGATTCTCTATTTTTTATTTACTGTCTCTTATATCTCTGTCATAGTTTAAATTTTTCATTGGTGATTATTTTTTGCTGCACACACGCACTCTATTCACCCACCTCTAGAGGTGCTCAACGGTCCTACAACTAGTAGGGTCAATCTCAAGTAAGCATGAAGGGAAGATAAGAATAATGGTAGAAGGAATCAAGCAAGATGCAATCGATGAGTCAAACGGTAGATCGAATATGGAATCGAGGAAAGAGTTCAAGTATGTGGATGAGATCCTAGACTTCTAAACCTATTGGCTGGCTTGCTTGGTACGGTAAAGTAACCAAACAATTTATCTTGACCTGCATGGGCCACCACAGAAACATGTAATGCCCCAGTCCCAAAATACGTAGGACTAGGAACGTAGACATGTCAGCTGTATTTATACGAAGTATACTCCAATATATGGAAGCCTCGTATGAATACATAAGCTATAAGATGCAGTAGAACCACAACTAACTAATCTCATCCACAAAATCAAAGAATAAAAGATATATAATGATAACGAATTGTCTTGATACAATATGTTGGACGGAGACAAATCCACTACCAACAAGTAAAAGGAAAATACATGAGTAAAGAAGTAAATTTGGTGAGCGAAGCGAAGACGATCCAAATGCAATCATCCTCGAAGAAATAGTGATGATCACGGCGAGAGCTAGAACACCTGCGAAAGACAATAGCACACACCTGGAGAGATAACCAGGCCCTCAGAGGGACGTAACATGACACATAATATCATGCCATATAAACTGAATAAATATTGCTCAAATAATTAAGTCTTGAATTATAACATGGTCCAATATGCCCCTACTGAACGAGCGTACCATCCCCCCAACCAAACAAGGACAGGAGATGGTAAACTGATTCACGGTGACGTATCTTTCCATGCTAAGAATCCAATATGGTATCCGGACCCCAACAAGGTTTAATACCTTCTCATCGAAGTAGTAAGTCACACCTACAACCAAACAAGGACAAGATGTGACGAACTAATCCGCGACAAGTTATTGTTCCAAGCCACGGTCAGATACAAGTACCCAAACCGAAGGTACTCATACCTAACGGATAAAGGTAGCCTAACCGTTCTAAGTGAATGCATTTTAAGAACAGTTCATGGTCGCATGACTACCCAGTCAAGTCGAGAAATTACCAATGCAGTACCTCAGTAGCGAGTCACAACACCATATACTATTCCTCAGTATCGAGCGAGTCTATAGCATACAGTCTACCTATCGTTCCTCAGTAGCGAGCGAGTCTACGATAGATAGGGTGGTAGTCAACTTCCAATCATGTTCTTCCCGCCCAATGCTAACTCTATAACCGCTAAGTCAAACTAGCATACAACCTCTATTTGCGGTTATTCCTATCGTACGGCTTGTACGTACTGGTGGCCAGCCAATCACGCACTTTCGTGTTCTATATGCGACACACAACTTCGTGGTACAACGTGTCAAGGCCATGAATGCAACACACAAAGGTGGTCCCTTAAATCTAGGTTTAATGTGTAAGAAAATAACACATAGCAAGAAACTGAACAGTAAATTCTAACAGGTTATGCCATGTATCACAGTTTATTTTGCATAAAGAAAATAATGAACGTGCATAAAATATGAGCTAAAATAATTAAACAGCAAATGTCAAGGTGTCTTGTCTGGTAGGACGTCGGGTGTGCCGCGATGATCAAGGCGACACGATCTACAACTTTGGTGCAACAACTATGCGAGGTGACCTCGGTCGGTGGCGCGGACAGTTCCATTAGGTCCAGAAGGTTCAAATTAGTTAGGATGGACATATGGAAGTCTCGAAATGGACGAAGGAATAGGAACAATAGGACTTGGATACGGACATGAGAAAATCAAAGAAATATTGGATAAATAAATATTTATATATATACGAGTTTTAGAAAAATATTTAGCGTGCTCGAAAAATTATATATCTATTAGTTAAAATATTTCTTTTTGAAAAAATACTTGAAGATAAAATATTTTTATAAATTGGAAACTACCTGTATGAAATAAAAACTACTAAGAAATCCTTTTTGGACAAAACTAAAATTTGTCAATAAAGTTTGGTCCAAAAATCAAATCTAAAATATCGAGGATAAGATTATATATATATTAGATAAATAACTATAGTATTATCGGTAAACCAATGATAATAGTAATAATCAGTAATTAACAAAATAATACTAGAAAGTATAATACTAGTGCTCATAATATATCCACCTGTATAAATTTCAAAATGTAATATATACTAATGTACGTACTGTAGGCAGCAACACTTAGGCTGCCCTCTAAAATAACAATAATAATAGCATTAATACTAACAATAATAATAATAATAATAATAATAATAATAATAATAATAATAATAATTAACAAAAAAACAAAGACAAAAAGTAAAGTAAAAAAAATACATAAAAATAATAAAATAAAAATGCTGAGTTCTCCTCCACTTTCCAACACAGAATCAGCAAGTGATAGAAAAGGGTTTAGAGAGAGGGATCGACTGAGCGAAGAAGAAGGAGAGGGGAGATGGAGGCTGATCGGGGAAGGAGCGGCGGAGTCACTGGGGTGCGGCCGTAGGCTGTGCGGCACGCTTGGGGATACGGAGGAGAGAGCAAGCCACGGTGGGGTTTTCGATTGTCCAGCGGAGGGATGCGCAGCGTCACGCGCGTGAAGAGGTGGAGGCGGGCGGCGACACCGGCGGTGGTTCGCTGGACGATGGAGAGGCTGAGAGGGAAGTGAGAGAGTCGGCGGGAAGTGGGTGGTCCGGTGATGGAGGTTCGTCTCGGGTGTGGCGGACGGCAGTGCTGGCGCGGCGATCGGAGCGAGGGGCTGTCAAGGCGGAGGATCTCGGCCGAGCTTGGTCGTGGAGAGGCGGCGCTCATGTGGAGATAGGTAAGTTTGGGTTTTTTGTTGATTTGGGTTTTCTTGGAAACTTTCGGGGTCCGGCGATGGCCGTGATGGTGATGGTGGTTTGGTTGTTTGGGCTGGGTTGTGTGGGTGATGGCAACGGGTTTGGCGCTGGTGGTGGCAAGTCGACGGGTGGTCATCGCGGCCAGGGTTTGGTCGGCGGGATGGATGCTGGTGGCGGTGGCGTGTCTCGGTCGCCGGCGAGGCTTGCCAAGTCAAGGGCTGAATATTTCCGGCGACGGGATGAGAGACGGGAAGATGCTGCGGTGGTTGGTCGAGGTGGCGGGATCAACCTGGTGGTCGGGTTGGGTTAGGATAGGGATAGGTTTAGGGGTTTTAGAGAGAGGATGGTATCGGCATGTGTCCTACGAGACACGGGATGGGTTGACGTCCGGGGTTGTCGGACGCGGATAGAAAAGCCATGTATTTGTATTAGAAATAAAATAAAGTAAATGGGAAGGGGGATACGGACACGGTGCACACACGTTTGTGGGGGAGAAAATTATGAAGAAAATATTGGAGGAGTACCTGCCTATTTATAGGATGTGGGAATTCCCAATTGGATAAGAATTAGGATTGTTTAAACCCAAATTAGATAAATCAATCTATTAAATTAAATCAATAAAATCCAATCTAAATCCAAATCAAATTAAATCTAATTTAATTCCCTTAGTTTAAAATCAAATCAATAATCAAATTTTAATATTAACTATTTAAATAAATACATAAATTCAAATCAATATTTAAATCTCCAAAATAAATTCAAAATATGATTTACAAAAGTACTAATAATATTAATTTCAAAAATTACATTATTACTTAAAATAAACTAATAAATAATTACTAAATATGTATGTAGGTACAAATGATGTTCTCATAATTATACTTTTCTAGCATACAAATAAAAATATTATTTATTATTAATAATTGTGAAAAATGTAAGGCTTTATAAATAAAATAACAAACTTGAAAATTTTTGGAACGATAACAAAATAATTATGATGTATATTATTTTGAAACTAAAAAAGTAGAAAAATAATATTTTCAAAAATATGTACGCTCGCACATAATCGCACTCGTCGAGCAATTTTGAAAAATAAAATTCGTGCGCAACGTATAATACGACTATATGACGTACAATACAAAATTTTAAATCAGTACAAATTTTAAATAAAAAAAAGTAGAAATTTAGGGGTTTTACACGGCTCAAGAACGAAGACTCTTCATGCGGTTCGAATTTAATGACTCTCATGCGGCTCATAAGCACAAAAGTTGAGACACGTGGCAGGACACGTGTCATAAGCCAATCATATCTCAATAACCCAGATTTATTGCAATCAAAGATTGGGTCAAATCCCAATAATCTGGGGCCACGTGGCAGGAGAATGAATCATATTTATTCATTCAGATTTGCAGACGTCAGCAAATCATCATGATGCTTATTTGTTACAATCAGCATTAATTACTCATAGGATTCGACGCAATCTACATTAATGGTCCAGATTCATTACACTCAATATTAATGGCCCAGATTAATAATCAACAGGCCGCCGCCACTTCGAGAGAGGATAATCACCGCAAACCCTAATGATGACTCCATTCCTATAAAGAGCAAGGTATCATTCCCTTGCAGAGGAGAGAGAGAGAAGGAGCGAGGCGAGAAGAGAGGAGACTTCCCCCCGGCTGGGTATACATAAAAGAGACCTCTTCCACGCGGCTACGCACACAGAGAGATAGCCCCAGAGACGTCCAAAGATCCAGCAGCGAAGAGCACAGAAGAGCTTCTCCACACTTCCAAGAGCATTTCTTCACCGGAGCCAAGGCTACGTCCGATCGTCCAAGGAGTAAGGCAGAGCTGCCGTCGCTTTCCTGAGCCTCTATCGTCACCTCCAGAATCTAAAATAAACAATCGTACTTAGTCTGCTGTACCTAGGCTTTCGTCCCTAGGCTTTCTTTGTACGAGCGAGTTTGTATTGTGAGTCTAAGTTCAGTCCTCCTATATAATTGTTCTGTACTTTTACAATAAATGGCAAACAAGTACCAACGGCACGTGTCATCTCCTAGGAAAAGCCTTAGTTTCTTGGCTTAGCAAAAAGCAAAATTCTGTCGCACTATCAATAACCGAGGCTGAGTATATCGCCGCAAGACGTTGTTGTGCACAAATTTTGTGGATAAAGCAAACCTTAGAACACTTTGGACTGCTTTTTACACACATACCCCTTTTTTGTGATAACACTAGCTCTATTAATTTGACTAAGAATCCAGTATGTCACTCTCGTACTAAACATATCGAGATTCGACATCACTTTTTAAAGATCATTAACAAAATGGAGATATAGACCTTGTATACATAGACACACAGAATTAATTGGCTGGCATTTTCATAAAACCTCAAGCGAAAGATTGTTTCAGTTATTTGCGTCGAGAATTAAGAATTTTAGACATTAATAATATTAATTAATTTTGTTTTATTAATTAATTTATTCAATACTTATAATTATTTTTGAGACAAGCCTAAAAAGAGTTGTCTGTCACCACGGCTACGGTCAAAGCGAAGCAGTATTTAATTGGTTCCCGGTAAACTTTCGTTTGCTGGGAGAGCTCCTACAGCTAATCTAAAACAGAAACTGAGTAACGAAAGTTAATTTATAAAATAATATTAATTATATTATTTGAAGTTTCAAATTACTAAACTTTGAATTAAATATTTGAAATGAGTTGATGAATAAGATGTGGCCCACAAAAATATTTTTTAAACCTAGGAGAACCCTAGGCAAATTCGGCCCAAGTTCGGTCCGAATTCGGCCAGAGTTCGGTTGGTGGTATACTTCTTTAAGTCAGAACCCGAGGCACCCTCTTCTTCATCTCTTCCAAAAACACATCAAACAGCAGCAGCAGCCGCCCAAAGCCCGAAAACCCTAGTTTTTCTCCACCTCTTACCTTCCAATCTACGTGGAGATATCCTTCCAAACTTTGGATTCGTGTGAAGATTCGTGTCCTCTACAATATACTCGATTTTCAGGAGGTCTAACTCCTTCTTTCCCCCACTTTCAAATTCGTAGGTCATTTAGATTTTTGGAAAGAATGTCTAAGGGATTCAATCCTTCCAAGAGGAAGAAGACCAATGCCAGTGAAGAGGCATCGTCTTCAAATCCGAACACGAATTCCCTCTTTCCCGGGTCCAATCGGGTGACGGCGTATCAGATGAGTTTTTCTTTAAAACTCATGACCAAGCACTGGTTTGGTATGCCGATTTTGCTATGCATACCATATGCACCGACGCCCCGATAAAATGGAATATTTTTCTGGATCATCGTCCGTTATTTGAGGCATTAGGGTTATATCATCTTGTTACCTAGAAATTTCCTATTGCCACTAATGCCCTTAGATTATTTTGCTGTAATTTTATGTTAGACACTTTCAACACAAGAACTCATATTGGCTGGATTGACATCGAGTTCAATGATGTCTTGCTAGCAGAAATCTTTTGTATTCCAAACGAAGGTGCCCTGCTTGATGATATCACTGACTTCGATTTTCTCGAAGGCACGACTCTTATAAGTTTCAAAAATGAGCTTTGTGCTCCAGTATGTGCTCGTCCTGGAAAGTTCAAGGCTAACAACTTGAACTTGTTTAACTACGAATTATACCGCATCATCTATTCTACCATTTTTTTGAAATCTACTTCGAAAGATGATGTCACTTCCCTTAAGTTGTCTGCCCTATATCACATTCTTAAGGGGATTCCTTTTTCTGTCCCTAAGACTATCATTTAGATGATGGGTAGATGTCGCGGTCGAGATTGCAACCTCTCTTATGCGATGCTCATTCCTCGTATCTTTCAGCAATTTGATATCGATCTATCTACTTGTGCTCTGGACCCGGTGCCCAAGTTTCTTCAGCTTTTTCGTCGTAGCATTGCCACTGCTCCTCTTCCTCCTGTACCTACTCCTACTGCACCCACTCCTCCTCAGCCGTACCCTATGACTTTTGAGGGTATTCATCAGCACCTGTCAGACATGCAGACATTCTTTGTTGACACTTACCAGGAACATGAGTTCTGTGACGTGACTCGGTTCCAGGCTACTCCCAACTCCTTTGTCGACCTCCGATTTGCTCAAACGGGTCACTCTACTAGCTCTCTACCTCGAGACCCGACTGTTTTTGATTATATAGAAGCATGAAAAAGAACAGAGAATGATTCATACGGTCAAGGAGCTCCATGCGGCTCAGGGGCCCTATGCGGCCCGAAAGTATATGCGGCTCGAGTAAGCCACGTGGCCTTCAAAATAGCTGTGCTCAACGTCCTTGGACGTATTTAATTCTCTGACGGCTGACAGATCTGACAGATGACAGCCCTGACATAAAGTGGTCATGATGACTGACACAAAAGCACTATCTTCCTAGGGAAATCAAGAAAATCTTCACAAACAAGACGCTGTCCACCAAACTTCGAGGCAAGTCTATGCGGCCAGACTAGACAAGTCTATGCGGCCAGAACCAAGAAACCTATGCGGCTCGACCATGAAGGCCCCCCCATGCGGCTTGGCCATGAAGAAACTCATGCGGCTCGGTCATGAAGACTCTCATGCGGCTCGGCCATGAAGACCCCCATGTGGCTCGGTCATGAATATATTCATGCGGCTCGGGCATGACAACCTTCATGCGGTTCGAGTATAGAGACTCTTCATGCGGCTCGGTCATGAACTCCTTCATACGGCTCGGTCATGACAACCTTCATGCGGCCCAAATATGAACACTCCTCATGCAGTTCAACAATGATGATAGGACACGTGTCATAAGGCCAATCAAATTTTGGGCCAAATCCCAATAATCTGGGACACGTGACGGGAGAATGAATTAAATTTATTCATTCAGATTTGCAGACATCAGCAAATCATCATGATGGAGATTTATTGCAATCAGTATTAATTACTGATGGGATTTGGCATAATCTACATTAATGGCTCAGGTCCTTCACGCTCAAGACAAATGGCTCAGATTAATCAATCACCAGGCCACCGCCACTTGGAGAATGGACAATCATTGTAAACCCTAATGATGCCCCCCATTCTTATAAATAGCAAGGTGTCATTCCCTTGCAAAGAGGACGCTCCCCCGAAAATCAGAGAGAAAATACACAGAGATCAATCCAGAGAGAGAGAGAAGCCAGAGGAGCAAATACAAGGAGAGCAAGAAGGGCACTTCTTCATCAACGCCAAGCATCTCTTCACAGGAGCCAAGGCAACATCCAATCGTCCAAGGAGTAAGGCAGAGCTGTCGTCGCTTTCCCGAGCCTCTATCGTCACCTCCAGAATCAAAAATAAACAATTGTACTTTGATTGCTGTACCTAGGTTTTCGTCCCTATGCTTTCTTTGTACAAGCAAGTTTGTAACGTGAAGTAAAAGTCCAGTCCTCCCATAAATTTTTTTTGCTCTTTTATATTTCATGGCAAACACGATGGCGACTCTGCTGGAGATAAACTTTTCCATGGCTGAGGAGTTGGTGACGCAATCGGATGCAGCCAAACTTGGCTCCACTCAACAGATGCTGGTCGCCCGGTTCGACCAACAGGCGTTTGAAGAAATGCTCTCCGACAAGAGTGCTGGCCCGGTCCAGAAGCGAGCCCGTACAAAGAAGGCCCGCAAGAAGTGGATACCCAAATCATTTGCTCTTCCTCAAGCTCTCGCAGAAATTCCCTCTGTGGCTCAAGACGGCGGGAAAGACTCTCCTGTGGCCCCACTCCAGACCGTAGAAGACTCTGATGTCCCCAAGTCTGGCAGAAGAAAATACTATGATACTAGACTTGCAGGGGCAAAGAGGAACTCTATGCGAACCGAGCCACATAAGGGTGCTAGCCGCATGGAGAAAGCTCATGCGGCTACACCTACCAGCCGCATGAAGAAAGCTTATGCGGCCACATCTGTCAGCTGTATAGCTTATGCGGCTACATTTGCCAGCCGCATGGATGAAACTTATGCGGCTACTGAAGTCAATCGCTTGCAGAAAACCCATGCGGCTAAAATTGACAGCCGCATGCGACCAGCCTGCATGGTCGTGACTCCTAGTCGCACAAGAACAACTCATCCAGCAGCCGAAGACAGCCGCATGCAGACAGCCTGCACGGCTTCCAATCCCAGCCGCATAACATCCATTCCGCGCTTCTCTCGATCAGTCTTCGACTGTCTCTCATGCGGTCCTGACCTTGATGGTTCTCTAGATGATAGGCCAGACTCTGTGGTATCCAACTTGGACTCTTCCTATTATGCACCCACAGGTGCTAAAAGGAAGAAGTCTAGGGCAGCGCGGGCTCATCAAGCCCAGTCAGCTGCCCCAACCTCTGACTATCGGGGCATCCCGCTGATTATTATGCGGGCCCCTAATAAAAAGTTGTATAAAGCTACTCGTACCCAGCCCTCTGCGGCCAACGAACGGAATAGTTATCAAGCGTCTCCCAACAACGATCGAAGGCAAGTATACGTACTACCTTCGGATCAGGGAGCAGGCGGGAGGCCTACACACTCGCATGCTCAGGATTCTCGAGCCCGCAAAGCGAGTGACTTGCGTGATGTGATCCTCCACAAACGTAAGGAAAGGGACGAGAGCTCAGTGTGCAAAGAAGCTGAACATAAGTATCACTGCACCCAAGTCATCGTCAATTGTTGTTCCAACAAGGCGGCACTACAAGAAGATCGGCGATCTGTCTACCAACGACTACAGCACCCAAGTTCCGAGGATAAGACGCTTCTCATCGCCTCCTACAACTCTACTCTGAGAATCCCTGGCGACGGAAGGGGAAAGAAGACGAGTACCTCTAGCCCAAAAATATCAAGCAAGAAACTCTCTGCTAAGCGGTTGTCTACCACCACTTCAGGAGGAGTCTTCCAAGGCACTCGCTCAAAGACGAAATCTGCTGCGCTTGGGGGTTCATTAAGGAACATTGAAGCCGGGGGTAGTACTCCCCCAAACATCCATGATAATCTAATGTTCCAAGAGAATAATTCAGGGGAAACGGTGCCCCCAACAAACACAGAAAGTCCCGACGTCCCCAAGGACGTCCACAATTCTCAGGACGAGGCAAACTCAAAATCTGGGGGTACCATTCCTTTTGAATCTGAACCAGAGGAGAACATCCCCGCATATCCGGACAACCTCTCAACACAGGGGTATGACTCCAAGAGCATATCCTCCACCTTTCCTTCTCTCTCTCATCGCGTGAAGACAGTGTTCATGACGGATAATAATCAAGAAAGTTCCAGTGATCGCCAATGCATCGACGCTCTAGAGGCCATACTTCTTACCTTGGTCAAATCGGTGGATGAGATCAAGGCAGCACTTCCAAATCTACAAGAAAGAACACAGGGCCAAACAAATATAGGGCCCACAATCAATGTGGACTCGAATCGGCTGCACCAAATCCGGGCGATAACCCTCCCGAAATATCAGTTCCTACCGCTGCAGACGATGCCAGAGAAGTGAGACGAGAGGTTCAAGAGCTCCGGGCCATGTTCGACGCCCGAGAAACCTGCCAGGACCTCAGGGTACGTCAACCGTATCCCGCTGCATGGAGAGATGTTCCCTTTCCACCGAGATATAAACCATTCAACATCAATCCATACGATAGGAAGACATCGGCAAGAAGGTACATCACCTACTTCGAAGTCACCACCGACCATCTGCCTCCTGAAGACGCGTTATTCATTGGAGCATTAGAAGGAGTTGCCTTCGTTTGGTACCGTAATTTGCCTGACAACTGCATCCATTCATTCGCCAGCTTCAAGCGCCTATTCCTGGAAAGGTTCTACGATGTAGGACAGGACGTGACAATGTCCACCCTCATGGACGTTGTTCAGGGATAGAAGGAGCTCATAAGGAATTATATTGAGCGGTTTCGCCAAACCGCAATGAAGCTGCCTTCCGACAATCCTGATTCCTCCCTAATTAAAATTTGCCAAAAGAGGTTGCTTCCCACGATCAGCCTCTGGATGGGCGAAAGTCAGTTCAGGGATTGGAAGACGTTCATCATCGGTGCCACTAGTGCCGAAGAACGATTGAAGAAGGCTCGCCAACTGGGAATGCTCATCTCGGAAGGAGAGAACAAGGGCAAGCGTCTTAACACCAACAACGACATTGGGGGTAACCCCTCCAATAATCGGGACAACATGGGCAAGCAGGCTATGGTGGCCGACACAGCCCAGAAGCCTGAGTCAAAACCGGCAGACAAGCAGTGGTCGCAAATAAACTATTCCTTCGAAGACAGTCATGTCAAGCCCATCTTGGACATGCTCATACAAGGGGGTCGGATTCAGCTCCCTCCTCCAAGACGTGAACCTCGTCCTGCAGAAATAAAAAGCCCCAAGTACTGCCATTTCTACCGCTATCTCCACCATGCCACACAGGACTGCTTCCAGCTGAAGTGATATATTCAACACCTCATCGATTCTAATGCTCTAGCCATTGACTTTGAAGATGTGACTGTGGCAGCCAACATGGTGTCGGTACAATTCGGTAACTTCCTACCGACGAAGACGCAAGACGGGGTGGTGCCCATTTCCAGAGCAAAAATGGAGGTCACTAATCTTCCACCTTCCCGAGACCAGGCAGTCGGTCTTGTACCTCTCACCATACCGCGAGGAGAAATCATGTGGATCCATCTGGACTTGGTACCAGAAATGACTCAACCTACGCCACTCTCTGCCATCAGATAGAAGAGTGGAAAAGTCAGATCATGCTGCACAATCTCTGCAGAAGTCGAAGAGGCTACTGCCGTAGTCACTCGATCAGGGGCACAAACACAGCCTCCACCAGGCAACTCAACAGATGATCATCAGCCTGCCACCGCTGATGCTCCAGGACCTATCCAACTTTCGACGACCGACAAGCCTAGGCCGAAGGAGACTCGCTTCGACAAACCGCTCCGAAGGAAAGCACCTCAGGGGCTGGAAAAGCCCTACAACTTTGACATCTTGGCATAATTGGCTAACACACCAGCCAAGTTATCACTGTACGAACTCCTGAGACTCTCCAAGAAAATTCGTATTGCACTGAGCGAAGCACTCCAAAACGTCGATGTCTATCTGGCTCAATCCAACCTTACCGGGGAGGACTCACCTTTGGATCTCCAAGACAGTACTTGCACTGGCACAATGCCAAACATCGTCTTCACTCCGCAAGACATGCTTATCAAAACCAACCTGCATGATCGCCCTCTGTATTATACTGGATACATTGGCGATATCAAGGTAGACCGGATGCATATTAATCTCGGTCCCTCCATAAGCATCATTCCGAGGAGCCTGCTACACCATCTGCGCATCCCAATACATCGTCTGACACCAACCAGTACTGCTATCAGCTGCTTCAATTCGGGCGGGAGCTACTCCATTGGGAAGATTCGTCTGAAATGCCAGATCGGCGATCTCCAGTCTAAGGTGACTTGCTACGTCATAGATGCGGATACGTCCTACAACATCCTCCTGGGGCGTCCTTAGATATACGACTACATGATAGTGCCTTCTACACTGCACCAGTTTTTCAAATATATCGACAAGTACGACTTTGTGAAAACAGAGTTTGCCGATATCGATCCCTTTAAAGGAGTCGAATCTTATTACTCCGACTCATGCTTATATGAGAAGTCAAAAAGGCACCTGATCGAAGAAGACATTCAGGCTCTGACTGACACGACAACGGGATAAGAAGAACCTCTGACAATCCACCTCCAAGCTCGAAAACCCGGCAAAACTGCCCCACTTACAGCCACTCTGCGTAAGGATGCAATCAGTCTCTCGGCGCAAGAGGGACAGATGGTAATCCGACTACCAAGGTCTAGCCAAGCGCCAAGACCCACAACAGAGCCACTGACAATCAGGCTGCCAAGAGCCAACCATCGACAATCGGAGGTGCTTCATCCCTCCGACAAGCCGATGATAATTCGTCTCCCTAAAGCAAATCAGCAACCAAGCATTCAGCCGGGGGTAGCAAGTGCTCCGACAACTCCCCGTCTCACACCAAGCATTCAGTCGGGGGTAGCAAGTGCTCCGACAACTTACCGCCTTGCACCAAGCATTCAGCCGGGGGTAGCAAGTGCTCCGACAACTCCCCATTTTGTATAAAGCATTCAGCTGGGGGTAGCAAGTGCACCCATGACTCCGCGGTCGGTTCCACCGGCGGAACCTCTGATGATTAAGCTACCCAGGTCGTCATCCCAGTCTTCATTCGTACTGGGGGTGGCGGAAGAAGACCCCGAGTTAGCCAAGTATGTGGCTGCTTATGCTAATGTCCCATCCGCAGATGATGTAATTCCCCTGGAGAAGATACCCTATTTTATCAATAAAAGGATAGCTTTGAACTACCTCGATCTTAATATTCTTTGTATATTGTATGCTAAAGAACACGACATAGGCACTCACCTACACACACAGGTAACGAATGTCTATAATGGGAACTAACTCACTTCGATGGAAGACGTATGCTTCGTAGTGGAGGGAGACGATCACCCAATCATTTTTGGTCGGAGGAACCAACCACTACCTGTCAGCACAGAAGAGGATGATCTCGAGCCTAACACCGGGAGACTACCCCTCTACTTGTATAGTCCCCAATCCAAGTACCTTATGCAAGAACAAGGATATGATCTAGAGACCACGCCAGGTCTGAACTACGATTCTGGACGACGATTGCCCGTATTACCGGTCCCGATCGCGAAACCACGAGATTACAACAATAAAACCAGACGTGGGTTAGGCTATGTGACACCTGCAACAACCCCGAAAAGCTCGAATGAGGAGTGCAATTAGCATTCACATTCAACCGGATTGCCAACCTTCGATTCAGATATCAGTATCGGAGACGTCTTTAGACAAGTCATATCCATCAACATGGCGTTCACCGACGCCTATGAAGAAGACGAGGACATCCCTGAACTTCTTGAGCTAGAACCATGGGCACAACAGCTAGATAAACAATAGGAGAAGCGTTTCGAACAAAGAGAACCTTCTACTGAAGATGAGGTCATACAAGTTAATCTTGGTGATGAAGCCTCCCCGAAACCAATCTTCGTCAGCCAGAGTCTGACAGATTAAGAACGAGAGTTGCTACTCCAACTCGTCAAGGAATATATCAACGTATTCGCCTGGAGCTATAAATATATGCCAGGACTGGACCCCGAGATCGCGCTCCACAAACTCAATATTCGTCCGGACGCAAAACCTGTCAAGCAACAGCAACGACGCTTCCGTCCCGATGTCATAAATGCTATCGAAGCTGAGGTCAACAAATTGATAGCCAACAGTTTCATTCGTGAAGAGCAGCATCCAGACTGGATAGCCAACATAGTACCAGTCCTCAAGAAGAATGGAAAGATCCGAATATGCATTGACTTTCGGAATCTGAATGAGGCATGCCCTAAGGATGAATTCCCTCTCCCTATCACAGATATCATGATCGATAACACCTGCGGCTTCGAACGTATGTTCTTCATAGATGGCTTCTCAGGATACAACCAGATCAAGATGTTCCTTGAAGACGAAAAGCGCACATCATTTCGAACACTGATTGGCACATACTGCTACACCGTTATGCCTTTCGGTTTAAGGAATACCGACGCCACCTATCAGAGAGCTATGAGCGTCATCTTTAGGGACCACTTGCGTAAGACAGTGGAGTGCTACATCGACGACATCGCCGTCAAGAGTCGTTCCAAGGACGATCATTTGTAAGATCTCAGGACAGTGTTCGACCTGATGCGAGCACAAAATTTGAAGATGAATCCTACAAAATTATTCTTAGGGATCTCCAGCAGAAAATTCCTGGGTTTCGTCATCACCTCTCAGGGGATCCATATAGACCCTGAGAAAACAAAGGCAATCATGGAGATGGGTCCCCCGAGAAATCTCCGTGAACTCCGAGGCCTCCAAGGCAGGCTAGCTTACATCAGGAGATTCATCTCTAACCTCTCCAGACGATGTCAACCATTCATCCATCTCATGAAAAAAGGAGTCTCTTTCATATGGGATGAGGAATGTCAGTGCGCTTTCGACAGCATCAAAGAATATTTGTCAAATCCCCAGTCCTGGTAGCTCCTGTTGCTGGAAAGCCATTCCTGCTCTATGTATGAGCTATGGAACATTCTCTTGGTGCTCTGTTGGCACAGAACAATAACGCAGGCCACGAGCAAGCTATATACTACCTCAGTCGAAAGATGATTAGGCCAGAGTACCGATACACGGCTGTAGAGAAGGAGTGCCTTGCTCTCGTGTTCGCCATCCAGAAGACGCGACACTACATCACAGGACAGACCATCCACATAATATCACGAATTAACCCTCTCAGGGTCCTCATGACCAAACCTGGGGCACTCAGCTCTCGCCTTGCTACCTGGGCAATATTACTATCACCATACCACATGATCTTTGTCCCACAAAAGGCTGTTAAAGGCCAGGCTCTAGCAGACTTTCTAGCAGCCCATCCAGGCTCAGAGACGACAAGAGTATATGAAGAAATACCAGACGAAGTCACCAGCTCAAATGCAGTCTCCCACGATGCCATCTGGTGAATGTTCTTCGACGGCGCTTTAAGAACTAGACCCAAAGGCAACATCGTCGCTGGAGTTGGAGTGGTGCTGATTTCTTCCTCCGGGTTGGTAATCAATTGGGCTTACTCACTCACAGAGCCCTGTTCAAACAATGTGGCTGAATACAATGCTCTGGTCATTGGCCTCCGACTTGTAAAAGAGCTGGGGATAGAGTATCTTGAAGCATATGGCGATTCATAATTAATCGTCAATCAGATTCGGGGGTCGTACGAGGTCCGCCACGAAGACATGATCCCGTATCACCAAATAGCAATCAACATCATCTCTGTCACCCCCAGTTTTCACAAACAGGAGTATTTTGATAATTTTTCACTTTAAAAATTATTTTGAAATTATTTAATTATTATTTTTATTATTTTGGGGTTATTTGAATCGGGTTCGAATTTCAACTCATTCCGACTTGTTTTGACTTGTTTCGGAGACCCGGGGTATTTTGACCTTAACGGGCCCACACACTAGTTAGCCATGGCCCACATGTTAGATATTTTGGTTAGAGACTAGACTAATTATTTTGGTTAATTTTAGTTAGAGATTAGTGGTTTCGGTTTGACTAAACTACCCCCGGCTTAACCCTTTCCTATTTATTAGCTATTTAAACCATTGGAGGGCAAACTTGTAATTACCAAAAGGGGGAAAAGCATGTTGTGGCCGGCCATAGAGTAGGGATGGGGAGGAAAGAGAAAACCAACTTTTCCATTCTTTCTCATCCACTTTTTCTTCTTCTTCTCCAAAGGGCTCTTTCCACTTTTGAAGCTCCCATTGATCCTTCTCCAAATCAAGGTGATTCCTTCTCCAAACTTGTTCCTCTTCTCATGTTGATTGGTTAGGAATCCATTAGGAATGATTCCCATTGTGGTGTCCCCATTTGAGACCATTTTTGTGTCCTTTGGACATTTCTAGGGGTGTCCATATGTAGGATTGTGTCCCAATAGGAAAGACCCCCATTTGGACTCATGGATATTGTTTTAATATTGTTTTTGTGTTGTTTTTATTAATATTCCAGATTTTACATATTTTTAGAATGAGTTTATTCATGTGTCTTAATGTATCATATTCATTCTTTTATTTGTTTATATATGTGTGGTTATATATATATATATATTTCTATATATATATATAGATGTATATATATATGGCTTATATATATATTTGGGGGAATATTGTGATGTGTTTGTGTGTGGTTTTGGTGTCCAAAATGGACAGCCATGGTCGGCCATAGGATGGGGGAAATGTTAGTGTTGGTGTTGGTGTTGGTGTGGTGTAGTTGTGGTGGTGTTTGTGTGTTTGTTTGTGAGAGTTGTGAGGGTAGATAGAGTGGTTTATAGAGTGGATTGTGGAGTGATAGAGGGGGGGGGGGTTGTGCTACTGAAATTCAGCAGCTAGGAAACCCAATAACAGCCCCCAAAATCCCATGACAGCCCCTACATTTTGTCCCCACCAAAATAGTCCATAAAACTCCTTAAAACCCATCCAAAACCACTCAAACTTCCACCCTTCATAGCCACCAATTCACCTATAGTTAGGTCCACTTTTCAACCCAAAATGACAGCCCCAAACACCCACAAAAATCAGCCCCCTTCACTACAAAAATCTGTCCATGTTTAGCCATGTGTGTGTGGGTGTGTTGTGAGATGTGTGTGAGTGTTTTGTGAGATATTTTGAGAGTAGTTTAGTACCCATAGGTAGTCTATTGTCTAAACTAGTAGGAAACCTATTAGGAAACCTATAGAGAGGCCTAATAGAGTGTGTTATCATGTGAGAGTGAGTAGTGGGTGAGTGTGGTATGGAAAAGGGTAAATTCATGATATAGGCAAGGTAATGGGTAAAGGGTTAGCATGTGTCGTAAGATGGTCTAGATGCTTAGAATGCCCAAATTTCTTGGTAGGTAAACCTTAGATAGGTTGATATCTAGCTACCCTAAGGAGCCTAGGCTAGTGCCATGGGTATTTGCAAGGTTTCCTTGGGTTTTGGCAAGGTATCGGGATTTACCTTAGAAGGGTAAATGCTAGTTTTGCCTAAAAATAGGATATTGTTGGCCCAATGATGGTACCATATTTTTGAATATGGTTAATATGTTAAGTTTAGCATTTCATTATCACTAATCTTCATACTATCGCTATAGCATTTCTACTTATACTTATACCTTTGGTGATATGTGCCTATTGGTTTACATATTAGTGATATGAGCTTATCTATCTTAAACTTACTTGGGTCGCCAAAATCAAAACTATATTTTTGATTGTGGTCATTCAATTAAGTTTAATCATTATGATATCACTAACATTTATGCTATCACCTTAGCACTTATACTTAAACTTTGCATAGTCCTAATGTGCTTTATCTTATCATACTTGCTACATGTATATTGTTTTGTTCGTCTAACATGTACATGCAGAAAAGCAATAAGCAAGATCAATGTGGACATATGCAATGAAGAAATCATGGTGGGCCAAAGATGACGGATCCCACAAGATTTCTCTGAACCATCCGACGACATCTCTGGAGCCTCGCACCGGGGGTTCCGCTGCCCGGTCAGCGGACGGGGGTCGAAGGGGCAGCGCCCCTCGTCGGGGGTTCGGGGGCGAAGCCCCCAAAAGGTATTCAGTTTTCACAAACTGGATATCTTTGGACAGCTGCCGCCAAGGGAAAAAGCCAGCACCTATTAAAGGAAGAAGCCAAGCCATGCCATCATCATTTCAAGACTCTGAAGAAGCCTGCACCTGCTATAGTATATCTGGAGTCTGTAATGAGTCTTAGGAATAATTGTAAACACAAGAAATGGATGGCAAAATCGAAAGCTAGGGTAGAATATATCCCAGGACAATCTTCGGAATCCTGGCGGATAATCCGGCGGATCTCCGCGGAAATCCGGCGGAAGATCCGAATGGTCTCACAGAATACCTTCTGTGAGTGTTCGAATTATCCGGCAGAAAACTGCAGAATTTCGGCGGATTTTCCGTCATATGACCGTTTATATTCTAACGGTTGGATTCTACGAATGATTGATCCCAACGGCTCTTTTTATAGCCGTTGGACTGTACAGGCGGATGATCCGGCGGATTTCTGCGGAAATCCGGCGGATGATCCGTCAGCCTGTGAAAGTTGCATTATTGCACTTTCCTTTGCTTTGGTTATAAATAGCCTTGAACCCCTTCATTCAAGGTTGATGCTTTGAGCCTAAAAATTTCCAAACCACCAAAGCTTATCCACATACAACTCTACAAAGCCTTCATTTGCCATCTACAAATTGTGTTAGAGTTATTGAGTTGAAAAGTGAGATCTTCATCCTATTGTATAAGGAGATCAAAACCTATTGTGAAAGGTTGAAGTTGGAGAGCCTTCGCATCCAAACTCTCGGTTGAAGTTGGAGAGTCTTCGTATCCAAACTCTCGGTTGAAGTCGGAGAGCCCTTCGGATTAAAGCTCTTGTATAAGAAGTTGGCGAGTTCTTCGGATCCAAACTCGTGTGTAACTATTTGCTCAAATAGTGGATTAAAGCCGGAGAGAGTTCCGGGACTGGACTGCCTCTTAGGAGGATACCAGGATATATTGGGTGTCGGTATTGTGTTTGCTTCTTCTCTTGCACTTATATTTTTAAATTGCCAATTTGCTTGTGCTAAGTGCTTGATTAGTTAGCTTGACCCTATTCACCCCCCTCTAGGGTTCCTACAATTGGTATCAGAGCAAGGACTCTATTGTTAGGCTTAACATCCTTAGAGTAGATCCTTGTTATTTTTCTATGGTAACTTATTCCTCATCCTCCGATAAAGAGGGTTTTATTTCTAGTAGCATAGACAATCATGTTTCTTCTAAATGCAAGAAATGCTCTAAGTGGAAAGCCATGGCTAAACAATCCTTAGAGATTATTGACAACCTTCATTCTACAAATGAAGAACTTTCTGAAAAGGTTATTCATTTAGAAGAAGCAAATGAGTTTTTGAGAAACGAAAACAATGTTTTATTATCTAGATTTGATTCTCAAAACTCATCTTGTGTTTCTTTAAAGAGTTTGAATGAGGCTTTAATTTTGAAAATCAAATCTCTTTCCTCATCAATAGAAGATCTTAAGAGGCAAACACATGAGCTTAATCATTTGCATGATTCTTCTATTAACTCTTTAAAGAAACAAAATGATGATTTTATTTCTAGAATTGCTTTATTTGAAAAAGAGAATAATGCTTTAATTGTTAAATTTGATTCTCTTACTTGTATGCATGATGATTTGATATTAGAACATAATTTTCTTAAAACCAAATCTTCTCATGCTCACTCTAGAGATACTCATCATTCTAGTATGTCACATGTTCATAACCATGCTCATTCGGATACATGTGTACACACTAGTATTAGGTGTTTCTATTGCTCTCGCATTGGACACATGAGCTTAACTTGTCCTATTCGTAGGAGTTTTTCTACCAATGCTAGAGTAAATAGTATATGGGTCCCTAAAGCTAACAAATGTGGATCCAAGTTCATTTGGATACCAAAGTCTTCGCCTAATGTTGTAGGTGGAGCTTCTTTTATCGGGACATAGCACCAAGGAGCGTGTTGGTGGTTGCAAAGCTCAAAGGTCATCTTTCAAGCAATTACACCAACACAAGTGTGGCCACTAGAGCCACTTTGGTAACATGCTAAACGATTCTCTTTAAATGGTTTATATTAGTAGAATCTAGCATGTTTCTCTTGTTATTTTGCTACTAGCTCACATTGATATCCTTAGTTGCTTATTATATAAATCAATGTGAGATATAATACTAGCATGCTTAGTTAATTTTCTTATTATTTCTTTTATCTAGCATGACTAGTTACTTAGCTTAAATGTTTAGTTCACACTTGTAGTTTATCACTCTTTTTCTATTAAGTGTGACACATTTAATTTATGCATGCTTGTTATTCTTAATCTCTATATTATGAAGCATGCATATCACTCTAGTCCATAGGAGCTTGATTTTGATTTGAGTTAATATGATTTTAACTCTCCGTCTTTAAAGTTTTTGAGAATAGTTACTTCTTACCGATTTCTCCTTAATATGTAATATTTACTTTAAATCGGTATTTGTGAATATATATGTTTAGCACAAGCTTCTTATCACTTGACAAGTATACACTTATACTTCCTTTTTAACCTTGTGTTTACATAATATATTCATTATTGATTCTCATACTTTATCTTGATTATCTTCTTGAGAATTAATTACGTCTTTGCCTAATAAAATTTATTTATACATGCTTTTGAATTTGTGATGGTTTCTCAAATATTCATTAAGGATACATGACTATATTTATTAAAATTTTCATTTACATATAGTTCATGTATCTCTTATATTGATATCTATTTTTGTATAAATACCTTTATGTAGGCATATGAGTTAAGCTAAAGTTTTATTTTGACTTGAAGAGTATTTAATTTCACTTGTTACTTTCAAACCTGTGCCTATCTCATATTCTTTAGCTATTGATTCTTTTGACCAAAATTTGTGTATTTCATCTTGAATCAATTAGCTTCTTCCTAAAAGCCTTATTCTTGATTATATCTTCTTGGCTTTTTGGTTGGCATTATGGATACATGTTCTTAATTAATTTTTGATCTTTTCATGTATGCCTATTCGTGATATTTATAGTTTCATATATATATGATTTCTAACTTTTGATATTTATTTGGTTTATACCTTTAAGTTGGGATGTTGAGAGAAAATTTTTATTAGTGTCTTGTTCATGACTATTTATGGAAGTTCTTTTAAAAATCACATGGTTTTTTGCTTTGTTTTGTTTTTATATTTACCTCCTTCTTTTTTTTGTGCACATTTTCTAGTCTATATATTGTTTTACTTTTCTTGGTGCACTATGAAAGCTCTTTGTGAATTTGATTTTATAGAGAGTCGGATAATCCGACGGACTTCTGCTGAAATTCGACGGATAATCCGATCAATTCCAGCAGCTTTGTGAGCACTAAGTTCGGATCATCCGCCGGACTTCCGCTGAAATCCGACGGATAATCCGATCAGCTTTCTTGTTTTTAATGATCCTTCTTTGCTCATTCCTTGGGTTATGCTTCTTTTTGAATTATTGTTGCCCAATGATATTTTTGTAGCACATGAGAATACTTGTAATTGTTACATCATATTTCTCATGAATTTAGCTACTATGGTTTCAGCTTTTGTGTTGAGATCTTTCCACTTCTAGAGAATACACTTATTTTAATGTGGCTATCGTATTTTGCATTCTCTAGATCAATCTATCATTTTATTATCTTGGATTAATCTCAATACTTGGCAAAGAGATGTATTGTTTTCATGAACATCTCTTTTGTCCTTTACTTCATAAGAGTCTAATTCTTTTATTTATCATCTTATGCTTTTATCCTTGCTTAGTAAAGAGTCTATAAATCATTTTGATCATTCAAAATGTATTCCCTTAATTGTGAACTCTATGCTTAAGCAAGTATTTTTTTGTATTAGTGACTTAAGAATTAATGAGCACATTTATCTTGTTAATGGCTTCTCTCATTAATCTTATTTGGATTATATAGTTTGCTTATTTGTGATATATTTTTAAGCTATATAATTTTGGCTCACTTTCACACATCTAGCTATATTCCTATACCTCAATCTATATATGCTAGTTTACAAAAACAAGATTTGTGATATGCTTGATCTCTAAAATTAGTTCTAAATTTTTTATTAAATCTTGTTTTCTCTTAGAGATTTGTGATTCCTTGTTTTAACTCTCTTCCATAACTAGTCATTAGCAAGTCTCTCTTAAATTTCTCTCACTTTTGAGTCATGATTTTATCAAATTATCATTTACATCTCTTCTTTATTGAACTTGTAATTATTTAAATGAGATTGACTCTTTCTCATGTTAATTTGTGAGATTTTTTTTGGATTTGTATTTTTCTCTTGATGAGATTCATTAGATCATATTTATTTAATTGTTTTCTTTATGAATGATCCTAATGATTGAGTAGTCCTAAACTATCTAAATTTGTAAATGTCAAGTCAATTTATTACTCTACTTTGACTACTCATGGTTTATCACATATGACCTTTGCTATTTGAACTTTATTGGTCTTTCATTTAGAAGTAGCAAAGTTTAGATATTACCCGGTTGATGGGTACATATGTGATAAAACATACCTAGTCCATGCAAAGCAATAAATTGGTTGATTATTTCTTAATTAGATAATCATGGACATGATATTTGAGTTTCATTTTTATTTTATTTTTTATTTTTGAGCTATATTCTATCTATCATCATGATTGTTCTTAATTGACTTTATTCTTTTTCATGATGACATTTTCTCAAAGGATAACATACATTGATCTATCATATTTAAATATGAGATACTTTTATATAGATTAATTTATGCCATCTTTTGATTATATGTGCTTAATTGGAATATTCTTTTGATTATTTCATCTTTAGTGGCTATTAATTGTATGTCTCTTCTTGACTAAAGATGTTATTATTCGTCTTTTGACGATATTGTAGCCTTATATGCATCGTACAAGGGGGAGAAATCCATAGTTGATTTACCCCTAGATCTTGTCGTTATCTATTTTATGCTATAAGTGCTTTGGAACTAGATACGCATATTTTGAGGGGGAGCAAATCAATTGATTCTATTTATTTATACCCTTTAATATGTCGTATACCTAGTTCATCATGGACCCATATTTTTCTTCTATTTCATATCTTATTGATTGAGGTCATGATATTTTTATTTTGAAGGGTTTATGAGAGTGTATGTAATTGTCCTTATTATCTTATCTCTCTCTTTCATATGGTTTGAATAAGTCATCTTGTTAATATTAACTTTCATATCTTATCTTGATGACTATTGTGCTTTCATTACTTTGGCTTTCCTTATATGCTTAATTGATTTAGCTTTTCTTGTTGAGGACTTATCCAAAATTCATGATTTTTATCACCTTTGGTAGTACTTTGAGGGGGAGCATTCAAGTCGACTGAATTTCTCTTTCTCAAGTATTTTTCTCCTTTACCTTCATGTTTATCTAAAGGGTATTCATATAGCATGATAAGGTAATTGAGTTTAAATGCATGAACTTGGATAAGCATATAGTTTTTGCAAATAATGAGATTACTTTATATCAATTACAATATTTTATATTGATTATTCTCTTATTTTGTTCCACTATTTATTTGTGGACAATTATGATTATAATGGTTTCTTTGATCAATGTTTCAAGTTTACATCTTTTCAATTGGTATCAAGTTTATTTTATGTCATATCTCAATTGGTATCTATTAGTTGCAATTATCTATTCCTCATGGCTTTTGTTTGAAATCCTTTATTTCATAGTTCTCTTCCAAAACTAGAGCAATATTTCATATCCTATTGTGTTTTGGATTTATTCCTCGGATTTCAAATTGGTAAACTACTTATTTCTTATTTTTTAAATTCGTTTAGTTTTACCAACTATATTGTGTTTTGACAAGCTATTCTCTATCTGATGTTCTACATTGGCAATGTAGCTTTATAAACTTGTCATTACATCCTTCTTCCATTATTTTTCATTAGTATATTTTGATCATGATTGTCTATGACTTCCCCATGCTCTGATTTCTATGCTTAAGATTGATTTCATTTTATCTCTTAGTACGGGGGAGCCTATTTTTGATCATGTCAAAGGGGGAGAAGTAAGTTTAAGTATGCTTTTATAAGTAATCTAAGTAGTATGCTTTTAGTGATATTGCTTATATCTTTTGTATATTAGTGATACATGCATCTATTATGTCCATACTAAACTTAACCGATTTGCCATAATCAAAAAGGAGGAGATTGTTGGCCCAATGATGGTACCATGTTTTTGAATATGGTTAATATGTTAAGTTTAGCATTTCATTATCACTAATCTTCATACTATCGCTATAGCATTTCTACTTATACTTATACCTTTGGTGATATGTGCCTATTGGTTTACATATTAGTGATATGAGCTTATCTATCTTAAACTTACTTGGGTCGCCAAAATCAAAACTATATTTTTGATTGTGGTCATTCAATTAAGTTTAATCATTATGATATCACTAACATTTATGCTATCACCTTAGCACTTATACTTAAACTTTGCATAGTCCTAATGTGCTTTATCTTATCATACTTGCTACATGTATATTGCTTTGTTCGTCTAACATGTACATGCAGAAAAGCAATAAGCAAGATCAATGTGGACATATGCAATGAAGAAATCATGGTGGGCCAAAGATGACGGATCCCACAAGATTTCTCTGAACCATCCGACGACATCTCTGGAGCCTCGCACCGGGGGTTCCGCTGCCCGGTCAGCGGACGGGGGTCGAGGGGACAGCGCCCGTCGTCGGGGGTTCGGGGGCGAAGCCCCCGAAAGGTATTCAGTTTTCACAAACTGGATATCTTTGGACAGCTGCCGCCAAGGGAAAAAGCCAGCACCTATTAAAGGAAGAAGCCAAGCCATGCCATCATCATTTCAAGACTCTGAAGAAGCCTGCACCTGCTATAGTATATCTGGAGTCTGTAATGAGTCTTAGGAATAATTGTAAACACAAGAAATGGATGGCAAAATCGAAAGTTAGGGTAGAATATATCCCAGGACAATCTTCGGAATCCTGGCGGATAGTCCGGCGGATCTCCGCGGAAATCCGGCGGAAGATCTGAATGGTCTCATAGAATACCTTCTGTGAGTGTTCGAATTATCCGGCGAAAAACCGCAGAATTCCGGCGGATTTTCCGTCATATGACCGTTTGCATTCTAACGGTTGGATTCTACGAATGATTGATCCCAACGGCTCTTTTTATAGCCGTTGGACTATACAAGCGGATGATCCGGCAGATTTCTGCGGAAATCCGACGGATGATCCGTCAGCCTGTGAAAGTTGCATTATTGCACTTTCCTTTGCTTTGGTTATAAATAGCCTTGAACTCCTTCATTCAAGGTTGATGCTTTGAGCCTAAAAATTTCCAAACCATCAAAGCTTATCCACATACAACTCTACAAAGCCTTCATTTGCAATCTACAAATTGTGTTAGAGTTATTGAGTTGAAAAGTGAGATCTTCATCCTATTGTATAAGGAGATCAAAACCTATTGTGAAAGGTTGAAGTTGGAGAGTCTTCGTATCCAAACTCTCGGTTGAAGTTGGAGAGTCTTCGTATCCAAACTCTCGGTTGAAGTCGGAGAGCCCTTCGGATTAAAGCTCTTGTGTAAGAAGTTGGCGAGTTCTTCGGATCCAAACTCGTGTGTAACTATTTGCTCAAATAGTGGATTAAAGCCGGAGAGAGTTCCGGGACTGGACTGCCTCTTAGGAGGATACCAGGATATATTGGGTGTCGGTATTGTGTTTGCTTCTTCTCTTGCACTTATATTTTTAAATTGCCAATTTGCTTGTGCTAAGTGCTTGATTAGTTAGCTTGACCCTATTCACCCCCCTCTAGGGTTCCTACAGATATTAGTGTTAGAAGCCTAAGATGGTGTTAGAACTTGATCCCCGTGGTTGGTAATGATCAAATATGGTACTCTAAGACTAGTTTTGACGTCGATTGACCTTTTTGACCAAAAGTCAACAAAAGTCAACCGAGAGTCAAACTTAGCCTTTAAGCGACCCGATTTGACCGAAACCACCCAGAGTTGACCAGTTGACTGAAAGTCAACAGTTGGTCAACATTAGACTAGTTTGACCTAGGGTTGACCTAGAGTTGACCAGAGTTGACTTTTTTGACCAAAAGTCAACTGTAAGTCAACCGTTGATCCCGATTGACCTAGTTTGACTTGGAATGACTCCCAGTGACCTAGTATGACCTAGTATAAACCAGTATGGCCTAGTATGACTCAGTTTGACCTAGATTGACCTAGTATTGACTTAGACTTGCATTCATGGCTTGTATTAGCTTCCTTTTTCAGTATTTAGCCCTGTTTGACTCATAGTATCTTATTTTAGGTCTGTGATCACTCTGAGCGTCTGTTCACTCTATCAGCTCAGGACCACAGGCGAGTACATTCACTGATAGTTTTCATTGTCTTGATATCTACTATATCCGATTCAGTCGTAGTGTTTTACTTGATTCCCGACACGACGGTTCACGGACTAGTATACGTCGGATCCTGTCATGAGATGTTATTCCTGGACTTTCTTGGTATATGAGTATGAGATATTTCCGTGTTCCTGTGCTTATATAGACACCGATTCCTAAGAGGACTTGCTATCCTCTTACGGAACCCCGTGTCATGACGTGCCATGTCCGGATCCGTGATACTATTCGGGGGATAGAGGGGAATTATTAGGGGTTATGTGATCAAAGCCTCCGTATGTTACTCTGTGTTTTGCTAGCGCCACCCTCACCTCACGTAGGGTGTAGCAGATACCCGTGCCGGTTATCCAGGTTGGCCGGCATGACCCTCTCCGGAGGTTTCTTTTCGTGTGATTGTCGGGCCAAGTGGATAACCTTTCCGTGATTCCCTAGCCGATCATATTTTGCCCTAATAATTCAAATCACTTTTTATTTATTTGTTGTCATATCTTATATTCCAGTTTACCTTTACTTACTGTACTTTCACCCTGCTATGATTCATTTCTCATATACTCTACCTGCCTTTTATACTGTACCATGATGATGGAACTAGGTTCTGTTTGAAAGAAGGGTTACAACCCCGGTCCTTGTTTGGTTTAAGGGTTGTAACTCGACTTTCAAATGGTTCCCAAGTCGCCTATATTTCTTTGTCTTATATTTCATTATTACTGTCTCTTATAGTATTTCTCAATTTATATGGAACTGCTGTTGGTGTTTTGTACTTGCTCATTTTCCTGACAGGATACCGTTGATAAATTTTACAGATGATTTAGAGGCTGATTGCCCGACTTACTACGGTATAGAGTCTGATGGACTTGACCTAGACAGGGGCTTAGTGGTAGAGCCTCTAGACTTCGCTCATCCCGAGTAGCCTAGTTTTAGTTAGGTTTGTCTGGCCTGCGAGCCAGCTAGTTCTTTTCTATTGTAGCATCTTTATACTTAGTATTATTCTGAGACTCTGGATTTTGTGTTAGCTGTGACTTGTGGATATTTCTAGACTCGTTTCTTACTTTATCTATCATATCTCTTTTCCATGCTATCTACCTTAGTTTTGACATATGTGATTGAGACTGTATTGCTATGTTCCTCCGTTCGGAGTATATACTGTACATGTACATTTATCTGTTTAGTCGTAGTATTTACAGACCCAATATACAGCGTTCTACCACCGACACTGCGGCGTAGGCTGGACGTAACCACGTGCTCGTGCCCCTAATCAGGGTGCGAATCGTAACACGTTTTTGTGGTGGCCCATGCAGGTCAGTATCGCAACTAGTGCGAACTCGTAAGGGTGCTCGACTTAGAGTGCTAATTACGAGCCTGCGATTAGGATATAGGACTAGGGTATGATAGGAGTTACTCAATCACATTTTAGGAAAAACTCTGATCTTTTGATTACCATGACAACTCTTCTTGTAATTGAATTCAATTGTCCTCCTTTGATAATATCCTATCATGTGCCATATTGATCTCTTGGGTTCAATTCGTCTTCAGGATGACAGTCACTCGTTCTCAGGCAGCGGGTTCTAGCGCAGTTCCAGAGAGGTCAGATCAGGGAGGTCTTCCACCTCCGGCTACGGGACCGACAGTCGAGAGTGCAGTAGCATCAGTTCCTGCCCTTCAGACAGGAGTAGCAGCGACAGTTCCCGGAGGTCTTCCACCTCCAGCTGGGGGAGCTACAGTTCAGGGAGCGGCCACATCAGTTCCTGTCCTTCCGGCGGGAGCACCGGCAGCGACAGTTTCAGGAGGTCTTCCACCTCCAGCAGCGAGACCGTCTATGGTCATTCCAGCCATTCTTCCACCGCCGCCTCAGCTACCGGCAGACACTCAGGATATGATGGCCCTTCTACAGCAGATGTTGCAGACGTAGAGGGTTCAAGCAGAGGCACAGTACCGCCAGGCAGAGATGTTTCGACAGAGCATGGAGAACTCCCATCGACGGGTGATAGTAGCACTTGAGAGGGTTGTACCGGGTACAGTTCAGGATACCCCAGTTCAGCATCAGGGTCAGAGATAGAGGCCAGCAGCACAGTACCACTTTTGTGGGAGGCCAGGGCACACTAGAGAGGCTTGTAGGAAGAGGTTGGGCTTCTGCCTATACTGTGGGGCGCCCGATCACCAGCTGAAGGACTGCCGTTCCCGGGGAGTCCGAGGAGTTCAGGACAGAGCGCAGCCGGCCAGAGGACCAGCAGTTCAGCAGAGAGGTCCTCTACTTCAGACGCAGCAGCAGCATTTTCAGCAGCACCAGAGGGGAGCCCCTGCGGACATTCACATCAGGCACCAGCACGTGACGACCAGCATCAGGGTCAGGGCAAGAGGCAGGTCGTCCAGTGTGCTTTCTGCAAGAAGATAGGGCATACCCGGGATGTTGTAGGATGAAGCTGGGAGTTTGTCTGTTCTGTGGAGCTCCAGATCACCAGATGAGGGACTGTGCTGCCCGTGCAGCCAGACAGGCGGGCCAGAATAGAGTGCGGCAGGCTAGAGGAGGCCAGCAGGGGCGTGCATTCGTCATGGCAGTTGAGCCCTCTCAGGCAGTAGCAGAGCAGAGTGCAGGTTCCGATCTTTTGATCTTCTTTCCGCATTTGCTTCCTTATTTACTGTTTGAAATTCGATTCCATCTGTTCCTTGTCTGTTTGATGAAAATTTGCTCTTGTGATGTAATTTTTTAAGATAAGTCGTATGGGCTAGGTCGTCTCGATTATGAGATTTTAGAATCCTCTAGGGTTATGCTAGCAGGCATAGTGAGGACATATAGTCGGATTATGGTCGTATTTTTCGGGTGTGGGAATTTAAGGTTTTCGCTGCCAAGCATGCGGCAATGCGAAAATTTTAAATACCATGATTCTAGAGGTATGTAGCATAGTCGAGGACTCTGTGATTATCGTAGCCTTGCTCACTGGCATGACAGAGATTCTGAGTATCATGATTTTGGACAGACGCATACGGTTATCGAATTGCTTAAAATTTTCTGTGGTTACTTGTTTTAATTTTAAAGGATGAAATTTTTAAGGTGGATAGGCTTGTAGCACCTAGTTTCTATTTGAGTATAATTTTAAAATGCTATAATTTTAGTCATTTAATTTTTGTCATTTAATTCATGCTTTGATTTTGGAGATTTTAATCATTTTAAATTTTTAAGCCATGATTTGTGATTTTGATGTTTTACTAGTGAAACCCCAGGGACTGTTTGACCTGGAGCCTAACCATGTGATTAGGATACTTTCAGTGTTATATCTGGCCCAAGGGTATTTTGGTCATTGGACCTCTTTGATTTATTTTGATATTTTCTTTGGTGATTGCTTGGTTTTAATTTTGAGGACAAAATTTTTTTAAGGTGGATAGATTTGTCACCCCCAGTTTTCACAAACAGGGGTATTTTGGTAATTTTTCACTTTAAAAATTATTTTGGAATTATTTAATTATTATTTGTATTATTTTGGGGTTATTTGAATCGGGTTTGAATTTCAACTCATTCCGACTTGTTTTGACTTGTTTCGGGGACCCGGGGTATTTTGACCTTAGCGGACCCACACACTAGTTAGCCATGGCCCACATGTTAGATATTTTGGTTAGAGACTAAACTAATTATTTTGGTTAATTTTAGTTAGAGATTAGTGGTTTCGGTTTGACTAAACTACCCCCGGCTTAACCCTTTCCTATTTATTAGCTATTTAAACCATTGGAGGGCAAACTTGTAATTACCAAAAGGGAGGAAAAGCATGTTGTGGCCGGCCATAGAGTAGGGATGGGGAGGAAAGAGAAAACCAACTTTTCCATTCTTTCTCATCCACTTTTTCTTCTTCTTCTCCAAAGGGCTCTTTCCACTTTTGAAGCTCCCATTGATCCTTCTCTAAATCAAGGTGATTCCTTCTCCAAACTTGTTCCTCTTCTCATGTAGATTGGTTAGGAATCCATTAGGAATGATTCCCATTGTGGTGTCCCCATTTGAGACCATTTTTGTGTCCTTTGGACATTTCTAGGGGTGTCCATATGTAGGATTGTGTCCCAATAGGAAAGGCCCCCATTTGGACTCATGGATATTGTTTTAATATTGTTTTTGTGTTGTTTTTATTAATATTCCAGATTTTACATATTTTTAGAATGAGTTTATTCATGTGTCTTAATGTATCATATTCATTCTTTTATTTGTTTATATATGTGTGGTTATATATATATATTTCTATATATATATATATATATAGATGTATATATATATGGCTTATATATATATTTGGGGGAATATTGTGATGTGTTTGTGTGTGGTTTTGGTGTCCAAAATGGACAGCCATGGTCGGCCATAGGATGGGGGAAATGTTAGTGTTGGTGTTGGTGTTGGTGTTGGTGTTGGTGTGGTGTAGTTGTGGTGGTGTTTGTGTGTTTGTTTGTGAGAGTTGTGAGGGTAGATAGAGTGGTTTATAGAGTGGATTGTGGAGTGATAGAGGGGGGGGGGGGTTGTGCTGCTGAAATTCAGCAGCTAGGAAACCCAATAACAGCCCCCAAAATCCTATGACAGTCCTTACATTTTGTCCCCACCAAAATAGTCCATAAAATCCCTTAAAACCCATCCAAAACCACTCAAACTTCCACCCTTCATAGCCACCAATTCACCTATAGTTAGGTCCATTTTCAACCCAAAATGACAGCCCCAAACACCCACAAAAATCAGCCCCGTTCACTACAAAAATCTGTCCATGTTTAGCCATGTGTGTGTGGGTGTGTTGTGAGATGTGTGTGAGTGTTTTGTGAGATGTTTTGAGAGTAGTTTAGTACCCATAGGTAGTCTATTGTCTAAACTAGTAGGAAACCTATTAGGAAACCTATAGAGAGGCCTAATAGAGTGTGGTATCATGTGAGAGTGAGTAGTGGGTGAGTGTGGTATGGAAAATGGTAAATTCATGATATAGGCAAGGTAATGGGTAAAGGGTTAGCATGTGTCGTAAGATGGTCTAGATGCTTAGGATACCCAAATTTTTTGGTAGGTAAACCTTAGATAGGTTGATATCTAGCTACCCTAAGGAGCCTAGGCTAGTGCCATGGGTATTTGCAAGGTTTCCTTGGGTTTTGGCAAGGTATCGGGATTTACTTTAGAAGGGTAAATGCTAGTTTTGCCTAGAAATAGGATATTAGTGTTAGAAGCCTAAGATGGTGTTAGAACTTGATCCCCGTGGTTGGTAATGATCAAATATGGTACTCTAAGACTAGTTTTGACGTCGGTTGACCTTTTGACCAAAAGTCAATAAAAGTCAACCGAGAGTCAAACTTAGCCTTTAAGCGATCCGATTTGACCGAAACCAACCCAGAGTTGACCAGTTGACTGAAAGTCAACAATTGGTCAACATTAGACTAGTTTGACCTAGAGTTGACCAGAGTTGACCAGAGTTGACTTTTTGACCAAAAGTCAACTGTAAGTCAACCGTTGATCCCGATTGACCTAGTTTGACTTGGAATGACTCCCAGTGACCTAGTATGACCTAGTATGAACCAGTATGGCCTAGTATGACTCAGTTTGACCTAGATTGACCTAGTATTGACTTAGACTTGCATTCATGGCTTGTATTAGCTTCCTTTTTCAGTATTTAGCCATGTTTGACTCATAGTATCTTATTTTAGGTCTGTGATCACTCTGAGCATCTGTTCACTCTATCAGCTCAGGACCACAGGCGAGTACATTCACTGATAGTTTTCATTGTCTTGATATCTACTATATCCGATTCAGTCGTAGTGTTTTACTTGATTCCCGACACGACGGTTCACGGACTAGTATACGTCGGATCCTGTCATGAGATGTTATTCCTGGACTTTCTTGGTATATGAGTATGAGATATTTCCGTGTTCCTATACTTGTATAGACACCGATTCCTAAGAGGACTTGCTACCCTCTTACGGAACCCCGTGTCATGACGTGCCATGTCCGGATCCGTGATACTATTCGGGGGATAGAGGGGAATTATTAGGGGTTATGTGATCAAAGCCTCTGTGTGTTACTTCGTGTTTTGCTAGCGCCACCCTCACCTCGTGTAGGGTGTAGCAGATACCCGTGCCGGTTATCCAGGTTGGCCGGCATGACCCTCTCCGGAGGTTTCTTTTCGTGTGATTGTCGGGCCAAGTGGATAACCTTTCCGTGATTCCCTAGCCGATCACATTTCGCCCTAATAATTCAAATCACTTTTTATTTATTTGTTGTCATATCTTACATTCCAGTTCACCTTTACTTACTGTACTTTCACCCTGCTATGATTCATTTCTCATATGCTCTACCTGTCTTTTATACTGTACCATGATGATAGGACTAGGTTCTGTTTGAAAGAAGGGTTACAACCCCAGTCCTTGTTTGGTTTAAGGGTTGTAACTCGGCTTTCAAATGGTTCCCAAGTCGCCTATATTTCTTTGTCTTGTATTTCATTATTACTGTCTCTTATAGTATTTCTCAATTCATATGGAACTGCTGTTGGTGTTTTGTACTTGCTCATTTTCCTGACAGGATACCGTTGATAAATTTTACAGATGATTTAGAGGCTGATTGCCCGACTTACTACGGGATAGAGTCTGATGGACTTGACCTAGACAGGGGCTTAGTGGTAGAGCCTCTAGACTTCGCTCATCCCGAATAGCCTAGTTTTAGTTAGGTTTGCCTGGCCTGCGAGCCAGCTAGTTCTTTTCTGTTGTAGCATCTTTATACTTAGAATTATTCTGAGACTCTGGATTTTGTGTTAGCTGTGACTTGTGGATATTTCTGGACTCGTTTCTTGCTTTATCTATCATATCTCTTTTCCATGCTATCTACCTTAGTTTTGACATATGTGATTGAGACTGTATTGCTATGTTCCTCCGTTCGGAGTGTATATACTGTACATGTACATTTATCTGTTTTGTCGTAGTATTTACAGACCCTATATACAACGTTCTACCACCGACACTGCGGCGTAGGCTGGACATAACCACGTGCTCGTGTCCCTAATCAGGGTACGGGTCGTGACAATCTCGTCCTTAGGAGGATTCTTCATAGAACATTTTTCCAGACTCCAGAACATTGAGGCTGATGCCCTAGCTGGTTTGGCCGCTTCCCTAGCTGTGCTAAATTATGCCCATCATCAGGTTGACGTAATAGGTCGTGAACTGGTCTGTCCTAAGGATAACGTTCGATGCATTGAAAGTTACTCCGCCCTTTCAGTCGACGAAGCACCAGACTGGAGACAGCCGTTCATCGACTTCGTAGTATACGACATTCTGCCGGAGAATCCGAAGGAAGCTACTTCCATCAGAAGACGTTCTCTCAGATTCTTCTATGATACAGAGACAAAAATGCTATATCGGCGATCATATGATGGATTATTGCTCAGGTGTCTGTCAAACACAAAAGCCAAGGAAGCCGTACGCGAAGCCCATGATGGTGTCTGCGGGACCCATCAGCCTGGCCCGAAACTGCAAGACCGCCTTCGTCGAATGGGCTACTACTGGCCCACGATGGTTGCAGACGCAATAGACTATGCACGAAAGTGCAAAGCCTGTCAAGTCCTTGCCGACTTCATCCACCAGCCCTCTGAATTCCTACATCCGACTGTGGCCTCCTGGCCATTCGAAGCCTGGGGTATGGACATCATCGGCCCAATTACCCCACCTTCGTCCAGAGGGCACCGATTCATACTCGCAATCACTGATTACTTCTCCAAATGGGCGAAAGCCATCCCGCTGGCAGATGTGAAGACTTCAAACATGATCAGCTTCCTTAAGCATCACGTCATCTACCGTTTTGGACTGCCCCGAAGGATCATTCACGACAACGGGCCACAGTTCGCAAGCCACGTATTCTATCGGTTCTGCGACAAGCACCGAATTTAGAACATTACTTCGACACCCTACAATCCAGCAGCAAACGGGTTGGCAGAAGCATTCAACAAAACCATAAACAAGCTACTCAAGAAATTCGTGTCTTCCAACAAACGCGACTGGAATGAGAAGCTCGGTGAATGCTTATGGGCGTATCGTACCACAGTCCGAACAGCCACCGGGAATACGTCATTTTCCCTGGTGTACGGGAGTGAGGCAGTCCTTCCACTAGAGACTCAGATCCCTTCACTCCACGTCGCCCTCACACATCAGTTGACGACAGACGAGAACCACCATCGCCGACTACAGGAGTTGGAGGCCCTCGACGAGAAGCGCCTGTTAGCTCAGCAACGAATCGATCTATATCAGGCCAGAATCTCCGAAGCTTTCAACAAGAAGGTCAAAGTCAGAACATTCCAAGTGGGCAATCTCGTTCTGGCGGTTCGGAGGCCGATGGTTATGACGCATAAAACCGTCGGTAAATTCCAGCCAAAATGGGAAGGCCCGTTCATCATTGAGGCTGTATTCTCCAATGGCGCCTACCGTCTCTCAAAGTAAAATGGGGACTTGCTTATGTTGCCCATCAACGGCAAGTTCCTGAAGAAATATTATGTCTGAAATGACATCCTCAAAACATCTCAGAGTGTTAAGTTATGTACCTTCCCGTACCGCTGAACTTGCATTCTGATTCCATACATCACCTATCGTCGAGTTATGTATCCTCTGATACCGCTGAATTCATATCTACCTCAAAAGATCTCTGGCTATAGAGTCACGTACCCTTTGGTACCACTGAACTCACAGTCTGTCTTAAAATATCTCCAATCATCGAGTCATGTGCCCACTGGTACCGTTGAATCATACTTACATTTTCCAAATTTTTGAGTTATGTACCCGCTGGTACCGCTGAACTCATACTCATATTTTCCAGATCATCGAGTTATGTGCTCGCTGGTACCGCTGAACTCACACTCATATTTTTTCCAGATCATTGAGTCATGTACCCGTTGGTACCACTGAACTCATACTCCAAATATCTCTAATCATCGAGTCATGTACCCGCTGGTACCGCTGAACTCGTACTCATATTTTCCAGATTTTTGAGTCATGTACCCGCTGGTACCGCTGAACTCATACTCACATTTTCCAAAATCGTCGAGTCATATACCCGCTGGTACCACTGAACTCATATCCACAAAATTTTAGATTGCCTAGTTATGTACCCGCTGGTACCGCTGAACTCACCTGATCTACTACCCGTATTCTCAATGCACAAAAAGGGTAACAAATCCACAAATTTCCTATACAACCATGTCGATGTTACCTCTAAGTTGTTCTACTTCCACCAAAAATAAACCGCCCCCTCGCATAGAACTTCCACGTCCTCCTACCTCTGAGTTGTTCTATGTATCCTTCATTGAGCCCACTCCTGCCATGTCCCCGTGACCTCTGAGTGGGAAGGCTCCGTCAAAGAAACCATTCATGCTTGCCATGTCCTTACACCTCTGAGTAAGTATGATGGTTACCCCTCGACCTATTATCCATACCCACGATCGGAGTACGCCAAGGATAGTAGGTCCACAAATATCCTTCGTTGAATCCACTCCTGCCATGTCCTCACTACCTCTGAGTAGGAAGATTCCACGGTAAAGAAATCCCCATACTTGCCATATCCTCACTACCTCTGAGCAAGTATGATGGTCCCCCTTCGACTTATTATCTGTACCCACGATCTGGATACGCCAAAGATAATAGGCCCACAAATGTCTTTCGATGACCACAAATGTCCTCAGTCGACCACAAATGTCTGTACTGGGTCCCCAGTACATGCCACACTCTTCCTCACCATGCCCGGGAGCCCAGTTGCTCCAGGGCATTCTCTCGAATACCAAGGACTTCTATAGTTGTCTTATCGCAAAGTTGTTCTAGGTATTCCTCACCAAAACTTGTTACTCGTACCTGAAACTAAGGTATGCCCAGAGTAACAGGTCCACAAATAATCCCCCAGCAGGTCCAACTCCATAAACACCACAAGTACAAGAAAGAAAAGATGAGTTAAAACATGCTCATTTATTCAAAATTTGAAGTACTACATCATTCGGGATCACATCCCTGCTACAAAATGAAAATAAAAAGAAAACAGCAAAAGGAAACAGAAAACTGATCACTGCTCCAGAGCACATAATGCCGTGAGATGATCCTTCAGCAAGGCAATCGACCACTCAAACCTCTACTTGGCCTGACGTTCTGCCTCTTGGGTCAGCAACGCTGCGTCCTCCAGATGAGCATGAGCCCGCCAGTTGTCCTCAAATTTCTTGAAGGCTCGCTCCAGGTTAGCAGAAGATCGGGAAACCTTCTCGGCCTCCCGAACGATTGACTCCTGGTCCGTACGAGCAGCCTCCAGCTCTGACTCTAGGAAGGCCAACTCCTTCTGAAGCGCAAGAATCCGCTCCTCTGTGTTAGCTATTCCATGGGAAGCAGCCTCTTCCCGAGACCTACAGGCTTGACTTCGACGACCCAGTCGGTCGTGCAAGGCAGAAAGCTTGTCAAGGTCCCTCTTCACAACCGACCTGGAAGTGTCTCGAGCGAGCTTTATCTTCTCTCGAGCGGCAATAAGGAAGCCCCACTCATGTTCAATCGCAACAGGCAAATCAGCCTGTCGTAACGCGAATAACTGGGTCACGAGCTGATCAGCCTCTGACAACTTGGGCTCCAGAAGCGCAGCCAGCCCTACCCCGCCTGGAAGAGCTTTCAAAGTTTCAATCTGACCACGAGCGCATTACCGGGACAGAGAAAAAGGGACCCCCCGTTCAACGGCAGCATCTATGCCCCTCTTTAGGTGACGATAGAATCTGTCGACCACATCCTGTGATGCCTCGTCCAAAGCCTCCGTAAAAGACGGCATCAACGGGAGTGTGGCTGGCAGCGCCGAAGAAGATGCAACAAAATTTGTCGCCCCTGCCACAAGGAAAACAAACTCCGTGCGGAAGGACGCTTGGACAACGGCCAGCTCCTCTTCAGCAGCCCGCAGAACTTGGATGCTCGGCAGGGTCGAGAGGTCAATCCCCGAAGCCATATAAGCAGCAGAGGACGAGGTTGGAACCATCGCTCCCGGACCGAGCTGCACTTCCATCTGTCCAGAGCTGGCAGAGGGCCCCTCAACAGGAGTCGGTAGAGGAGAGGGAACACTCCTTCCACCAGATCCCCACAAGCCGAACCTTTCCCGAGGACATCCGCCGTAGAAAGTGAAGGGTCTGGACCTGTATGGCCAAGACAACCATGAATCGATTTGACCTAGAGGATATATTGATAGAGCAAATAAGCCCCCTCACTAGTCAAGATTTGGCTTATCTTACCAGTGAAGGATTATGGAGGCTGAGGTTCGCCCACAGCCACCGTAGCCTCTTTACCAGCGACCCCGAGTCAAATATGATAGGTTTCTCCGCCCCGGCACCCCAGGGAAAGGATGTGACGGGATCGGCATCGCCTTGCTGAAATTCAATAACCTCAGAGACATGCCCGAGGGAACCCTCATCATCCCGGGCCGGGACTTCAGCAACTTGAGAGCCCTCAGTCGCCGCTGAGAGAGCTCCCACAGAAAGGAATACGACACACATGCCACTAATCAAAGTAGCAAGGGCCTGGTCAACTTCAGGAGCGGCAGACGGTCCATGAGAGCCCGATTCGTCAGACACCTACAAAGAAAAATGAATAAGCCATACCCCTAGAGAAAGAAAACCACAACAAGGAGATGGCTACAATTCAATCTTACCTTCGGAACGTCGTCAACATTTTTGCCCCCCTCGGTAATAAGCAGCCTATGAGGCCTAACGGCAGCTCTTTTCACAGAAAGTCGTTCTGCCGTCAGAAGACTCACGTCTGATTCGCTTATACGAGGGACCAGGCACAGCAGGCGGCTGTTCTTCCCTCGCTACTTCCTTCGGTGCAGCAGGCGGCTGATCTTCAACCAGCTCGTCTGGTGCAACAAGCGGCTGATCCGCTGCTTCTTCATCCCCAAAGGAAAGGGAGTCCTCGCCATCATAATCGTCATCCTCCTCAGCTACCTCGGAGGATTCTGAGTCAGTGAGGGGAGTCTGGATCGCTCGTTTCTTTCTGGCCTTAGCTCCCTTGGGCTTCTCCTCTAAACCGGTATCCACGATAAAACTAGTACTCGGATCAAAATTGACCGGAGGCTTGTTCGCCGTAACATGATACAAGGCAGCCACGTACAAAGTTTCCCTTGACACCTTAGTATCGGGGACCGAGAAGCTAGCCCGAGTGTGGTAGGCATTATAATAACTCCATGCCCTGGCACCATCGAGGACGCTACCCTCGAAGCCCAAGCAAGGGCTGGGACAATCAAGAAATAGCTGGCTATAGCCAAATTGGCGAGAAAACCTATTAGACAGGTAGGGCTCCAAGTACACATTATCGTGATTACGATAAACCTGGTGTGCGGGGCGGATATTGCGCAACCAGGTGAGCATCTTTGTAGACAGAAAGTGAGGTGGTCCGGTACCATCAAGGTGTACACCCCTTACTTCCTCATCAGAAAAATGAGGAATGGACACAAAGAAGCCATACCCATCAACCCTCGCCAGCGCCCTCCGACAGGCTGGCATAGTGCTATATTCCCAAGGTTGGTGATGGTATTGAAAAAGGAAAGCGTCCTCATCTGTAACATCTTCTGCTACTCCCGACCTCATCAAAGACTGGCAGTGGATCAACAACCATCCCATCAAATAATGGTAGGGTAGCTCTATTCGCTCAAAGTCCAACATCTTCTTGCGGGCAAGGACCTTGGACGAGAACGTACGATGACCATGGTGTATGCTACACACCATAGCCGGGAGAAGAGACAGTCTGACTCCAAATGCCAGTTTAACGGCAGGAAGGATGAAGTGGTGGCTGATCCTTTCAATGGAGCCTGCACCTCCCGAGACTATGCAATTCTGTAGCCATATCATCAAAAATCCGGCCAGAAGCACTTTCTCAGACATCTTCCTTGTACCGTGGTAAAAATAGCTAAAGGAGTCAGTTCGACTCCCGAATATGTTGCTGTTGGACCTCGACCTCTTGGCACTCGACACCAGATCCGTTATCTCTCCCTGGGTATGGGGGGCTCGAGAAGAAACCTGGCCAGAGGGACTAACTTTAAAAAGATAAGAGACCCAGGACGTGGTGTGGGGAGCGCTCCCTTCTGAGCTACCATCCTTTTTGATAGTCATTTGGTGACAAGTACTATGATGACATAGCAACTCCTGGTACACGACAACAAAGCCCGGGAGTCGTTGTTCCAGATCCTCGAACTCCTCGTTCGTCGGAGTGTACACTTCGAAAGGCTCATCCCCCCACGGTAGCTTGGAGACGACGTACATCTCATGGAGAGCGAGCCCTAACTCCCCTCCAGGCGCGAAGAACGTCCCGGTTCGCCGGTTATACATCTCCAAGAGCACCATAAATAATGGCTTATTGATAGGCAGCCCATGACAGGTGCCCCGGATGGCATGATAGAGGCCTACCTCCTGCAGGAATGTCCCGTAGGTCCGCAGAACCCAAGTGGTCAGGTTGGCCCATGTAGGAGTGGGGTTTTGTAAAACCCCTTATAATTTAAAGGAATATTTAAATTATTTTTGGATTTTATTTAATTATAATTTATTTTTATCTTATTTATATTATATAAAAGAACTATAGCCATGGTTGAGTTTGAATATGCAAGATGACTAGAAAGTTTGGCATGCCTGCTTTAACTAGCATGCTAGCCATGTTAGGAATGTCATGGTCATATTATAATCTCTTGCATGTTAACCATTCAAATTATGACACAAGTTATATTTTTATTTAATTAATTAGTTAAGAAAGCCTTTATGACTTTTTAGGAGACCCGGTTGCACCAAACCTTCCCAAACCTTTTTCAAGCCAAATCCAAACCTATGTAGGCATGTTGGACATTAACAAATAGTAATAATTACATATTTTTGTATTTAAATTCAGATTTGGATTGAAATTCTATAGCTAGAATTAATTAGTTCTATATTAGGAAACACCTTTTTAAATCATCAATCCAATCAATTAGCCAACTCACCAAATAACCAAACCAATCCATGTGGACCCACATATGACCAACTAAAGATTATTTTTATGTAATTTTCGTCCAAAAATAAACCCTACATTGGCGGGCCATGCCATGCATGGAAACACCCTCCTACATATATAAACTCAACCCATAGGCCTATATATATATCAACCCTTATCAAAACCCTAACCCTAACACCAAAAATTCTTATTTATCACCCAAAAGCAGCTCCTTTACAATTAGTTTCGAAAATAGCATACCCTCCCCTCTACTACATCACCCCCTCCATCACATAACTCATCCTCCTCCATAAAGGCTCATTCTTTCTTCCTTCTTCCATCCAAACTCCACCAAACCAACCTTAAAAACTCCATCTTTTCCATCCAACCATTCCTAACCATTGTCCACCCCTCAAAGCTCATTAAGAAAGGATTGACGAGCAAGGACAACATCAAAGGAGGAAGCTTTGACAAGAATAAGCCTTCACAAAGCAAGGACCTTGGTAAGAAATTCTAACTTTTTCTTCTCAAACCCATCTCATAAATCTGTAGAAATTATGGTATTAATTCTGTAGAAATAGTATTTGATACCTCTTGGATACTATTTTCACCTATAAAAAATTTCATGAATTATGATAGCTATTTTCATGTTTCGGTAGAGCCAAAACTTATCACGTTGTGAAGGAACTATAAGTTTCTGTAGGAATTTTTCAAAACTGAATTTTATGTAGGTTAATATATTTAAATTAGTATTTTTAAGAATTTTTACATGAATTTATCAATTCAATTCTGGTCAAAAAAAATTATAGGTCAAAACTAGCTAATTTCGGGTAACCGGCTGACCTAGAATGTCCCAAACTTGTAGTATAACTCAACCCTTGTACCTCTAATATTATTCTATAAAATAAATTATTTTACTTTTATTTAAAATATATTTTTGGTTATTTTAGCAATTTTGAGTCATTAACTATGTTCCGGGCGAGTTTCGGGTAGACTAGCTGACTTATTAATCAACTAGTCATAAATGTCTTTAGAAATATTAATTCTGAAATTTCAAAGATAAATATATAAAAAATTATTTTAAATATTATTTTTATGATTTTTAAGTATGTTAATCAAGTAGGGGCATAACAGACTAATTAAAAGTTAGAAACCCTAAAACTGTGTTTCGATGTCTCGTGGATCTAAATGGTTCCACGAGAGATTGAATATAATTTTAACACATTACTTTGACTAATTAAGTCGTATCGTAAGTTTCATAAGTAGTGACTTAATTTAGTTAATTAATTATCTAGGAGCGTCGGGTTCCGGAGGCATGGACGCGGGAGCGGCGTTTCATATTTACAGCACAGAATCAAGCAAGATACCTTGCCATTATACTGTTTACATTCAGTCTGCATTTTATTACATATCACTGTTCATTATTTCTATTTATTACAATTCTTGATTTACTACATGCTCAGTGATTATTAGTTACTTTGTTACTATCCTTTGATTGCATATGAACCTAGAGTTAGGGGACTACCATTTGTAGTGTATTGCATATGCCTCGACGCAGTTGTACCACGAGGATGTGTGAGACGAGTAGCATATAGAGGTACTTGCGTGTGGGCTGATCCCCCATGTGCATACGTTAGGGCTAACTGCTAATAGAGGCATGTTAGGAGACTTAGCAGTTAGTAGATGTATATGAGACATGGATGTGACTCTGTTAGGCATTGGGTAGGAAGAACAGTTCCTCAACGTATGGGTCCTTATGCACTTTCATATTACTGATACTGCTGGCCTCTGACATTCGAGGAGTGTTATGCTTTGGGGTCCCTGGTATCCTGATAGGACCATACCTGAGATTACTGCTACTGAGCCAGATACCCATGCGTTGGAGGTTTGTTCTTAACTGCATGAACACAGTAGTAAGGTTAGATTACCTTAGTGTTGTCTTGTCACTTATTTTCTTTGTGGCATATTTTGTATTCAGTATTTATGGCATGTTCTTCCTGTATCTTGTTACGTCCCTCTGAGGACCTGGTTATCTCTCCAGGTGTGTGCTTTTGTGTTATTGCAAGTATTCTAATCGAGGTCGCAATCTTCTCTATTTATTCGGAGATGACGTGTCTTGGATCTTTCTTTGCTACTCCCGCCAAATCCTTTCCATTTCCATGTATATTTTCCTTACTTGTTGGTAGTGGATTTGTCTCCGTCCAATGTAATGTACAAAGACTTATTACAGTTGATTATATGATATCTTTTATTCTTTATTTGTGGATGAGATTAGATTATTCTTGGTTTACTGTATTTTACAGCTTATGTATACATACGAGTTTCCATATATTGGAGTTGACTTCATATGTATACAGCTGGCATGGATACGTACCTAGTCCTAAGTATTTTGGGACTGGGGCGTTACATGTTTTTGTGGTGGCCCATGCAGGTCAAGTTTGTCACATCGGTTACGCTACTGTACCGATGTGAACCTGCATATAGGATTAGAATATAGGAATCTTATCCACAAGCTTGACTTTCTTCCTCAATTCCAAATCTCGAACTCTCGTCCGATTATCTTGATTTCTTTCTGCTTGATTCTTTTCGCTGTAAATCTTATCTTTTTCGTGTTGAATAGGGAGGTTAGAAGATAACTCATATGAGTATACGTGTTATATTCCTCGATTACTCTATTAGTTGACTTCATAAGTTGAGTAGTATGACTACAACCTACCACCCGTATCCTTTTAACCTAGTATTAAAGTGTAACGGAGTGATAATGATTATATGCTAGTGTAGGAGAGATGTTTACCTAGAATATAGAGATTTTGTAGCCCATACCCATTGGTCGACTAAGGCCTGATACAAGAGCCAGTAGGATGACTGTATACGCAAGCACACCGGATAAGACTTAGATCCTTGTGAAACTCGAACTATTTATTACTGCTTTCAACGTATTCTCCCATACTTATACTTTAAACAACCATGAATGACGATGCTATTTATAGCCTAGTTTTGCAAGCTTATTCTTTGTCGAGCTTGATCAGGACATATGTATACTGGGGACGCCCATAAGCATATTGTCTAATTAGAATCAATGTATTATGATCAACCATAGTACACTTGGTTCACTCTTCATATGATTATCCTACGTGGATTGAGGTATAAAGGTATCTAGGATCTCATCCGCGACTGCATTGACAATTCCTCTTGAATTACACATTCGCCTTTAAATTACGTAATTGTATTCAATGACGTCTTTCTTGAACTCTTTATTGCTTTTGTATTTCACTGATTGGAAAGACGAATGCTCGTATTTGATAGATAAATACAGAGTATCCCCATGGCCATGGTAGTTATATGCACAAGTATAGCAACCATCGGCCAAGCCATATAACTACAACCTTACCTGAAGTTGCTCGTCCTTTCCTCGACCCTAATAGTAATATCGTGATCTTCTAGTCATTTGAGCTTGAAAGATGAGTAAAATCTCACCCTTGGGTAAACCACAAACCTATGAGACCATCTAATCTCTAGAAATCATTTATTGTGAGTCTCCAAATATTCATCTTGATTCTTGGCTTAACTAGCAACCCGTATGCCTTAACTCAAACCTTACTTGACTAGGCCCCCACAGTTTAGACAGAGAAGAATAGACCAAAACAAGGACAAGCATTACAAGGACCATGGTAGACACCCATTACAAGATTAGAGATTCAGCAGATGTTACTCTAGGTACAAAATTCTATTATCAAAGAAGTGACATAATATTAGAACAACACATTCACCAGCTTAGCCAAAATCTGTAGCATGACGCCCCGTCATTATGTTGTATTAGTAATCAACAAGTGATGCATGAGCACTACATTTAATACCTCTAGAACGCTTATGACTATAGTCTGGCAGGTTTGACACAAATAAAAATTCACTACTTAGTAGTTAGGGATCTTTCCCATTAGGGTTTGTTATTTCATCGATAGACTCTCGTATACCATGGACAAGCGGGTCATTCTATCATATCGACTCAGGTACCACTGTACGCGATCATTTCTATTTATTAGGACTCGGGGTACAATCCTCGAAACTAATTCACAACTACCCTATCTTGTTATCGATCACATCGTGACTTATTATTACCAAAGGTCAAGGTACGATGTCACAACTCAAATATTCCTGACCTCATTATTCCTGAAACCATATCCTAGTCTCTAGAGTGAATAGATTGTAAGCCATTATTACTTTTAGGAATTTGGGGATCACCGATTGATTGAGGTAAATTGGTTCTCACTAGGACGGTAAATTAGTGACTCATGAACTCCCACTTTCTTTTAGATCTTTTGGTGTCCCTTACCGTGACTTTGATATTTGAAGTGTAATACTAGCTGTTACCTTCCAAAAAAATTTATATGCAAAACTTAAACGAGTCCACCTTCATGTAAACATATCATGTCCCACACGAACACATCTCCTTGGACTCTATTATTATGATACGACTTTAAGGTCAAAAGGGACTAGCGATAACCCTTACCATAACACCGATGAACTTTCGGACCGCAGTTAGAGATCCAACCTTGACTGAAATCTTTTGGCCCAATATATTGTTGTGATCTACTCGAAGCCCTCTACGCACGTGCCACTAGTGTGCCACTCAATAGAGGCCATATGTGCTACTTAAACACAAAAGTCATGGAAGGCGCATCTCACGACTTACAGAACCTATTCTACCAATCCGACGGGAAATTTGCCCAACCACTTGAATTTGAACATATTCCACATTACCCTAACCTAATAGGGATGGTTTAAAATTCCACAAAATTTTGTCCAGCCACTATAGATTAAAATCTAAAGTTCATACAATCAAAGATTGAAGTCCAATTAGGGAATCTATTGAGACTCAATTAAACCCATTATAGCCCATCGCCATATTGGGACTATAAAACCAAACTTAATGAATAGGCCCTCACTCCTATTATGTAGGCCCCATCTCTCGGCTTACTAATTCTCCTTCTATAGATTTCGTAATTGCATCTCTTTGTAGCCTATGTTATGCATCTCTCGGTACCAACTTGCTTTCGGATATACTTGACCAAGACCTCTCATACAGTCTAGACCAAACATAGTTAATATATGGGCCACATTAAATAGATAATACCTAGACTTCCTATAGAGTCTGTGACTATGATTGGAAATATCTCATACTTCCTATAACTCCTTGAAATTTGGCCTTCTTAGAAGTCCTATTACTGTGCTTTCCCCGATTAACCAACTTCTATAAGTTGGGTAGAACATTGAACTTATTATACCCTACCTCTCAGAATGGGATTACAATCGTGACTCTTCTTCCGTCTGTATAGAATTTATGAAACGATCTTTTATTTTGCATTTTATAACCCTTTGCTCGTGCGTTTAGATAACTACGGTAATAGATTGCAACCTAAATTCTTCAATTCAATCATAGAATCATTTTTTGTTTAAATCAACAGCAAAATTATTTTTTTGAGCCAAATAGATCGCAAGCCTCTCTAAGGAACATAAGATTTTGGAATTAACAAGTGGATGGAAATGATTGGTTCCAATTAGACTAATAATTCAATAGTTTATAACGTCGACCCATATTCGTATCATGTGATACCCTCGACCGTGATTTTGATAATTGAAGCACAACGCTAGCATTTTCTTTTCGACAAAGTTTAAACTCACGAACTAGACTAGTCATGCTACTCACATGACATACATGTCCCACGCAAACGAACTTTTCAGTGCTCCATTTAAAAATTATATCACGTGTATGACACATTGTTTCCTCAAAACAAACCATAGAGACCCAAATTCGACCTATTCGATTTCACCCATGCAAATGTCGACCCATTCCTTTAACTAAACTGAATACTCAAGATCTATGCAAGAAGCACACCTATGACGTATGCCTTCCAACAAGCAAGCGCATGCCTCCTACACAACACCATACATCAGCATACACATATTAGTCATTTTGACTTAGAGTTTTCAAAACACTTGCCTAATCATATTCTATAGCCTGGGTTCTTTAATTATCATCGATTCTCATCACTTGGCCATAAATTCTTCTTCCCTAAGTTTTCAAGCTCACTTCTTAGTTTCCCATGTTAGACGTAAAACGAATCCTTCTGAACCGACACACCTTAGTATATTCCAACAAGAGGTCACTACCAGCTTGTCAGAAGCATGACCCCTAGAGTGACAATATTTGATTGTAGCAACTTTCTTATAATAGTTGTTATTGACCAAGAATGTTATGGGGTTATCGAGGCTCACTTAGAATCCAAGACTGCTGTCAGAAGTGTCTATTATTCTCGTGCCCCTCCCTAGAAATTGTCCTCCTCAAAGTCTTGTAATGATGACGATCTTTACGGGTGGCCAACTTCCATAAGTTGGGTAGAGTCTGGAAGGAAGCATACCCCATCTTGTAGAATATGAGGTCAATTGGGATTTCTATGACAACCACCCCTCCATCCTTTCAAAAATTAAGCTAAGATTTGACGTACTTACTCTCCCTCCGTACAAAATCTCGTAATTCTTGATATTATGATTATTTTTAATTTCGAGGACGAAATTTTCATAAGTTGGGTAGGATGTAAAACTCCTTATAATTTAAAGGAATATTTAAATTATTTTTGGATTTTATTTAATTATAGTTTATTTTTATCTTATTTATATTATATAGAAGAACTATAGCCATGGTTGAGTTTGAATATACAAGATAACTAGAAAGTATGGCATGCCTAGCGTAGTCGGGTGCTTTAACTAGCATGCTAGCCATGTTAGGAATGTCATGGTCATATTATAATCTCTTGCATGTTAACCATTCAAATTATGGCACAAGTTATATTTTTATTTAATTAATTAGTTAAGAAAGCCTTTATGACTTTTTAGGAGACCCGGTTGCACCAAACCTTCCCAAACCTTTTTCAAGCCAAATCCAAATCTATGTAGGCATGTTGGGCATTAACAAATAGTAATAATTACATATTTTTGTATTTAAATTTAGATTTGGATTGAAATTCTATAGCTAGAATTAATTAGTTCTATATTAGGAAACACCTTTTTAAATCATCAATCCAATCAATTAGCCAACTCACCAAATAACCAAACCAATCCATGTGGACCCACATATGACCAACTAAAGATTATTTTTATGTAATTTTTGTCCAAAAAAAACCCCTACATTGGCGGGCCATGCCATGCATGGAAACACCCTCCGACATATATAAACTCAACCCATAGGCCTATATATATATATATATCAACCCTTATCAAAACCCTAACCCTAACCCTAACACCAAAAATTCTTATTTATCACCCAAAAGCAGCTCCTTTACAATTAGTTTCGAAAATAGCATCCCCTCCCCTCTACTACATCACCCCCTCCATCACATAACTCATCCTCCTCCATAAAGGCTCATTCTTTCTTCCTTCTTCCATCCAAACTCCACCAAACCAACCTTAAAAACTCCATCTTTTCCATCCAACTAATTCTAACCATTGTCCACCCCTCAAAGCTCATCAAGAAAGGATTGACGAGCAAGGACAACATCAAAGGAGGGAGCTTTGACAAGAATAAGCCTTCACAAAGCAAGGACCTTGGTAAGAAATTCTAACTTTTTCTTCTCAAACCCATCTCATAAATCTGTAAAAATTATGGTATTAATTCTGTAGAAATAGTATTTGATACCTCTTGGATAGTATTTTCACCTATAAAAAGTTTCTTGAATTATGATAGCTATTTTCATGTTTCGGTAGAGCCAAAACTTATCACGTTGTGAAGGAACTATAAGTTTCTGCAGGAATTTTTCAAAACTGAATTTTATGTAGGTTAATATATTTAAATTAGTATTTTTAAGATTTTTTTCATGAATTTATCAATTCAATTCTGGTCTACAAAAATTATAGGTCAAAACTAGCTAATTTCGGGTAACCGGCTGACCTAGAATGTCCCAAACTTGTAGTATAACTCAACCCTTGTACCTCTAATATTGTTCTATAAAATAAATTATTTTATTTTTATTTAAAATATATTTTTTATTATTTTAGCAATTTTGAGTCATTAACTATGTTCCGGGCGAGTTTCGGGTAGACTAGCTGACTTATTAATCAACTAGTTATAAATGTCTTTAAAAATATTAATTCTGAAATTTTAAAGATAAATATATAGAAAATTAGTTTAAATATTATTTTTATGATTTTTAAGTATGTTATTCAAGTAGGGGCATAACAGACTAATTAAAAGTTAGAAACCCTAAAACTGTGTTTCGATGTCTCGTGGAACCTGTGTGTGATTGGATGGATCTAAATGGTTCCACGAGAGATTGAATATAATTTTAACACATTACTTTGACTAATTAAGTCGTATCGTAAGTTTCATAAGTAGTGACTTAATTTAGTTAATTAATTATCTAGGAGCGTCGGCTTCCGGAGGCATGGACGTGGGAGCGGCGTTTCATATTTACATCACAGAATCAGGCAAGATACCTTGACATTATACTGTTTACATTCAGTCTGCATTTTATTACATATCACTGTTCATTATTTCCATTTATTACAATTCTTGATTTACTACATGCTCAGTGATTATTAGTTACTTTGTTACTATCCTTTGATTGCATATGTACCTAGAGTTAGGGGACTACCATTTGTAGTGTATTGCATATGCCTCGACACAGTTGTACCACGAGGATGTGTGAGACGAGTAGCATATAGAGGTACTTGCGTGTGGGCTGATCCCCCATGTGCATGCGTTAGGGCTAACTGCTAATAGAGGCATGTTAGGAGACTTAGCAGTTAGTAGATGTATATGAGACATGGATGTGACTCTGTTAGGCATTGGGTGGGAAGAACAGTTCCTCAACGTATGGGTCCTTATGCACTTTCATATTACTGATATTGCTGGCCTTTGACATTCGAAGAATGTTATGCATTGGGTCCCTGGTATCCTGATGGGACCATACCTGAGATTACTGCTACTGAGCCAGATACCCATGCGTTGGAGGTTTGTTCTTAACTGCATGAACACAGTAGTATGGTTAGATTACCTTAGTGTTGTCTTGTCACTTATTTTCTTTGTGGCATATTTTGTATTCAGTATTTATGGCATGTTCTTCCTGTATCTTGTTACGTCCCTCTGAGGACCTGGTTATCTCTCCAGGTGTATGCTTTTGTGTTATTGCAGGTATTCTAATCGAGGTCGCGATCTTCTCTATTTATTTGGAGATGACGTGTCTTGGATCTTTCTTTGCTACTGCCGCCAAATCCTTTCCGTTTCCATGTATATTTTCCTTACTTGTTGGTAGTGGATTTGTCTCCGCCCAATGTAATGTACAAAGACTTATTACAGTTTATTATATGATATCTTTTATTCTTCATTTGTGGATGAGATTAGATTACTCTTGGTTTACTATATTTTACAGCTTATGTATACATACGAGTTTCAATATATTGGAGTAGACTTCGTATGTATACAGCTGGCATGGATACGTACATAGTCCTAAGTATTTTAGGACTGGGGCGTTACAGGTTTACCTAGTTCAGCAATGCCAGTCTGCCAACAGGATAAGATTTTTTGCGAGCAAGCTGATTCAAGAAAGTGTCAGGTTGAGTGAACGTGAAGTTGGGACCGTACACGTTCATGAAAGTGCCTGGAGCCAGTCCCATCATGTATCGGCTGACAGAATCCTTACCCGCGTACGCAAACCCAATGTTCGGGTTGTAACGGATGTCGCCCATCAACATCCCTGATTTGGTAGGAGTTAGGGAGTCCACCATCTTCCTGTCCAACAATACCATATTGAACCACGATAGAGAAAAATGACGCTTCATGAGAGGAATATGGATCGCCATCCCATCCAAAGTAAAATCCCAGTTCTCAGATATCTCCAGTAGTCGGGGATTCTTTATAATTAAAGCGTCTCCGAAGAGGAATGATGGCTTCAGGTATGATCCATCCAACTTCCTAGAATTCATCATGGCACAGAGGTAATGGAAGGTCTGGTTCTTGATGGCGTTCAATCTCTCCAAAGGCTCATCAGCAGGAAATTGATTCAGCACATACTTAACTAAGTCATCAAGACGCACGCCCAAGGCAAACTGATTCGAGCCCACTAGAAGTTCCCCCGCAGCATTTACTGGCAGATTCACTGGAGAAAGACAAAGGAAACAAAGTCAAAAGATAGTCAAAAAACAAGAAAAATTTGAAGATCATTTAAGTCTATGCGGCTCGGTTCAGCATAGTCTTATGCGGCTCAGAACCAGATGAGTCCATGCGGCTCAGTTCATCATAACCTCATGCGGCTCAGAGTCAGAAGAGTCCACATAAATCAAGTTCAGATGAGCTTATGAGCTTTCGCGGTTTTGGGTTCAAAGTAGCTTATGCGGTTCGAGGTTCACATAAACTCATAGACGAACTTATGTGGTTCAAGTCTAAATACGCTTATGCGGCTCCGATCTAGATGAGCTTATGCGGTTCAAAGTTCACGGAACTCATGCGGCCCCGAGCAGACGAAACTTATGCTGTTCAATTTCCGACAAGCTTATGCGGTTCAGATTCATATGAGCTTATGCGGCTACAGACAGGTGAGCTTATGCGGTTCAAAGTAAGCTACGCTTATGCGGCCCGAGTCGAAAAGCACATGCGGTCCAGATCGAGTATGACAAGCTCATGCAGTCCCATGGGCGAAGTGCTTATGCGGTCACATCGACGAATCTCGTACATGCGGCTTTTGCATAAAGTATGCAACAGAGCCATGGCAGTTAGGGTTCTCAGGTGGCGCCCTTACCAGCAATGGGCGGGTGAACGTCGGGGTGGACAGAGGGCACAGCGACCGACGGAGGAGCGGCTACGTTCATCGCCGCAGTCGCCGCAGAAGCAACCGCCTTGTCCTTCGCCGCCTTCAACGCAACAGCCTTCTTGGGAGCCATGGATGCTTAGAGAAGAAAGGAGTTAGAGCAGCAAAGGATCGAAGACGAAAGAAAGTAAAGAAGTCTCTCCAAACCAAAAGTATTCCTATTTATAGGCAAAGAGAGGGAACGCTTCGATCTACGTGCAACATGATGACCGACTCTTCGGTCATCGAGGCAAAACGGCTAAATAAAAGCCTGACTCTTGGGATCCTGACCCAAAAAGCGGCTTTAAAAGCTGACAGCAAATCAAAAGCATTAAATGCAGAAGATTTACAAAAGATTTGCACACATGGCAAAGAAGATGCGGCTGAAGAAGCTCATGCGGACAAAACAGCCCATGCGGCTCAGATAGTGATGAGACAAGAGGCTCATGCGGCCAAACAGCCCATGCAGCTCAGATAGTTATGTGGCTAAGATAACCATGCGGTTAGACAAGTCCATGCGGCTAGGACAAAGCATCCATGCGGCTAAAAGAATTCTTGCATAGTCATGCTTCTTATTCAAAGTGTTTCAATTTTGCAAATTGAAAACTTTGAAGGGGGTCTTGTAGAAGCATGAAAAAGAACAGAGAATGATTCATGCGGTCAAGGAGCCCCATACGGCTCAGGGGCCCTATGCGGCCCGAAAGTAAATGCGGCTCGAGTAAGCCACGTGGCCTTTAAAACAGCTGTGCTCAATGTCCTTGGACGCATTTAATGCTCTGACGGCTGACAGCTCTGACAGATGACAGCCCTGACATAAAGTGGTCATGATGACTGACACAAAAGTACTATCTTCCTAGGGAAATGAAGAAAATCTTCACAAAGAAGGCGCTGTCCACCAAACTTCGAGGCAAGTCTATACAGCCAGACTAGACAAGTCCATACGGCCAGAACCAAAAAAACCTATGCGGCTCGACCATGAAGGCCCCCCATACGGCTCGGCCATGAAGAAACTCATACGGCTCGGTCATGAAGACTCTCATGCGGCTCGGCTATGAAGACCCCCATGCGGCTCGGTCATGAATATATTCATACGGCTCGGTCATGACAACCTTCATGCAGTTCGAGTATAGAGACTCTTTATGCGGCTCGGTCATAAACTTCTTCATGCGGCTCGGTCATGACAACCTTCATGCAGCCCAAATATGAACACTCCTCATGCGGCTCAACAATGATGACAGGACACGTGTCATAAGGCCAATCAAATTTTGGGCTAAATCCCAATAATCTGGGACACGTGGCAGGAGAATGAATTAAATTTATTCATTCAGATTTGCAGACATCAGCAAATCATCATGATGGAGATTCATTGCAATCAGCATTAATTACTGATAGGATTTGGCATAATCCACATTAATGGCTCAGATCCTTCACGCTCAAGACTAATGGCCCAGATTGATTAATCACCAGACCGCCGCCACTTGGAGAATGGGCAATCATTGTAAACCCTAATGATGCCCCCCCTCCCATTCTTATAAATAGCAAGGTGCCATTCCCTTGCAAAGAGGACGCTCCCCCGAAAATCAGAGAGAAAATACATAGAGATCAATCCAGAGAGAGAAGCTAGAGGAGCAAATACAAGGAGAGCAAGAAGGGCACTTCTTCATCAACGCCAAGCATCTCTTCACAGGAGCCGAGGCTACATCCGATCGTCCAAGGAGTAAGGCAGAGCTGCCGTCGCTTTTTCGAGCCTCTATCGTCACCCCCCCAGAATCAAAAATAAACAATTGTACTTAGATTGTTGTACCTAGGTTTTCGTCCCTAGGCTTTCTTTGTACAAGCGAGTTTGTAACGTAAAGTAAAAGTCCAGTCCTCCCATAAAATTATTCTGCTCTTTTATATTTCATGGCAAACAGATTACCGCATCGAGGATGAGGCGATCCACTCTTTGTTCCAGCCAGGGTACGCTTATGACTGGTATTGCAGTTCTGGTGCTACTCCATATACCTCTGGAGATGGCACATCAGGAGCTGGTCCATCCGGACATTGTGGTTTTGCTGCACTGCAGATGATGCTGATGATGATGCTGAGGATGACATGTGATATTAGACATATCTATTTCGTCTAGGTGTCGTACTTTTGAGACTGGATATTATCTTTGTTTACTTGGAAATGCTCCGACATTCCAAGATATTATCAGCACTTTTATTTTTTTTTTGTGGTTGTATTTTATTCTGGACATGGTATATGCTTTTCTTAGCATATTATTCAGTTTAGCATTTATGCAGTATTTCTCATAGCATTTTTCTTTATTATGCTTCTACTTATAAATGCCTGTGATATACTTTTGTTTGTCACGTTTTATTCCTATCTGTGATTCATGCCTGTGATACATTCTTATTTACCTCTATTTATTTGTGTTTCTTCACTGATTGTTACTTATGCATTTATTGCAGGGGAGCTTTCTCTTTTACAGTTATTTTGCTAAGTGACAATGGGGGAAAAATAAGATCTAACATCTTTCGATCTATGAGAATACAGGGACATGAACAGTTTTTCAGGACAATTCTATTTTGGTACATTTTGATATAAACCAAAGATGTTATATCGGTCAAGGTTTGTCAATTATCAAAATAGGAGAGATTTTTGGCCCATTGGTCATGGTCAAACCTAATTTTAATAATTGATCAAACTCTGTCTCGATATATAGATGTTTACTCAAAGACACTTTGGACTCTTGGACACTGATCAAGATTGGACATCTACTCAGTTCAAGACCGAAGCTATGTTTTGCCACTCGAGTTTGTATTCCTTGATGCAATGTAATTTTTATATTTATTGAGTCTAGTTATACATTATACACCGAGTCGTACTGGCAAATAGGCTATCCAAAATCATTTTTGAAAATATTCTATGTTTTTCACAAACACCCCTTATTTATAAAAACTCCTAACTGCTTTAAAAAGAATTTCAAAAAGACCAAAAACCTTCTGGGAAAACCCTAACCAACCCTGACAGAACTCGGCCAGAGTTCGGCCCGAGTTCGGCTAGAGTTCGGTTAGTGGTCATTTGATTTTGAACGTTTGAAAATTTGGTCTTCCTCCAGTTACGGATTTTTACGAGATTTTCTATTAGAGTTCTGTTCAAATTCTGTCCGAATTCTGCCAGAGTTGTGCCTTTGGAAAAACTATAAATAGAAAAGAATTTCAATCATTTCAATTCACCAATTCACTTTCTATCTCTTCTCTTCTAAAGCTTACGTTTCTTCCAAAGAGTTCTAAAAAGCTTTCATTTTTAAATCCCAAGCCAGTTACAATTCACTAGTCAATTTGTCGGTACGATACAGTCTAGAAGATTTCAGAGAGATTGTAATCAGAGGCTTGATTGAAGAAAGACTCTTCAAAATAGAAGTTGATCGAGTTTTTCGTATCAAATATCGTGTCTGTAGAAGTTGCAAGGACTTCGTATGAAAACTTGCGGTATTTTACAATAGTAGATTCAACTGGAAGCTAGGGTTCTTCCGACTGGACTAGTTCTCACAAGAAGGAAATTAGCATACATCGCTGTGTTTGCGTTTGCCTTCTGATCTTCTTTCTTTACAGTTATCATTATGTGATTATTATTATAATATCTGTGATCTAACTGCTAACAAGTTTTAATTAGCAATATTTTGCTGCCTATACTATTCATCCCCCCTAGGGTATTCTGCTTTACGAATTTGTTCCTACAGTCCCGACCCAGGGGCAAATGGTGAGTCGAGTATACCCCCTCAACGGGTATCGTCGGGGGCAGATCATCCTGCCGCACCTCGGGCGTCAGCTCCTTCAAATTCCCAGCTTCATGCCTTACCACCTTCGCCTGCTCCAGCTCTACAGAGGATTTGTTTGACATGATCAGAGACCTGCGTGAGCGCTTCGAGGCACGAAATAGACAGAAAGAACATCAAAGGATGGGAATCCTGTAACCTTACACCCTCGAGTGGAATAAGGTGGTTTATCCTCCCAAGTATAAATCACAAACACTGACACCATTGATGGGAAGGATTCTTCTCGTCGGTATCTGACCTACTTCCAGTCCTAAACGGGACATCTCCCGAAGGAGGATGCCCTACTCACCAGCCTATTCGTCGGGACATTGAAGGGAGTCGCCTACGACTGGTACTGCAGTCTCTCCGACAACTCCATATCATCCTTTGATGACTTGAAATGCCTCTTCCTCGATCGATTCTATGATGGAGGGAGAGACATGACTATGTCGTCCCTCATAGAAATACGTCAGGGCAGAGAAGGAGATTGTTCGAGCCTTTATCGAGCGTTTCCGTCAAGCATGCCTAAGGTTGCCTCTGGTATGCTAGAACATGCGCTGATCGATTCCTGCTGCATGAACATGACTCCTGCAATCAAGCTCTGGCTCGACTCTACTCAACCTCCCGATTGGAGTTCATTAATTATCGTGGCCGAAGCCGCTGAAAAGAAGGCACGTAATGCTCGCCTTCTGGGGGTTAACTTCTACGTCTTCGATAACAAAGAGAAACGGCTTGCTGCCAGCAATAGTGGATGCAAGGACAAAGGGAAGCAGGAATTGACTGTCAACGCTTCAAAGAGCGCACAGGGACCTGCTCAGAAGCCTCCACCTGCACCAAGGCCGAAGGAAGTCTACTCCTTCAATGACGAGGACACCTTACAACTCTTTGAGATGCTGAAACGGAGTGACAAGATCAAGTCGCCCGATCCAAAGCGTCCTGACGAGGTAGCAGAGTAGGCGACCGGAGGTACTGTCACTACCATCGGATCGTTGGACATCCAACTCAAGACTGCTACGTCATCAAGAACTACATACAATGCATGATCAATGAGACGTCATCTCAGTCGATTATACGAAGAAGACAGTCCTCGGCCAATATGTTGTTGCTCCAGTTCGGCACCTTACTGCCTACCACCATGCAAGATGGTGTTGTCCCCATCCTGAAGGCCACATTGGGGGGACTCATGATAATGCGAGTGGACTGATTCCACTCACCATATCCCGGGGGAGATCATGTGGGTTCACCCAGATCTCGCTCTAGAATTGACTCAACCGGGGGTACATTCTATCTCCAAAGCTAAAGGCAAGAAGACTAAGTCTTGCCGAATGGTGACCTCCTTCCACGAGGAGGCACTCCCTATACAACGTGTTCACAGCAGAATGCCCAGCCTGAGGAAGCCCCTGTCGAAGTAGCACCTCCCGTCACCACCTCGGCTACCCAAGGTGAAGGTCCTTTCCAACTTCCAGCAGCTGACAGACAGAGACATAAAGAGGCACGCTTCAACAGGCCTCTACGAAGAGACAATGCTTCAGGATTAACCAAACCCCACAACTTCGACATACTGGCACAACTTGCCAGTACTCCAGCTCGGCTGTCCTTGTTCGAGCTCCTCTACCTGTCTAATGATGCTCGAAAGGCTCTCTGCAAAGCCCTGAAGGATATTGAATCTTTCATCAGTTAGGTCAAGCAGCCTTAGGATGATCCAGCAGCATGTCCACACTGCCATAGTATGAGAGAGATTATCCCCAATATCACATTCACTCAATAAGACATGCTACTCAAGAACAATCGACACAACAGACCACTGTATTACACAGGATATGTCGATGCCATCAAGGTAGATCGGATGCAGATCGACCCGGGGTCTTCTCTCAGCATCATCACATGGACTTTGCTTCAGACATTGAGAATTCTAATTCGTCGTCTAGCAGCGTCTCATACTAGGATCAGTAGATTCAACGCCAGCAAGAGTGAGCCCCTGGGCAAGATCCGACCGAAGTGTCATATAGGTGATCTCCAGACCAAGGTGACTTGTTATGTCATGGATGCGGACGTCAACTACAATATCTTGTTGGGATGATCGTGGCTATACGAATACATGGTGGTACCATTTACTCTCCATTAATGTATGAAGTACGTGTCCACCAACAGCATAGTCAGAACAGAGTTTGCTGATGTCGATCCCTTCAGGGGGATTGAGGCCTTCTTCACCGACTCTGACCTGTACAAGTCGATTCATCTCGACAATGAAGCCAACGACGTCGATGATGAAGCCAAAGCCGAAGCTGACTTGGAGGCAATAATGATAATCGAAGCCCCCCTGAAAGTGCGACTCAAGGGGAAGTCGCCTTAAACATCATCTCCTATAGTAGTTAAGCTTCATGGAAGGGAACCAACTTCTCTAAGTAGAGCATCTACCAAAGCCCCCTTGAAGGTACGGCTCAAGGGGAAGCCTCCCCAAGTGACGGCCCCTCTCATAGCCAAACTATGAGGGATGGCACCAGTCGCCGAAACACCAACCAAGGCACCTCTCAAGGTGCGACTAAAAGGTAGACCTCCTCAGTCTTCAGCCCCTCTTAAGTTTCAAGAGAAGGCCACGTAGCTCTATCGACACCAAAGCCGACAAAGGCCGAGCTCCCGATGGGTTCTCTCGAACCACTTCAGGCTGCTCCAGTACTCACTGACGAAGAACTGGAAGAGTACATATCTGCCAATGTGGACGCACCAACACTTGATGATGTAATCCTTCAGGACAAAATCCCGTATTTTATCAATAAGAGGGTATCTTTCAATTATTCTAGTCTTCCACATTAGAATGCCATGTATACTATAGATAATGCTCTATAGTTGTTGTAAATACAAATAAGGACTGTTAATCATGTAAATTGAGTCGTCCTGTACCAAGGAGTCCGTAATATAGTCTCGCCTCGGAACCAAGACGAGAAATCTATTATCTTCGGCAAAGTCGAGTGTCACCAAGACCTTCCATCGACAGAGTTAGAACCCGACACCGGCAGGATACTAATTTACCGATACAGTGATCGAGCTAAGTATCTCATCCAAAAGATGGTCTATAACCTGAAAAGCGGCCAGGGTCTATACTATTGAAAGGGTCGACGTCCTCCCTTACGACTCCCTATTCCGAAAGGGAAGCCACAAGATTATTATCACCGTACTTGACGGGGGTAGGCTATATCACGCCCCTAACAACCCCAGATAGATCGAAAGTAGAAGACATCACATACTCTCATACGTCCAAAGCTTCTGTAAAGGCCCGCTCCACCCTAGAAAAATGTCGATACAATCGGTTGCGAGTGCAACGGCATAAGTCCCGCCTTGTTCGATAAAATGACTCACCTAAGGCATATGGACGATTCGAACAGCACATTACGGTGAGTTGTTGACTCGAAGAGTTGCCCTGACCCGATGAATGCATCGAAGTAAAGAGTAGCCTTGCCCCGAAAGAGAAAGCCTCAAGTCGGATCGAAGATTCTAAGAAATCGAATTGATGCGAAGCATAAGTCCGAATCGTTGCAAATACTAATTTTAGTTGTTTCCATGTGCAGGCACATGTAGAAGCTCATGGGCACGAAGATCGCTTGGATGCGTCGAGGCAGTGAGTTCCTTGGCATTTCGAGGCATGCGGCCATATGGAGCTTGGACTTATACGAGACATAATGTATGGACATCGCCCTCTGAAGCATCCGCTGGCTCGTCAAGTTGAATTGAGAGAAGTGAGAGAGCAAAGTGACTTGTACTACGAGGGAAAAGTGAGCTTGAGCAACATGTAAACTTGGCCTTGCGCCTTTGTAATCATTGTCCAATAGCATAAAAAGCATTGTTTTGAAATACTTGGGTTTATTTCTAAATTCTGTGCATGTTCATTGTTTCTACTTAGGACTTCTGTGCGACGACCCTGTCGTCGTCGCTGTAATCGTCGTTATGGAACCCGCCTTCACGAGCGCAATCTAGGCTCATACGGCATACGCCTTAGTGAGGACAATCACTCCTACTGGAGGGGCATGACATAATGGTATCAGAGCACGGTTTTACGTCCTTGGACTTCATATCGAATGTCTCAGTTTTGAAAGCTCGAGAAAAAGAAGTGAAAGCTCTCTCTCAATATTCTGGGGGATGTCCATACAATAAGTCTAATATTTTCAAAGGCTCATGCAAGTGCTTAATTGAACGGATTGGTATACGAAGGCCTTTGTGCCAAACTGTGTCGGACTTGAATTGAATGAAACCCATGCTAAAGTAGCAAGTGATTCGTGTGCCTGAATAACCTTACATTGACACTAGCAAATGAACGTGCGAGACCAGAGTATAGTCTGAACATGATGGCTATGCACACAGTCTTTTGGCTAAGTTGTGCCGCGTATCGAGCACCTAGACCTTCTGGTGCAAGCGAGCGTGTGAGCGAAATTGAATATCGCTCGGGCGAGACTAAGTCAGACTTAGAACGTATATCAGTAGGCACGCTATCGAACCGATGCTAAGGCCAACATCAAGAATCATGCTTAGGTTTTGAGGAATAGTTCGGATGACTATTACTTCAAGGAGTATGAAATAAAAATATGATTTACATGATGGCTATCAATATAAATATATGAGACTTAGACTATCATGACGACGTGAGCAATAACGCTAGAATCTTGAGGCACGGTCTTGAAGAATATTAGCTAATGACATGAGTGTGATTTAAGACTAAATTGGATGGCTTGAACCCTGAGTGGTGTATGGACCATCTTAGAAATTGTTCGAACAGAATTGAGGATTTAGGGGGAACGACGAGTGTATCGGTGAAGCGATATATCATGCAAAGCCTTAGAGCACGTCGCGCTTAATTAGTCATGTGCGAAGGTCCCGAACAAAATTTCATTCGAACGAATTGCGAATGTGTAGCACAAAATTTGAAACGCCTCGAAAAAAGATAGAACATGGCTTGAGGATTTTATGGATGAACGAATGACGCGTAGGCTATCTTGGATGATAAACGAAAATGTTTGGATTGCTTCGACGATAACCACAAAGTTGACATTTTGTCTTGTGCGAGCACAACTCCAGTCTCGCACATGCGTCGCATCGTATAAAGGCGATCATTCTGCGGGAGCGTTCGTATGGTAATTCATGTCCAACGGGAATGATCGGACTTGCGAAAGATCTGGACGTAGCAATCTGACTGCTTCGACTTGTGGTTTGATACGAAGGTGAATTGAGGATGGATCGGACTTGTGATTGATGACTGAATAAGTTGACGATTGAGTTGGTCGAATCTGTGTATCGAAAACTAATTAGTCTAGACTCAACAAGAGTTACGCTCAATAAGGATAACTATCATGCAGAAATATGGCATGGTGATTCATGCCCAACGCAGATAATCGAACTTGTAGGAGATTGGCACGTGATAAATTGTTGTGCTAGATGACCTTGTGATCGAATGTAAGAATTTTAGAATGGATTATACAATTAGTGATTTGAATAGATCGGACCTGTACGACGAATACTTTGATTTAAGTTGAATGATCATTGCTCGATGTTAGAAATCTGAGTAAAATGAGCATGGGTAGAATACCCGTACGAATAAACAATAGTTTGACCCTAGGATTGGGGCGAGTATCGTGCCACGAGTTTGCACAATTGAACTGCGAACTCGAGTGTACCTATGACCTTGTGGGCTGACCTAGCATATAGGCAGACCACCCCGTATCGAGTGCTTGAACCAGTGTAACTGACTTTAGAGAAAATTGTTCAATAAACTATAGACCTGGGGCAACAAGACCTAGAGTTAGGACTTAGAACTGGGAGTGTGCACTAACGACGTTAACATCAGGCCCGAATGAATGATAGAAGTCGGTAATGCATAGGTAAAGCTGGAATAACGAATTGAATTATTGCTCGGAAGATAGACTTGATGGTAGTGCAATGCTTGGGTACTTGGATTTTGGTCGACTCCGCTAAGAAGAAATTGTATTGATTTCATAAACGAGAACACTTGAGGAACATACCGTCTCATCTCGAGAATCGAGATAAACGATCAGAAAATGAACAGAAGTTCGATTTAGTCGAGTTAGTAAAATCGACCGATAATTCGAAACTATCACGAGTAGCTTGTCCGACTTTGCTATCAAAAAGCTTGGTTGAAAGTATATATTCGATGGATGCCTTGAATATGTGCACGATCCAACTCGACGATATGATGAATTCGAATGCAGCTGCAAATGGATATGTTGAGATGCGCACAAAAGAATAAGTTTGCCCCATCCTAAGAACCTCGTATATGATAAACTACGTTGTACCTCGTGCGACCGTTATAGTCCCGTGTCAGGGCACGATCAAGACTAAGTCATAGAAACGGTTGGATGGCTTGCATTAAGAAAGTCTCGATGACGAGACTTGTTCTGAGTGGTGTATAGTATAAAGGCCCGCTTTACCCTAGCAAAATGTTGATATAATCAGCACGAGTGTATAGCGTAAGTCTCGCCTTGTTCGGTGAAACGACTTGACTAAGGCATATGTCCAATTCGAACGACACATTACGATGAGTAGTTGACTCGAAGAGTTGTCCTGACCCAATGATGAATCGAATTGAATCGAAGTAAAGAGTTGCCTTGCCCCGAAAGAGAGAGCCTCGAATCGGTTCAAAGATTCTAAGAAATTGAATCAATATGAAGCATAAGTCCGAATCGTTGTAAATAAAGATTTTAGTCGTTTCCATGTGCAGGCACAGATAGAAGCTCATGGGCGCGAAGCTCGCTTGGATGCATTGAGGCACAGAGTTTCTTGGCATTTCGAGGCGTACGGCCATATGGAGCTTGAATTTATACAGGACAAAATGTATGGACATTGCCCTCTGAAACATCCGCTGGCTTGTCAAGTTGAATTGAGAAAAAAAAGAGAGCAGAGTGACTTATAATACGAGAGGAAAGTGATCTTGAGCGACATATAAACTTGGCCTTGTGCCTTTGTAATCTTTGTCCAATATCAATAAAGAGCATCTATTTTGAACTACTTGGGTTTTGTTCTAAATTTTGTTGCATGTTTAATGTTTCTGCTTGGGACTTCCATGCGACATCACGCCTTAGAGAGGACGATCGCCTACGGGAGCGAGGCGTAATAGCTTCGACCTGGGACTCCGACACCAGCGTCGGCCCAATCTTCAAAAAGATGTTGTCAGCCAACATAACATATGTACATCCTTCGACGACAATCAGACAATAGAGTTCTTCGAAGAAGCCCTGGGCTCAATGCCTAGGCGTACAATAGGAATCTCTCTTTGAATTACGAGAACCCCCTACCGAAGATGAAGTCGAGCAGATCGACCTCGGGGATGGATCTTCATCCAAACCAATTTTCATCAGCAAGAGCTTAGCAGGAAAGCACCGAGAATCTTTGGTCCAACTTGTCAAAGAATACATCAACGTCTTCGTCTGGAGTTACGAAGACATGCCGGGGCTCGACCCACAAGTCGTAATGCACAAGTTTAATATCTTACCTGACGCTAAGCCGTTAAGCAGCAACAGCGATGCTTCCGTCCCAACATTATGGACGCTATCGACAAAGAATTGGATAAGCTCTTAGACAGCAGGTTTATTTGCAAAGAGCAACATCTAGACTAGGTGGCTAACGTCGTTCCCGTCACTAAGAAGAACGGGAAGATCTGGATCTGTATCAACTTTCAGGGTGTCAACTCTGCTTGCCCAAAGGACGAGTTTCCACTCCGATCACGATGTAATGATCGACAATACATGTGGCTTTGAACGTATGTCCTTCATGGACGGGTACTCGGGCTACAACCAAATCAAGGTTTCCCAGACGACGAAAAGCACACGTCGTTTAGGACTCCGAAGGGGGTTTATTATTGTCACTACCACGTTTCAGTATGGGTGTATTTTGGGCATTTTGAAATTTGGATTTTTGAAATAATTGGGATTTATT